>OX456488.1:35343902-35861544 GCA_949748235.1 Platypus cylindrus
GAAAACATAAGAAACCATAGAAATATTAAATTAGTGAATAAATGGGGCGGGCGATATGGAGCAAAAAATTTAATTTCAAGTCCATTATTCCATAGCCGTAAAATTTTTGACGATAATTTAGTTGCTGTAGAATTAAATAAAGCTCAAATTATATTTAACAAACCGGTATATGTGGGCATGGCCATTTTAGATATTTCAAAGACCGTAATGTATGACTTCCATTACCAATTTATATTGAAACATATACCATTAAATCAATGCAAATTGATGTATACAGATACTGATAGTTTTATTTATGAAATAATGTGTGATGATGTTTATAGCGAAATTATTAAAAAGCATATTAGCAAATTTGATACTAGCGATTATCCGTTAAATAATAAGTATAACATACCCCAATTGAACAAAAAAGTACTAGGATTAATGAAAGATGAAGCATGTGGGCATATTATAACCCATTTTATAGGTTTAAGGTCAAAAATGTATACATATAAGCTAGATAATAAGTGTTTAAAGAAAATTAAGGGTATAAGAAATAATGTTGTAAAAAATGAAATAACTTTTAATGATTATTATGATTGTTTAATGTTAGGAAAGGATAAAATTGTTGCCCAACGGTCTATCCGTTCATATAATCATAACATATTTAGTATAGAGGAAGTCAAGTTGGCCCTTAATTCCTTTGATGATAAAAGATATTTATTACCTAACAGTACCGACACGCTTCCTTGGGGCCACTATAAAATACCCAAAGAATTTGCAAATATTTGAATATAATTCATAGGTAGTAGAATAAGTATTGTTGTATATAACTTTATTATATGTAAAAAAAAAAAAAAAAAAAAAAAAAAAAAAATACAATTGTTAAAAATATATGTTTTTATTCATGAAGTGTATGATTTTAATATAAATTCTAAACATATACTGCAATTAATGCTGTGATTGTACAACGGTCCATCGATGACGTCACCTTCAGCTGTTGTAGAGTGTCCCCAGCATGGCTTCAATAATAGCAATAACATATTTTTAGGCAATTCCATCTTATATTTTATTAATTTTGTAATATATTCATTATTTGAATCCATTTCGTGGTTAATAATTTTCTTCAATTCTAACACCTGCTCAAGTTTCACCATGCTTTTAATTTTCTAATCAACTTAACAACACACTTTAAGAATAATGAGACAGATAGTAGTGCAACACAATAAAGTATTGCTAAGACTGAATCAAGTTTTTCTGCTGCCAATGTGGAAATGAAGATAGGGGTGGGGAACCTGTTTAAATTCTGCCACTCACTATCTTTAAACACAGCCTTATGGTCAATAATTCTAATTTTATATGTTGTTGAATCTTTCGGAATAGATGTAGATAGAACTGATTCGGTAACTTTGTTCATCTTATTCCAATTGGAAGGCCAATGATCATTTGTAGGGGTGAAACAAATATAAACTTCTTGCACATTTTTTGGATGACTCATATAGAGCACATTATTAAAAATGGTGACTAATATTAGGAAAGGAATTCCCAACATTGTGAGGTGAACTAATTTATAGAAACAATTAACTAGCATATATATATATTTATTGTGGTAAACAATTATAAATCCAATTACTAAGTACAAAACAGTTTCTTAAACTACACATATAAAACTTATCATTTAAATGTTCCATACATTTCGGTACATCAATATTAAATTTAGGTGGTGAATGCCAACTACTTAAACTTTCAATGTTTACAATTTTCGGTAACGATTGTTTGCTAGCATCCAAATCTTCAAATAAATTTAGTAGAAAATCCTTCTTCTGGTGTCCTTTAACATACACAATATCAAATCCATATAATTTTTTTCTTATTAAATGTATATGATCGTAGCTAATGTATCCTGATTGGTATGGAAGCCCATGAATGTTATAAATTGCATAATTTACATCTTTCTTTTCGGGAATAGATAATGCCGAATATGGTTTTGGTTCTTGAAATACATAATGATTATATTGTGAATCATGCATAATAGTGATCTCTTTAACATGAAACTTCCGTTCGTGTTCACTACTATTTAATACAAAACCTTGCATATCAACAATTGCAATTTTCATTTTAATTAATTTTTCGAACAATTTCACTGAGAGGCAAATACTCGATAATACAATCGTGAATAATGATGCAGTATGCTTTTGTATTTTCAGGAAAAGCTTGATGTGTATCAATCTCAATCTTAACGTCAACTGTTGAAGATTTTATACTTTCATCTCTTTTAGAACAATCAATAACAAAGAGCGCGTGTGTTTTAAATTTATCATAACTTAATAGAACCTGTTTGCGTTCTAATAGAGATTGAGCCATGTAACTCCTATAAAACTCTGTATAATTATAATATACATTTGTATAATTATCTGATGCAAAATCTAAATTCATTCGTTCATATGGATAATAATCTCCATTTAAAGACAATCGGATATTTGATATGTTCATATGATCAAATAATGTAGAATCAGCAGTTGCTATATCTTTTCGGTTATTATGAAAACCAATAATAGCATAACGAGGACACTCTACATTTGTAGTAGTTTTCACACTCCAAATTTCTTTTGTCGACCCTGTATTAAGAGCTGGTAATTCGTGATATTCCCATTTCCTAAATGGAATCAAGATTGGCCGATCATGTTTAATTGACTTTAATAATTCCATTTTAATATTATCATTTGGCATTACATGGCTCACTTTCAACTCAATACTATCAATTTTAATTTCAGTTATTGTTTCACTATTAGGATTCAATAGAGCATTGTTATCTGTTCGAGACCTTACTAGTCGCAATGTGTGTTTTCCACACATCATTGTCTTATAATCACTAAAAACACCGAATAAGTGAGCTAAAGGTATTCGCATAAAGAATTCTTTGTTAGCACATGTCGGGTTTTGATTTGGATAGTACCAACTGGCCATTGTTAAATGTTTAGTATCATCTTCAGTATAACATAAATAGCCACGAATAAGGCTCACAATCCCCGGATCTTTTACATGCTCCACTTCAACTCCATTCAATTCATATGTTACTGAATCAAACAAAAAGGCTCCTGCATTATTAAGTAAACAACCATCGCCTTCTCCTCTTGTCTTTTTCAGTGTTCCTTTAATGACTAATGCAGCCTCGCTCATTAACAGCCAAACATCATTTCTATTTACGGTTATTTCGATTACATCATTATTATCAAATGATTTAACATAGGGCAAATATGTTCGATATTCCATATTAATTATGGAGGTATCGGTAATCACCGGCTTATACAGGTTTAAAATTTGATCGTACGACATATCCAATTGTTTTGAGAAAATTGACGTTTAATGGTGATAATTTACCCCCCAACTTTCTTCTTGAACAACTTTTTCTAACTGAGCATGGTGAGGGGTGGATATGTCTTTTATACGATTTAATTATTAAAACCATCTTTTTTCAATTCCAATCGGATGATAATTTCTTCGCCTCGAAAATTCACCAGATTAAAATCTTGATCTACTATTTTCAATGAAATGTTAGAAATCTCTTTTCTGATTATTGGCAAATAAATTAAGTTTCGTGGAATTTCGTCTATAGAATACCCTGGGTTAGATGTAACAGGAAATTCATATAATGTATGAGATGGTATCCCGTTGTAATATGCCCCACTTGTTATGTTACTATCCACGTGAATTGTTCGAACTTTAACAATGTTTACAGGACGATCAGATGAATGAACTATTCCTGCTGGTAATACCTTTCGTGAGAATCCTAGGAGTTTTGCCAACGAATTGTTATAAGTGAAATCTATATCAAAATCACGATGAAAAATTTCACACTTCAAAGTATTATTGTTTGGTCTTAGGAAAAATATATCTTCCTCTTTTTCATTACCATTCAAATTGAAATTTAGCAACTTCTTCTTTAAAAAATTATTAATATCTGTAATTTCGTATACACCACCAGGCAGATGAATTGAATTCAA
The DNA here is from genome assembly GCA_949748235.1 of Platypus cylindrus. Lineage (NCBI taxonomy): Eukaryota > Metazoa > Arthropoda > Insecta > Coleoptera > Curculionidae > Platypus > Platypus cylindrus. The sequence goes on from OX456488.1 coordinate 35,347,886, forward strand.
CTGTTTGCTTTTATCTATATAGTAAAATTCTGTATTTTCTTCTACGTTGGGTATAGTATTGTAGGAAAAGAAACCAATGAGTGCTAATCCGTATTGATAATTTGCATCCAATTGTATGGGGATAGGAAAATCTATGGAGAGTGTAGACTTGCGATCCTTCAGCGTTAATATTATAGACATAACTAATAATCAACTTAATTACAACTTGGTATTATATAGAAATTCAATACATAAATGACCACAATTACTAGAATTGAATCTTTGATATTGCTTTTTATTGTAGATTATATTAGTTGATGGACCAAAATAATTTACTAGTTCTACTGGTGGTTTTAAATTACCGAAACTATCGAAATAATTGATTGCACTTCCTCGTTTTTTATATGCCACCCAATGAGTACCTGCATTGACATTCAAATCTAAATTAACAATAGCACTTTCATTACGATGTATATGATTGGGTAGCTGATCACGCATAAATACACCTCTAAAATATGGTAGTTTCAATTTATTTGCACAGTTTATTATTTCATAGTCATACAGAGCTCTATTAGGTAAATTCAGCGTCTCGAATTTTCGGGCTTTTTTAAAAATAAACCATAACCTTTGGAATTTTTTCGAAGATACAATCCCGAACCTTTCTTGCCAATTTCAATCTTTGAAGCATTGTTGCCATCATTTATTTTCCTTTTGATATCCATTACATTTTTAACAACAGTAGATGCTCCACCAGCTAGAGCTCCCATTGCTCCTAAAGCAGATAGAATTGGCAATAGTGGTAAAAATCCGCCAGATTTATGTTCAAATGGAATAATACGAGGTAGTCGTATCTTTTTTCTACCACCTGCTTTTTTAATAGCCATTCGAGCAGCTTTTAATCCAGCTAATGAAGATTTTCGTAAACTTTTATTATTCACTGCATATTTTCGTAAACTTTTCGATGTAGGATTTACAACATGTGTCTTGAATGACAGTCCCATACCCATTTTTCTTTTAACTTTCATTGTATTTAGAACAACCCAAGACGCGGCTTTTTCACCAACACTAGAATCTTTTGATTTAACGCGTTCCCAAGCACTATTTTCTAACTCTTTATCTGCTTTATGTCTATCAGACAATGATGAACTTGAACTATATAAAAGATCGTGCTGCTTACAGGCGGCGTCTAATTGATTAATACCAGGATCGCCTCGCGCTAATCGTTTTTGTACTTTTGTACCAGGTCCACACCACTGATAGCCGGGAATATGTAATTCAATAGGTAATTTATTAATTAACGAATTTACAATACCCGCACCTTTGTGTTTAACAGTTTGCATATTACTAAATCATATTAAAACTTTGCAGCTTTTATATATAAATAATAAATGGATGTTTTAAATTTTCAGTTAGAATCATGCATTTAGTATCACAAGATCTTAAGCTCGATGTTGAAAATTTAGATTTTGATGATTCCACGTCTAAAATCTGTGTACATAGTAAATTATTACCAAATTGTTTTCGCGCTATATTTTGCGGCCCTAGTGGTTGTGGAAAAACTAATTCACTTTTAGCGTTGTTATTCAATCCTAATGGACTGAAATTTGCTAATATATATTTATATTCAAAGTCTCTTTATCAACCAAAGTATAAATTATTAGAAAATGTTTTGCAGCAAGTTAAGGAAATTGAATATTTTCCATATAAGGATAATGAATTAATCACTGATCCTGATGAAGCTAAAGAAAACTCTGTATTTATATTTGATGATGTTTCCTGTGATAAGCAAGATAAAATTAGGGCATATTTTTCTATGGGTCGGCATAAATCTATTGATGTGGCATACTTATGTCAAACTTATTCCAAAATCCCGAAACAATTAATAAGAGATAACTGTAATGTAATTGTATTATTCAAACAGGATGATGTTAATTTAAAGCATGTGTTTGATGAACATGTTACACCAGATATATCATATAATACATTTAAAACCTTATGTTCTCAATGTTGGAATTCCAATAAATTTAAGCCATTGGTTGTTGTTAAGGAATTTGAATTAAATAATGGACGTTATCGAATGGGGTTCGATGAGTATATAAAAGTTAATGAATAGTTCTATTAATAATCATTTGTTTATGATGAAGCTTTTAAATAAGGTTGAATCAGAACGTAAACAGAAAATTATAAAATTAGCTAATGATGTCCGAAAAAAATATATGGCATTAAAATTGGGGAGATCAAATGAAGATACCACAATAAATAGAATTTTTTCTCCTATCACCACCCATTTAAAAGAAATTGAAAATAATCAAAAAGCGGTAAAATTACCTATCAAAGCAGAGGTGAAATCAAATGTGATGAAAATAAATAAACAGGAACCTATAGATGAGAGTGAAATAAAAACTATGTTAAAAGAAACGGATACTGATAGTGATAATACAATGATGACAGCTGACGATGATTATAGTGAAATAATAGAGGCGAATGCTAAAAATGTAATAAATTTACAAGATTATCCCAACGTTTCACAAAAATATATAGAAGAATATTTTCAACATTCTTCGAAAATTGACGTCACTCATGCCCCCAGATATAATGCTACTACTAGAACATGGAGCTTAGGTAGTAAAGAAATAGAATTTGATAATATTACGGGTGGGATAATCGTAGACGGTGTCCCTTATGAAGGCACTGAGGGGCTTTATGAGTTGTTATTTTATAAAAAATCTAAAAATTTTAATGATGAAGATACTGATGCATTCGAAGACATTATAGACAAAACCAATCTCTATCGAAAAAATTATTCTGCAGAAGGTAGAATTATAGGTGCAAAAAGCTTCAAATATAAACATATCATACGACCATTACTATCAAAAAAGGGTGGTAACTATGATAATAATTATATGACATATAATACAAAACCAGTAGAATATGTCTATTGGGATGATGTTAATGAGTTAGTTGATAGACTACGATTATTATTTGCATCTAAATATGCTGGAAATAACTCCCACACCAATGAAATTGCATCAATTATTGAAGAATTAAAAGAAGCGAAAATCGTATATTAACTCTTCTTAGTTAATCGTTTTCCTATAGTAGAAATGAGTATAGACAAGTTCGGACGTGCAGCTGATAAATATTATCAACCTGTTGCTTCTCCTTCGTCATTGTTTTCTTTTACATTAAATGGTGACTTAGATATTGGTGGTTTAAAAATATGTAATGTTAAATTGCCCTCCCAAGATGAAGATGTTTCTAATAAGAAATATGTGGATGAGTCATGTAAGACAATCATGAATTTCTATTTGATGGTACAACAAGATGTCGCAGTTATGTCTGAGAGACATAGAGAACAATCAGTAGGTTTTGCTGATAAAATGAATCTGCTTTATAGAGGACTTGAAATAAAGATTGAAGAATTATCAACAGCACTTGAACTAAAGATTCAAAAATTAGTAACAGCAATTGAAGATGTTAAGAGCAAGCATATTGATGATCGTAGGGAAATAGCTTCAAAATTGCATGAAGTTCAGATAAATATAACTAACAATATACGCGAAATTAATAAAATTAATAATATTGTTAGTAATATAGGAAGCCAAATTACAATTCTTGATAATAATAAAGTTAATAAACTTGATATTAGAAAACTTAAATAGGTACTTCAATAGTGAATTAGTGCTAATCAAATTGTGGCCGTAAAATGGCATCAATCGAAAAAATTCAAGTGGTTAATGAATTACATAGATCGATAAGAAAAAATTTCCCTAGGAGACGAACGCTTATTAAAGGGCTGGATGATTTATGGCAAGCCGATCTTGCCCAAATGGATACATATGCTAAAGAAAATAATCAATTTAAATATATTCTGTTGGTTATCGATTGTTTTTCAAAATATGTGTGGACTGAACCACTAAAATCAAAAACAGGGGAAGAAGTGACAGCGGCATTTGCTAGAATATTATCCACTTCTAAGCGTTTTCCGAAAAATTTGCATACCGATCAGGGTAAAGAATTCTATAATCATTATTATCAACGTTTGTTGCAACAATACAATATTAATCATTATTCAACATATTCACAAATGAAAGCGGCCATTGCCGAACGCACTATTCGTACCATAAAGGAACGATTATATAAATATTTTAGTTTAAATGGCACACACAAATGGATTTCTATTTTACCCACTATTGTGAAGAATTATAATGAATCAAAACATAGTGTAATTAAAATGAGACCATGTGATGTTAGTGAAACAATTGAAAGAAAATTATTGGATACTGTGTATAATCACATAAAAATATTTCCTGGATCCAAACTTAACATTGGAGATGAAGTGCGTATTAGTAAAGAAAAACATGTTTTCGATAAAGGCTACACACCGAATTGGACTACTGAATTATTTAAAATTATTAAAATTAATCACACCAATCCTGTAACATACTTGTTGGAAGATATAAATAAGAGACCCATAAGAGGAGCTTTTTATTCTTATGAGCTGCAGAAAACAAAACAACCAGATGTTTATTTAGTTGAAAAAGTTCTAAAGAAAAGAGGCAACATGGTATATGTAAAATGGCTTGGCTTTGATAATTCTCATAATAGTTGGCTTGATGAGACAAATATATTATAGGGAATATTAGTTGTTTCATAGAATCTTGACTAGCACGATGTCTTCTGAAAATCAATGTGTTTTTAGTGCCAATCAAATAGACAAAGAATGTTTTGAATTATTAGACGAGTTTGAACGTGAAACAAATGATGAGTGTTTTATTTTAAATAAAAGATTTTTTTTTTCTGATAACGAAATTTTCATCGATATTGGTTTAAACACATACAAAGAATTTAGACCATGCATTAATGTAAGCAATGCTTTAATATTCGAAATAAATGAATGGCAAAAGTTCATATCTAATATGCATTGGCTTCTTAGTGGATATTTTCGAAATATGGATATGGATTATCTACGTTTTATCATGTGTAATGATATAATTGTCTTAGGCAGCAACGGTATTGATGGACTGAAGATGGTGGAAGTTACAAGATGCGGAAAAACTATTGTTTTAACAGAGACTAATATACATAACTTGTTAATAGCTAATTTTTATTTTATTGCTGATGTTGTTAAAAAATTAATATTAATTGATTTTAAGGCATATTATAGTAATATTATACATGTTTTTAAAGAATTGTTTTCGGATCTAGTTACTCCTGAAGATATTAAGAATGTAATTTGTGAATATGTTTATAGTTTTAATGATGTATATAGTAATTGTTTAAGAGAATATATGTTAATTAATAAACACAAAATATTGTCTGATTTAAAATAAAAATACCATTATTCAAGTAATAAGCGTTTTATTCAGAAATTTCAAACTCTGGTGTTGATATGGTGTTGGATATTTTTTTCATACATTTAAAAATAATATAATATTTATTGTTAATGAATAAATGCAAATTTTTCTTAAAAGGTTCCGTCATCCTCTGTGGTAAAAATAATATATTGTTCTCTAATTCTAATTTGATCACTTCCCCGAATTTACTTTTGACTACTGTGACGTTTAAAATTTGATACTTCTCATCGGGAACCAGTTCATCCATACCAATTTTTGGTTTTGATGATGATACAGCAGCAGCATTTAGACATTTTAAATCCATTTTTCTCTACAAATAAAAATATAATAAATTATATTTAGTAAATAATAAATTTTTCAAAAATAATTGCTAATAAATTAATATTTACCTGAACACATAAACTTGAGACCTTTAGTTGTTGAAGATGAAACTGTATTTGACAAATATTTACCTGTAGCCTATTAGAATTATCAAACCAAATTATTTAAACACTCGATATGTATTGTTTAAACTTCAATATTTTATGTAGTTGTTGAAGATGAAACTGCATTTGACATATAGCTCACATGAGCCCATATTTATATTGGAAAAAAAAAAAATAAATAAATAAACTGATTGGCTCCTCCTTTCACTAATCTCTATACAGTTGAATTTAGCACATTCTTCATCGTCTATGTACTTAGTTGGTTTCTCAAGATAACAGAAATCTGCCCTATTGAAGATTAGATTATTTTTATATTCAGGGTAGCTTATCAACCTGCCAATTAAAAATCACTTAACTTTTTGGCTTTTCAAATAACGTCAGACCGTCTGGCCTCGATGGTTTTTACATCTGTCTGCAGTAGAGGGTGGCTTTTCGACCTTCTCAATCTCATGTGTAGATAACCACAAATTTTACTAGATAATTCTTAATAGCATTCAAATGATATTATTGTTAAGAGCACATTCTTCATCGTCTATGACAAGAAATGATAATCGTCATAGAGGGTAGCTTATCAACCTGCCAATTAAAAATCACTTAACTTTTTGGCTTTTCAAATAACGCCAGACCGTCTGGCCTCGATGGTTTTTACATCTGCATGCAGCCTTTTTTCTTTAAAGTAATTAAGCGACTCTCATTAAATGGACAAAATGGCGTTAAAATTAACTGGACAATAACCATGGTGACGCTAATGGACGCCGGACGACCCACCATTCGCCCGACCAATCAAATCCAACGGTGCCATATTGAATCACCCCTTTTCCCACCCATCCAATTAAATCCAACGACGCCATATTGAATTACCTTTTTCCCCACCCATCCAACGACGTCATATTGAATTACCCCTTTCCCCACCCATCCAATGAAATCCAACGACGCCATTACCCCTTTCCCTTAGTACCCTCCCCTCTGACGCCATATTGAATTACCCCCCACCCCTTAAACTTGTACACACCCCTTTGATTGACACCATATTGAAAAACCACCCCCTTACCCCTGAATTTACAATCCCCCCTCTAGAGTCTAAGTTGAGGGAGAATCGGCCTTGTTTAACTACTAATAATTGCATTTACTTTTATTTTCTAGGAAAAGGTATATTTTATTTTACAGTATAACATATTTAATTTCTGTTTTTAAATATTAAATATAAGTAGAGAAAATAAATGGAAAAAAATAATAGGAAAAAATAATCAGGAATTTAAAGTCCGCTTATAACAAATATTAAAGTATTCGTTACAAATACATAATTCTTAATTTGTTCTTTTCTTTTTGTGTTTGTTAAAGTGTCAAGAAAAAAAAATATTTAAGTAACTATATTATCCCTTATTATATTATTTTCTTATTCTTCTTATCTTTTTCTCGTGCTTACCAAATATTATATATTATACAAGGTGTTCGCGAAAGGTTGTCAGAAAATTAAACTACATATTCCTGACATCAATACAAACAACTTTTTTTAATAGCTTTTTTTCGAAAAATCAACTTTAATTATCTCACAATATTGCACATCATTTAAAAACGGTTAGAAAACGTTTGATATCCGCTGTGCTTTGCGGCGCCTCGCCGCAAAGCACAGCGGATACGATAGACAAGCAACGATAGACAACCGTTATCGATACAGCCATGAGAGACGTGATGGACAAACCGTTAAATGACTTACGTATACCTACGTCCACATAGCAAATGATTGAAGGTCAAGCTTGTTTATTTTTATCTTTTTACTTATTTCTTGAAATTAGGATTAGAAAAATTTAATTAGAAAATTGAACATGTTTATTTAGTCATAAGAATACCTTCTAAAAACAATTCAAGATTTTTAAAGAAATCGTAAAAGTCATGTAATGTAAAATTAAAGAAAAAAAATTTCTATTTTTTATTTAAAAAAACGCAAAACCATTTTTGAAATCTATTTCCTTACATTTAATTTTATTTTTAATTTATTTTTTTTAGTTCTAATTTCAATTTTCTTGGTCTAATTTCAATTAGAGGCGACCATGTAAAATGTTTTATTTCATAATAATTTTTATCAAATTGTTTTTAAAGCTAACAAAAACTATTAGACTTTACTCATGTCTAGTTAAAAAAAATGTATTTTGTGCAATCTTCATGCTACCAAATTAGATAGCAAGTTATCAAATGCACGAACAGTACTTTAATGTTATCTTTATTAGGGTAATGCAGATTAAGGCAATACCTGCATACCACTATTTATTTGGTGTTATTACTGCAGCACATTAGTAATGAACTTTAACTTACCGGGCGAGGTGGTATGGCTTACTACCTTGCTGGCGCCCGTAATTAATCAGATATCATTACATAAACGAATGTCCAAAAATACTAGGCATTTCTGCTGTCAGACAATACGAATTACATTCAACTTTACACCAAAAGTACAATATCCATATTAATGATTCATTATAACATCACTATCAATTCCCTGGAAATTTATTAGTTATTCACAGATTGTGTTTAATATGACCACCATTTTCTTCAATAGCATGCTGAGCCCAATTCATAAAGATTCGTGAACTCTTGAAAAATGTTCTGCAGCTTTTTCACGAATTTTTCTTGCAACTTCAAAAAATCGTCCATGAAGTTGATTTTCCGTGTCACAGGGCTCTTTGTACACTGGATATTTTATGTAGCCCCATAAATAAAAATCTAAGGGATCTAAATCAGGAGTTCTAGCTGGCGTCTCTAGTTCTAGGAGTTCTAGGAGGTCCGCACGGCCTATCCACCTCTTTGGAAATTATTCATTCAAAAAAATCTACCATTATAATAAAAATTTGGTGAAGCTGCGTCATGCATAAACCACATATCATGACGTAATTGGTATGGGACATCATCCAATAGTTCTCATCAAATTGTTCCTCAAATAATCCAAATACCTTTCTCCAGTTAAACGAGGAAGTAAAACGAAGGGACCGATCAAATAATTTCCCACAATGTCAGCCCGTACATTAATTCGTAACTGTCTTTGAAAACTACTAAGACGATGAGCATGCGGGTTTTCTTGGCTCCAGATGTGGCTATTTCTGCTATTAAAAACCCCAAATCATGTTAAGCATGCTTTGTCCATAAATAAAACTTGTGACGCAAATCCAGATTGCCTTAAATTCTGACTAATCACCTATTGACAAAATTGTAGTCGATATAAGGAATCTTGCGGTGGTAAAAAATGAACATGTTGTATGTGATACTGATCACATTTTCCATAGTGTCCATTTTCCCGCCACACTGTGGAATTGGAAACTTCGATGTGTCCCGCAATTTCACGGGTACTGGTCGATGGCACATTTTCAATCATGCTTAAACTGTCTTTTTCTGCCTGAACACTTATTACCTTCCTGGTAAACTGGATTAGGGAATTAATGAAGTGGTATCTCTTGCCCTTTGCACTAAATTAACAAATGTCCGTTTACAAGGTGTGTAAAAATGGTAATCTCTCTGGCAATCATTCTCGATATAATATTTTTGCAGCAGCTGCATTTCCATAGGTTTTTCCATAAATCATCAGCATATCGCACCATTCTTCTGTAGTATAATTAGCCATAATTGCTTAGAAAATATTTCAAAACACTTTCAAAAAAGTTAAAATCAAATCAAAGTTGCTCGGTCCAAATTCAACATTTAACTAATCTAATTTTGCATTTCCACTAGAGTGTTTCATTGTAATTTGTTTTTCCCACTTTCTTTTTTATTTTCAATTCTGACTTTAACATAACAATCCCAAGGAATTTATCAATTACCTGGTAGGAGTATTTTTTTATTTTTCCTGTTTTACATTTAAAGAATGACTAAAGCGAAGTTAATGCAATGTTATTAAACAAGTTGACATTGCTGAATACAGCATAATAACAAAACCTAGTACCAACTGTAAAATTGTAGAACTGTTTTATGTTAGGTGATTTTTTATTAGCTGACACATAATGTTGTACCTACGATACGATGTACAATTTGATTTCGAAATTAAATTAGTTCATTCTATTTGTACGGTCTATTGAAATGTAAAATTTTTTTTTTTTAATGGAGATATTTTTTTATGATAATTAAATCTAAATGTTCAATAAAATTCATACTCAAAACAAACGCATTATCTTTAAATTATTGCTATAAAAATGAGTTCAACATTTAAAAAAAAAGCATAGCTTTTTTTTTAAGAGTAAACAGTAAACAGGTAATTACATTTTGTATTGGAAAATGAATACGCTAGCATTATGGGCGACTCGAGTGGGCCAAGCTAATGAGACAGTGCCGTCGCAATTATGATTTTCTTTTTGTTTAGTTAGAGAAAAAATTTAATTATGTTATTAGATTGAAATTGAAGGACGATAACGGGAGCATTATAACAATAATAAGTGTGTATGGACCAAATGAAGACGACAAAAAGGAGAACAAAGAGAAATTCTGGGAAATGTTAACAGAGGCGGTAGAAAGAGCAAAAGGTGAAATATACATTGCAGGAGATTTTAATAGTAGAGTGGGAAAGGGAAAACCAGGAGAGAGTAGAATATTGGGCAAGAATGGGGAGACAATACTAAATGATAATGGAAAAAGATTAATAGAGTTTTGCCGAATCAATAATATGTTTATAGCAAATACTTACTATAAGCACAAAGATATACACAAATATACTAGAGAGATGAGCAGCAAAAATGAAAAATCAATAATAGACTACATAGTAGCAGGAAATAAAAGTAGAAAGAACATAGTAGATATAAAAGTGTCAAGAGGACCGGAAGTGGGAAGTGATCATTATATAGTTATAGCAAAGATAAAGAAACCATTAAAAGCAGACAACAGAGAGAGAAAAGAAGATAAGATAAAATATGAGAAAATAAAAGCGTATAGACTAAAAGACGGAGAGGTGGCAAAGCAATATGGAGAAAAAATGAAGAGGATGATTGAGAGTAGAAATGAGAAATGGAAGACATTAAGTTTGGAAGAGAGTTGGGAGGAACTCAAAAAGATAATACTACAAGCAAGCTCGGAAGTGTGTGGAAGAATAAAAAGAAATAAGAAAATAAAACAAACGGCATGGTGGACAGAAGAGATCAAGAGAAGAGTGAGAATAAAAAAAGAAAAATGGAAAGAATATCTACAAAAAAAAACTAGAGAAACGTATCAGTGATACAAGGAAGAAAGGAAACTAGTGAAGAAATTAGTGAGAGACGAAAAAAGGAAACAATGGCAAGAATTTGGTGAGAAAATGGAAAGAAATAGTAATGAAAATAAGAAAGATTTCTACAGTGTCCTAAGAGGGTGCGGAAAAGATAAAAAGGAAAACAGAGTGCTCATGAAAGACAAGAATGGAAAGATAATGGATGGTAATTCCTCATCCCTAAGATGAGGAAAAGGTGATAAACAGATGGAAAGAATATTTCGAAGAGCTATTGGCGGGAAGTGTAAGTGGGAAACCCAATAAAAATAGCGAAAAAAAGAGATTAGGTGAAGATAAATCTCAAGAAGTGGATAATGAAGAGGAAGGCGGCGAAGAAATAGAAAGGGAAGAATTGGAAAAGACTATTAGAGAACTTAAGAATGGGAAGTCTCCAGGGAGTGAAGGAATAACATCAGAAATGATTAAGAATATTGGAGAAAAGGGAATGGAAAAACTGGTATATATATACAACAAAATATGGAGAGAAGAACGCATCCCAGAGGAATGGAAAAGAGCACAGATAGTACCAATATATAAAAAAGGAGACAGAGCTGACTGTAAGAACTACAGAGGAATAAACATAATAAATACAGGGATGAAGATACTAGAGAAAATAATAAAAAATAAGATAAATTATAAAGTGGAACAGACCCTGGAAGAGCCACAATGTGGATTTAGAAAAGGTAGAAGCATACAGGACCATATATTTACTATAAAGCAAATGGTGGAAAAGGCAGGGAATAGTAAAAAATATATATATGTAGGTTTTCTAGATCTAAAGAAGGCATTCAATAAAATAAATAGAAGCAGACTATGGAATATAATGAGAGAGAGGGGTATAGAAAAGAAAATGATTAGGTTAATAAGGAAGATATATGAGGAGAATGTAAACAGCATAATAGTAAATAGTAAAGAATCTGAAACATTTAAAACAATGGACGGACTAAGACAGGGAGGAGGACTGAGTCCAACATTATTTAACATATGTATGGATGAGATAATGAGAGAAAGTGATAAAGAGGAAAGAGGACTAGTCGTTGGATATAAAAACATGCAAAGGGTGGTTATAACGACTGGAGCATTTGCAGATGATGTGATGTTAGTTGCGGAGAATGAAAAGAGTTTGCAGAGAAAATTGAACAAATGGAACGAAGTGCTTAAAAAATACGAGATGGAGATGTGCAAGGAAAAGACAAAGGTAATGGTAATAGGAGAGAAACAGAAGCTAGAAATTAAGATAGAAGAGACGAGAATAGAACAGGTCGATTGTTGTAAGAACCTAGGAGTGCAGATCAGTAGCGGTGGTAAACAGGAAAATGAAATTACGGAGCCGGTGAATAAAGCAATGAATGCATATTATAGAATAAATAGAGTAATAGTGGAGAACAAGGAAATCACAAGGAAAACAAAAATAAATGTATACAAGACCATAATAAGACCGATTTTAACATTCGGATGTGAAACGTGGAAAATGGAGCAAAAAGACATAAGTAGGGTACAAGCTGTGGAAATGAAAGTCTTGAGAAGAGTAAAAGGGGTAACAAAAAGAGATAAAATAAGAAGCAGCGCAATAAGAGAAGAGTTGGAGATAGAACCAGTGGTGGAGTTTATACACAGAAGGCAGTTGGGATGGTGGGGACATCTGGTAAGAATGAGTGAAGAGAGGCAAGTAAAGAGAGTCTGGCAGGCAAGGGAGGGAAGAAGAGCGAAACGGGGAAGACCAGAAATTACATGGGATGAGGGAATTGAAAAAGTAATAAGAGAAAGAGGAATGAGGATGAATGACGCAAGAAGAATTGCTTGCAACAGGAAGGAGTGGGAGAGATGCATAGGAAGTGAGGTATAGGAGGATAACGAGAAGAGCTCAAGCCGACACCAGTTGATGGTATAAGGCATCTAGACATATATATATATAGATTGAAATTTTATCTTAGGGAATGTTGCGCAATAAAATTAATTAACACTTCTTTGTGTGTTACTTAACATTCACTGCCTAATAAGCATATTAAATAATGAATTAGTCTAATAACTACGAAAGCTAATCCTTCAATGCCCTCCAAAATGTTCTAGATCAAATTCCAAATTAATTCTAAACTTCAAAATTGATTAATAACCAAATTTTAATATTAATAGTTTCAAATTCTGTAAAAATTTAAACTTTAAAATTCGCTTTAAAATTAAAATATTAAAACGCCGCCACTGTCTTTCACAAAAAATAGAGAAATTTTATACTACGTGTGACAATATACTCGTTAATGAGTTCAATGTTTATTATACTTTTCAGGACCCAGTATTATTTACGTCACTTACACTGCAGTTCCCGAACGTTTTTGAAGAAATCAGAAAATGTTGATTATCTCGGCAACTATTGAAGATAGACCCCCCTTATTTAGACATTTTCCGTCCAGTTTTTTCATCCCCTATTCACCAGTGAATTTAAAAATACTAGTTGCGAAACACCCTATATATATATTTTTTCTAGATGGATTTGGACGCTTTGAATAATTCTGCTAAATATGTTCAAAAAGACTAAAAGCAAAATTCCAAGAATTAGTACCAAACCTGAAATATGCAATAATGAATATTAAAATTTCGAAAAGCCGTTATGGAGCAGCAGTACAAGTGATGATAACATTCTGTTTCTGTCCCAGCGAGTAACTGAACCTTTTAAGAAAAATTTGCACCAATTTTTACCGGGCAAGTTCAGCATAATATATAAATAATTAACTGCAGTTAACAATTTAAATTCGACTCCGGTCCTTGAAGTGGTTTTTAGTGAATTCAGGTAATACAAAATGTTAAAAAGAAAGAAATAAAATACAAATAACTATTTGTAATGAATTTTTTTTTAATAAACGGCCCAAAAGAAGGGAAGAAACATTCCCGAAAGCTCTGTTAACTAAGAAGTTTTATTTCTTATTAAATACTAGACTTGATACCAATGATATCTACTTTATAATTTAATAACAAGTCAGGCAAGAAAATAATTATTTTCTAAAGTCAATAATTACTATTCCAGATTTCCAAATTTCCAATCTTCTAATATGTAAGAAATTACATGTTTTTTTTTTCAATGAATATAAGAAAATAATAGCAATTCATATTTTACAAATGTATTACAACATGTATATATTATTGCTAATATAATAAATTTTCAATTATACAAATCAACACATATTTTTTCTTTATTTATTAACATACATTCTTTCAAACAAAAACTGCATTCATCTATCACATTTCAGAAAGCCTGGCTTTCTGGAAAAGATTAAGTCAAAATTCAAAAACATCACAATAGCTAACAAAAGACTAGTTTTAAAATTAATAAAAAATAAAATAAATAGCACTAATTTAACGTAAAAGCAATAAAATTAACACTAGCGACATTTGAAAAAAATGTAAATCGAATTTTTTATGTATAAATAAAAAACTAAAGAAAGAAAGTAACAAAGATGAAATAGTAGTAATGTAATTGTTTTGGATATCCAAATGTTTGTTGATTTAACTGTTAAAAATTTTTGTTTGTGGTGATTAAAATAATATAAATATAAAGATAATAATTGACTAATAGATAAGAAAGGAAATGATAATTAAGATTATATCAATTAGAGTAGGTGGTTTTTAACTTTTGATTTTTAAATATTATTAAGTGTGTCTGTTTCTTAAATTTCCTGAATACTGAAACTACTGTAACATTCCAGAATCCTGAAAATGAGGCGATAACACCTTGAAACATAGATGAAACAAAAATAAACTCTTTTCAAGTAACTACCCAGAATCTTCATTATCCTAAAATCAAAATGTTGATAGCCTAATTCCGTTGTACTAAAAGATATATGACGAATCCAATACATATTTGGCATCAGTGTTTGTCATTAAGATGCTTCCAATTAGAACGCATTATTCAATATTATAAAAAGCCTAAGGTCCATGGTCATATTTAATCTAGCATCAATTAATATATTATCATTTATTGTAAAATATTTTGTGTTTAATAATAAAAGTCTTGCTTCATTTTTATCACTACTTTCATGTTTAAAGATGTCTAATAGTTCAAACAGATCTTTACCAATTTGATCAACATTTACAACACATTTATTTTCAGAAAACGCCAAGTTTATACAATTTTTATACAAGAACTAATTATTTTTCCATAGTATATTTGTCTCATGAATCCAGCTATTATGAGAATTATCCAAACCAAGCCATTTTACGTATACCATTTTGCCTTTTTTTTTTGACACTTTCTCAACTAAATAGATATCTGGTCGTTTTTTCTTCTGTAATTCCTAACTATAGAAAGATCTCCTTATTGGGTGTTTATTTAAATCTTCAACCAAATGCGTCACAGAATTGATGTTTTTGATTTTCATAATTTGAAATAGTTCAGTGGTCCAGATAGGTTTGCACCATTTATCGAAAACATGCATTTCTTTACTGATACGTACCATATCGCCAAAAGTTGATTTTGATTCTGCAAAGCCTATCATGTGGTTATAGATTTTATCCAACAATTTTTTCTCACGCCAAAATCATATGGCTTCATATTAGTTGTACTATGATTTTCTTCATTATAATTTTTACAATAACTGGTAAAATTGGAATTCACGTGTGCGTTCCATTTAAACTGAAATATTTATATAGTCGTTCTTCTATGGTACGAATTGTTCGTTCAGCAATGGCTGCTTTCCTTTGCGGACATGTTTAATAGTGATTTATTTTATATTGTTTGAGCAAATCCTTAATATAACGATTGTAGAATTCTTTGCCTTGATTAGTTTCTAAATTTTTAAGGTTACGCTTTGAGGTAGTCAATATTTTAAAAAACGCTTCCGCCACTGAATCACCAGATTTATTTTTTAGTGGTTCAGCCCAAATATATTTAGAAGCTCGATCAATAACAAGCAGAATATATTTAAACTGAGTATTTTCTTTTGCATATGTATTCATTTCAGCAAGATCTGCCTGCCGTAAATCGTCTAACCTTTTAATAACTGTAGGTCTCGTCTGAAAATTCCATCTTATTGGTTTATATAATTCATTAAGAACTTATTTTTTTTTCTATCAATGTCATTTAGCGCT
Source organism: Platypus cylindrus (assembly GCA_949748235.1). Classification (NCBI taxonomy): domain Eukaryota; kingdom Metazoa; phylum Arthropoda; class Insecta; order Coleoptera; family Curculionidae; genus Platypus; species Platypus cylindrus. The sequence goes on from OX456488.1 coordinate 35,363,944, forward strand.
TTATCGTTTTAAATATTAAATAACAGGTGGTTGGAATGTTAGTTACGAGGTCTAGCCCGTAGACAACCTGCAGTCTAGACGTGTTGTTTCTGGTTGTTTATCAGTTTTAAAATAATAGAGATTCTCTATCTTCTCGCTATTATTAAATGCATCGAACTGAACCTCATCTAATGTTTTAATTATATTTTCAATCGTGTTATTAAATTCAGCTCTGCTACTACCAAATTATGCCGATAGTTTTCTAATTTGTCCCTCAAAAGTATCGGTTAAAACCTTCATTCCATTAGATATATCTAATATCGCTGTCTATTATTTTCTTCACTTTTAACAACATCTTGCTGTAGCATTAAGTATAATTCTATAGCAGCTCTTCAAAGTATTGCTTCCATCTTTCCATTGAAAAAAATGAAATCATTTTCCTGCTTTAATACTTCTCCTTCTTTGTTATTTATATATGTAGCACTGTTGGTCTTTCCTTTTCTTATTGTTCTTAGTCTACTATAGAATATTTTTTTTCCCTCTGCAGTTTCGTTTTCTAATTTATTACCGAATTCTGCCGATTCATTTCTTTTCGCCTATAATACTGATTGCTTCACTATTTTCCTTTCCTCCTTGTAACACTGATACGTTTCTCTATTCTTTTTTTGTAAATATTCCTTCCATTTTTTCTTTTTTAATCTCACTCTTCTCTTGATTTCCTCTGTCCACTATGCCGTTTGTTTTATTTTCTTATTTCTTTTTATTATTCCACACACTTCCGAGCTTATTTGTAGTATCATCTTTTTGAATTCCTCCCAACTCTCTTCCAAACTTAATGCCTTCCATGTCTCATATTCTATCTTATCTCCATTTATCTCTCTGTTGTCTGATTTTATTGGTTTCTTTATTTTTGATATAACCATATAATGATCACTTCCCACTTCCGGCCCTCTTGATACTTTTACATCTACTATGTTCTTATATTTTCACTTCCTGCTACTATATAGTCTATTATTGATTTTTCATTTTTGCTGCTCATTTCTCTAGTATACTTGTGTATATCCTTGTGCTTTTAATAAGTATTTGCTATAAACATATTGTTGATTTGGTAAAACTCTATCAATCTTTTTCCGTTATCATTTAGTATTGTCTCCCCATTCTGGCCCAATATTCTGCTCTCTCCTGTTTTTCCCTTTCCCACTCTACTATTAAAATCTCCTGCCATGTATATTTCGCCTTTTGCTATTTCTACCGTCTCTGTTAACATTTCTCAGAATTTCTCTTTGTTCTCCTTTTTGTCGTCTTCATTTGGTCCATACACACTTATTATCGTTTTAATGCTCTCATTATCGTCCCTTATATTTATTTTCAATATCCTCTCTGAACACGCCTCCCATTCTTCTATATTGTGTGCGCATTCCTTATTTATCATATATGCGACTCCCTCAGCTGCTCTTTTCTCTGTTTCCACTCCGCTATATATAATACACTTCCTTTCATCATTTTTTGTAATCCTTGCCCTTTTTTTTCGTTTCCGTTATTGTAAGTATGTCTATCTTATTTTCCAGAAACTCATCTTCTAGTTCTATTTCTTTCCCTTTATGCTTCGTATATTCCATGTTGCTAATCTCCATATTTCTTTATTTTTTCTTCTCATTGTTTTTTGCTCCTTTCCCCAATACGTTTTCAGATTTTTGTTTGTTTCGTCTCTTCTCCCCAGCTTCCATAATCTATCCTATTTCGATATTGTTCCTCCTTTCGTTTATATATTTGGCACTTTTTCCTGGTGGCCATGTGCTCTACATCTTCAACTTTAATTCTTGTGCAGTTGGCGCATTTTATCTCATTCTTCTCACAATCTTTTCTTTCATGTCCTTCCTGTCCACATCTGTAGCATACCTCCGTTCTTGTACAGTACTTGGCTACATGTCCACAGCAGCAGCATTTCTAGCAAATCGCGATCTTTACATATTCCTCTACCTGTTTTACAGTAGAGGATATTCCTCTACTGGATGTCAATAATATTCCTTTTATTACCACGTACTTGATTATCTCCTTGTCAGCTTCTACTACCCAGTCCTCCACATATTGTTTACTGTTCCTAAAAGCATTTTTTTAACTGTTCTCATTACTGTCTTCACCTCTCTAATCACCACTATTTTCCTTATTTCTTCATTTTCTCTTAATATTTCGTTTCCTATTTCTTCTTCAGTATATCCTTGCTCAAGTTTTGTTATTATAAATAACGGTGTTGTTTCTTTAATTTTCCTCACTGTCATTCCTTTTACTTCCTCCAGTTTCTTCCCTATTTGCTCCTGTTGTAGCTCGTCACTGCACTTCATCACTACCAATCCACTTTTAAATTTTTTTATTTCCTTTATACCTTCTTCACCTACTTCTTCTACCGTGAGGTTTTCTCTTATTTTTTCCATTACATTCTCTCTTTCTGTCGCTATCACTGTGATTTCTCTTATTTTTTCTGGTGTTTTCCTTCCCTGTATCTTTTTTGTACCATTTTCTTTTTTCCTTTCAGTGATCGCCGCATATGTCGTTTTGCTTCTTTCTTGGTTTATTGTACCTCCCACTGTCAATTCTAATATTTTCGTTTCGAATTCATCACTTCTGTTTTTAAATTGTTTCTCTATTTGTTCCAGTCTTTATTCTACTTTATCTTTTTCTTCTCTGGTTTTTGTTTTTTCTCTGCATTCTCTATTTTTTAATACACTGTGGCGGTCATTTTAATTTCTATTCTTTCTATATTCTCTATGCTTTTTTCCATTTTTTCCCGAGTTTGTCCTTCTTCTCTTTTATTCTCCTCTTTAAATAACCTAATTTCCCTTTGTATCAGTTTGATTTGATTCATTAGCTCATCTGATACTCCATTTGATTTTTTCTTACTATCTTCGCTTTCTTCTTTCCACTGAGATATATCTTTCTGTCTTAGTTTTATTCTTTTTTCCATGTTATCCTCAACCTCGCTCATCACTACCCCTCGATATGATGTGTTTGCTTTTTATTCCTCATATTCCTCATCTTCCTCCGTTGAGGTTTTTCTTTTTCTGTTCTCCACTTTTTCCACTGGTGGAGTTCGTTTGACTCTAGTCGCCACTTCGAATGGGTTTTTAGCCTCCATTCTTGTGAGATCAATCCTACTTCTATCTATAATTTTATAATAACATTAAATATTTATACCAGTATAAAATACCAATAAAAGTTGTCCTTTTTCCTTATCTCGATAACACCGTTCTTGCTTATCAGGTCTGCTTGTTATCTGGAAATTGCCCCCGCTTCCTCCGCTCGGAAGGGCACTTTCCTATACTTATCTAAATTTCTGCCTTCTCCCTTGTTCTGTTTTTAGTTAATGTCCTTATAAAACTTAAAAAATAAAAAACTTTATTGATATGATACCCTTAAACCACTATATATAAACAATCAATACTCTGCTTATCTGTGTATCGACTTTTCGATTTCAGCACAAATAAACATTCGACCACGTTCACTCTCCGATATAGACGAGGTAAAAAATAATAAGGTAAAAATAAATGGAATATCTGGGCAGACATTCTCGCACGGATCAGTAAAATTAAATTTAAGTATAAAAAATAGTAAAATAATTACGTATGAATTTCTACTAATAAGTACATTCCAAGAAAATATGCCTGATATAATCGGCATAGATTTATTAGAGAAATTAATGGAAAATAAAATTTTGGGAAATTCACTGTCCACCTAACGTTAGATGGGCAATATGCCACACTGGATGTGAAAACAGAACTAGAAAATTTTGGTAATTCCACTAAGATGCCAGATTACTAAATGTTGCCGAATAAACGAAGCACAAGATTGTGTAATTTTACCAGAAAAATTGGGAAAAGGTAATTATGTAGCTGGGGGATTAGTAAGGCCAATAAACAACCAGGTGTCACTAAAAATCCCAAACACTAGAGGCGAAGCCATAATGTTAAAGAATGTACAGTCTATAGTAGAAAAATGAGGCAAATACGAAAGTGGGGCATATAAGGACCCACAAAATTTTGGATAACTTAATATTTTATCGCCCACAGTCGATTGATATATGACCTATTCTTGTTAATGTGGGTTAAATTGTATAAGAAACTCGGTGCCCATTGTTAGTTAGTAACTGCATTTTTTCCATCGCATTTAGTGTAGAGTTCACAAAATGAGTTACATCTAATACATCTAGTCAATATTATTGTCTGTTATGTTTCTATTTAATAAAATAGCTATTGTATTTTTATAATATTTTATTTTTAAATAAAATATTATTTGGAATAATGTTAATATATATATGTATCGTAAAAAGCCTGTCTACCATTTCTGGTGTAGGCTTGTTAGTCTTCATCTTTTTTTTCCTTTTTTCTTCTTTTTTTTTCTTTGTCTAGGCTTATAAGTTTTCGCTTCGCGTCACTGCGTCTCAAAACTTTCTCCATTCTTTCCTGTTGTTTGCCATCCTACTACCTTCACTCATCGTTATTCTTCTTTTTTGTAATATCTTTTCTATTATGTCATCCCAGGCAGTTTCAGATCTTCCCCTTTTTCTTTTCTGTCCAGGTCTAGCTTCCCATACCCTTCTCACTTGTCTTTCTTGTCTCATTCTTTTCAGATGGTCCCACCACCCCAACTGCCTCTTCTCTATGTATTCGTGTATCGCCTCCATTCCTAGTTCTTTTCATATTTCTTCATTCTTGATTCTTTCTCTCTTTGTCACTCCCTTTACTCTCCTCATGTATTTCATTTCTACCGCTTGGACTTTACTTATTTCCTTTTTATCTGTTATCCATGTCTCACATCCAAATGTCAGTATTGGTCTTATTATTGCTTTATATACGTTTATTTTTGTTTTCCTTGTTATTTCTTTTTTTCCCCACAATGATGTTAATATTTATAAAAATTTAAAAGTTTGGCTAATTGCAGGAGTAGAAATGGATATAAAATTAAATGTTAAATAGTAACAACACTAATTGATGATACTGAAAAGTTCATTACCCATAAGAACGAAATAGTTACATACAGAATTTATTTTAGAGCAAGAGAAATTAGATATGCATAATATTTATATGGATCATCTATCAGCATTTGAAAATATACGCTTTAAATGTAAGAGATTTTTTATACAACTCACCACTAGATTTCCTAAAAGAAATCAGCTAAGTATAAAAATGTTTAGGAGATTTCTTGGCTCAAATGATTTGACATCAAATGGCTCAACGTCATTCGCTTACACCACAAGCAGGAGAGTTTACTCACCAAGGAAGAGTTACATCTGAAATTGAATTGCAAGTATTGTTATCCATTGAAGAGAATCGTCACATATCCTTAAGAAGGCTTGTTCAACAATCTTAATTATCACATATGACAGTTCTGAATATATGAAAAAGTCATACTACAAGTTATATGCATTTCATTTAGTTCAAGGGGTACGAAATGGCGATTTCTCAATCGACTGATCGAAATCAATATTACAAAATTATTGTTTTAAAATGTAATATTTTCTTATAAGAAAGTAGATGGTTACTTTATAGACTTCGTACTTGCTTAATTTTAACATCGTTAAATTGAAGCATGTCATTTACGTACTGGTATCATGTGTATTCGTACTGGTACTGAAAAAAGTTATTTACTATTAAATTATCTTCTTAGTGATTTGATGTGTACTAATAATGCAGATAGAGAAAGAGGTAGTACTCTCGTCAAGTTTTTGTCTAACACGTGCGGTTAAAAACAGAATTACGTAATATTCAAATGTTAATTAAGACATTATTTGTTATCCATCCATAATTTATTTTTAACGAATTGATTAATTAAGGCCCATTGTTTTATTTGATTAAAATAGAAATAATAAAATTGAGGACCGGAATTACAACGTAGAGCCATATTTTCTGTCAGTGAAATTAAAAAGTCTGCTGCTTGTAAAAATCCGAAAAAATGGAAAGGAAGGTGTCTTGCTGCGTAGGAAATTTTGAGTTCACTGAGTTGATTTCCAACTTCATTATTCATTACTGCATTTTTATGTCGTCGTGGATTTTGTAATGCCTTCCATTTGAACAAAAACTAATGTTTAATCATGCAACTTTAATTGCCCGGTTTTTAAAATCACTTAAAAGATTAATACATCAACGTGTATTGAGCAGCATAGATAATCTATCTAATCATGTTACAATTTTCAACGTAGTATAAATTTATTGAATTCTAATAGCTTCTAATAATACGAAAAAAGTATAGATGGGTTTCAAATATCGTAACGGGTTATTCTATAAAAAACTATCCAAATCTAGTAAAGGCTTGGAATTTTGATGCGCCGTTTGCGAAGTTGATTTGACGTGTTCATTATCTGCAGTAATAGACGAAATAAAGTAGGATACTGTATTTAAAATAATAAAACTGGAAAGCCAAACTCTGTTTAGGCAAACTCCGATCAGAGTCTTTGTTGGTCAAATCCAATGTATGACAGAATGATACAAAGTGCAATAGAAATCATCTTAATAGGATGAATTTGGTCTATTCAATTCAGCTTGGTCACTAATATTTTAGCACACTGTATATAAACGAAAACGTTGCCACATTGCCAAAAACACGGAAAGAAGACATTCATGAACAAATACAAAATATGTTAGAGAAACGAATCATGGAAGAAGCCAGGTCGGAATGGTCTGCCTTTGTATTGATCGTGCCAAAGAAGTCCGACAAGAACGGAGTAGTCAAGCAAAGATGATCGACTACAAAATGTTGAATAGGCAATTAGAAGATAAAAAATGGCAGCCCAGTCCATCGATAGCGGAAATATTTGATTCGTTAGCAGGAGCGCGGTTCTTCATGATCTGGCTACTACCAAATTGAACTGGAGAAGACCAGTAAGCCGTATACAGCATTCACCGCCGAACTACTTTAATATCAGATGCCGAGGCTGCCTATGGCGTCCAAGATCAATCCCAGTGCATTTTCCAGGTTAACGACGGTGGCAACAGCTGGATTAAATTGCGAAAGTTGTTTCGTGTACCTAGATGATTTGATTTCCTTTGGCACATAATCTACAAGATTACAGTAAGAACTTGATCAAAGTGCTATAGAGATTCAGAGCGAAATTGAGATGAAGCTAAAACTAAATTCGAGCAAATGTAGCTTTTTAAAAAAAAATCCTATATTTAGGGCATACAATATCGGCAGAGAGAGGTTTTCCAGATAAAGAGAAATAAGAACTTGTACAAAAATTTCCAGCACCAAAAGATACCTTCTAGGTGAGAAGATTTGTGCATTTGTAGACTATTAGAGAAAGTTTATACCGACCTTTGATGACATAGCTAGACCACTCAATGATTTAACAAGACAAAATGTAGTTTAAGTGGATGGTTGCCTGTTAAGGCGCATTCGGACCACTGAAGAGCATTGGCGAATTCACCAATGTTGCAATATCCTGATTTTTCTAAATCAAATGAGTTGAAATTAATTACAGATGCGTTACGGCATGCAATAGGAGCAGCATTGGCAACAAGTGATGATAGACCTGTAGCGTACACTAGCTTAACGCAGGCGAATCGAGAACATTGGCAAAATCCGCATAACCACAAGTGAACGTAATCACAGGAGCAGCCGCGAGAAGACAAGAGAAGCAGCCCAATAACCAAATGCAGCACCAGAAACCACGACTGACAACCCAGGTTTAGTGGAAGTTAGAAAAGGACTCACTGGTGCGTATGAACTAGACTGTTTGGACGACAAGGAATTTAAATTAGTAGCAAAAACCAATAAGTGTGACCATAAGTCAGTAACGCTTATAATGGTAAAAGATAAACGAGTCACATAAATGATCCAATAAATCTGATCAGCGGCTTCACTGCGTGAATCGTTGAGGGAGCTTGAAGTAATGCGCAGTATTTATAATATAAATTAGCTTGTGATAATAAAAATATAGAAATGGCCGGCCGAACTGAAATTTATAATGGAAAATAGAACAGCTACTGGATTAAAAATAAGGGTAATAAAAGGCGTGCAGAAAGAAATAAGTAAACAGCAAATAGTAATAATAACAGTAATAACTTAACCAAATAAGGTCAAACTCTTGATTTTGAATTATTTCCATATGCTACCTACAGGCAGACATGCTGGGATAAAGAGAATGTATAATAAAATTAAGAAGTATTCCACTTGGAATTACTCCGCATTAAAAGCACGATGGAAGAATATGTAAAGGTATCGTTTATTATAACCGTAAAACAAATAAACAAAAATGAATTTAGGGCCAATGACGATAACTACGGCAACAATGTGAGCATTTCAGACAGTAGTTTTAGATACAGTAGGTCCTTTGGAATAAGACATATTAAAGAAATAAAATGATTTTAACGTTACAGTGCGACAAAACAAAATTCGTAATGTTACGCGATTCCAAACAAACAAGCAGATAACTTAACGTGCGTTAAGTTATCTAGTTAATAGATTCATAATTCGGTATGGTATTCCAAGTGAAGTAGTAAGGGACCAAGGGACAGTGTTTTTTGAAAAAGTGTTCAAAGAATCCTATGAAGTATTAAAAATAAAACCACTAAACTCGACAGCATATCACCAAAAAGAATAGGCGCGTTAGAAAATTGGCATAAATCATTAGGGGCATGTGATGTGTATGAAAACCGCAGAAAGACCTAATAGTTGGCGCAGATGCGTCCATTCTTGGTGTTCCACGTATAATAATACTGTGCATACAGACGTAAAGTATACACCGTACGACGTTGTGTTCGGGAAATCGACAGGTTTACCGTCAAATCTTAACATGCTGACGGAGCCGTTATACAACTTCGATAAGTATTCGTTAGAGTTAAAGTATACGTTACATACGCAAGAAGAACTTTTGCTTGCCAAACGTATACTTTAATATTTATTATTAGCAGACTTTAAATTCCTGATGCAAGTACCAACACCGTCACCAAAAGCTATAGTCTCTTTAATAAGAAATCTTTTCTAATCTTTAAAAGTAAAAGTGTCTGATTTTATGCTGTGCATATGGCTAAATATGTTTATTTAGATGTAATACAGATTATAGCATTTCAAGAAAAATTTGCCACCCTTACAGTCTGTTAATACAAATAGTATCCTATATCAAAAATACAGATTATTATTCTGCAAACGCCAAAATTCCGTTAATATACCCACTCCAACATAATGAATGTCGGCTGGCTTTGTGGTGCAGTAATAAGATCCTTATACCCCACATAAAAGTTAATAGGTGCGATTCCCATTCAAATCTTAAAAATTTTATTTTAAACACTTTCTCTATCTCATCCATCTCTCTCTGCCTCTCTCGCCTTTTCCTTTACTCTTCATCTTTATTGCTGCAATCACGAGCTTGCTTGCCACATTGAGGATAAGTGTTAAGGCGCCTATTATGGCAGCACTTCAACGGCATCTTTATCTTTATTAATGTGATAAGCAAGTAGCAGCTAGCAACCTCTTTTGGAATAGTTGAAAATCTTCGACATAGCATTACATTAAAAGATACCTTGAAAACCACGTGGAAACTTCTTACTCTACCTAAATCTGGCAGGTAGAATAAACCGGTAAAACACCAAAGGTCGTGGCATGTCAGACAAATTGGAGAGAGAAAAACCCCCTCTCCGGGCCAACGTGGAAAAGCCTATGCCGAGGGTCTCATGATTCTGAACCAACCTTCCTAACATCCAGGTCCTAATCTATTATAAACATAATGCCAGCTACTAAGGAGATAGCGTCACATATCCGAGACTGGCGTGTATCCGAGGACGCAACAATGTCACACCACAAGAAAATCATCTTTACACTGCAAGAGGGGGTCTCTGTGCAGAAACCGTATAGGAACCCGAGACGCACGGATGTAGATAAATACACAGCGTAGCTGTCTGGAAGGAAAGAGAGCGCTCGTAGAGGCGATCCCCCATGTGACCGCGATAGAGCACCTGGAGCAAGATTTTTCTGGAATCCTGCACCATCTCGTCATCAGAATCAGCCTGTACCCTCGGGTCGGGTTTAGCTCCTAGTTCTGCCATGCCGTGGTGAAATGGTGAGCTGCCACGCTTGAAGAAGACTGCAAGAAAAAGCTTTAACAACGCAATCAGGACTACATGCAATGACGACTAGAAGGCTTATAGGTTGCACCAAACGGTGTACAAAAAGTTAGTGGGTCTAAACCAAACGCGCCCTTGGAGGCTATACTGTGTGAGTGTGGAGACGGCTGCCGCTGTCTTCCGCATGCACAGGGTGCTATCGGGGGCTGGTTATCTCCGTAGAGAAAACGGGACCTACACGCTTTCCACCTCTGAAACAGAGGAGTCACTACTACAAACTCACTTTCCTGGAAGTAGTATATCTCGGACAGCCACCACCGAGGAGTTGTACCAGCCCGTAAGCTCAGCTTCTGAGGACCGGGCAGTCGCCTCGGAGGTGGTACAAAAAGATAAAGATTTCGTGATCAATAAAATCTTTTGATCCCTTCAAGTCCCCCCGGTTAGATGCAGTTTACCCTACCCTGCTGCAGTGGGGTATGGCAGCAAATCCTCCCTCACTTACAGCAGCTATTTAGGGCAAATATCGCTCTTAGATACACACCTGGCAGCTGGTGAATAGTAACGGTAATTTAAACACCAAAATCTGGGACGTGCGACTACCCGTTTCCTAAATTCTGCCGATCAATTAGCCTCACATCCGTAATTCTGAAGACGCTGGAGAAACTCATTGACAGGTTCTCAAGCGAGGTCACTCCATTAAAACTCCACCCGAACATCATGCTTTCATTTCTGGCACGTAAACAGAAACAGTCCTACATGAAGTAGTAAGCCGAATCGAACGATCGCTCGAATGAGAATAGTCAATTCTAGCGGTATTTCCAGATATTGAAGGCGCGTTCAAATCAACGTCCTTCAAATCAATTGATGGCACACTATCGAAGCTGGGTGTCGGCCGAACACTGAGTGAGCGGATTCGTCACCTCCTGAAATGAAGGCGCATCACAGTCGATAGTGATGCCGACCGTTGGGCAAACTTTAGCCGGGGATTCCCCCAAGGTGGTGTCTTGTCATCGCTCCTCTGAAACATGGTGACAGACGGTTTGCTAAACCGAGCTGCCCGGCACTCACCGCTCTGCGCCAACGTATCCTAGGAGTACCACGGCCGAGTATTGTAAATATCTCTGCTGCCTCAATCGCCGCCCCGTTAGAGAGGGCGATATGATGTTGTATGACAGTATGGATACAACTGCATGAGTTGTATCCCAATTTTTTTGAGCGATGCCACGAAATTTCGATTCGACCACTTTCATTAGTTAAAAATAACCAAGGTAATGATAGAAATAGATACACATGGAAACAGATGTAATTAGGAATAGTAAAGCTAACACACGTAACATTATAGAATAAACACTTAATTGTTAAGATAATAACAAAAAAAGTGTCATGTATTTCAACACTTCAATAGATTAGTTACCGTACCAACAGATTAGTAAACTAAGCAAACTTATCGTAGGAAAATGGGCATAATTGTGGTAGTTTAAAAATACGTTTATATCAAAACTGGCTGATGTACCCAAGCGCACGTACGGAAAATAACGTGCTTTTAGCTTAAGCACTGGCTTTGAAATAGAAACAATTTATAATAGAAATAATAATTTCAAATTTAAAATAAATAATTTGGTGACAATAATTTAACAATTATTTATTTATTTTTATAGACTTTTTTACCATGCTAAATTTAATACAAATGTACAAAAATATCGTATAAAAAAACTGTGTGTCAATCGAATTGAATGTATATAGAGAATTAATTTTGAATTTGTTTATGTTAATTACTTACTTCTAGCTCATGTTCTTTTATTTGCTTCAATAATAAGTGTTACTTAATAAAAAGACATTGACTCTTATAAATTAAGATTTAAGCTTATCAAAACTTAAGGACTTCAATTGTTCAATATTGACTACGTCTCGTGCGTGTACTTTTCCTGTTTGTGAATTATGCACTATTTTCCGCATTTGTTACGTAAATAGCCACTCACGAATACTCGTACGAATACTGCCAAAACTTTGGCAGTCTGTTTGGCGAAACCTACTAGGTAAAAATAGGCGGAAGCCGCAAGTTTAATAGCGGTTTTAGGAGTAGGGTACGTAGCGTATGATAAGGTCTTACATTTATCATAAAGTAACTGAGTGAAGTATCTGAAAATAAGGAAGTACTTTTTGATAATTTTCAGAATCACGCTGCATAGCATTTAAAACAAATATAATCATACACATTTTTATGTATCGACAATGAGTATTAATACATATTTAAAATTTTGATAGAATATCAGAAAATTTACAGCAGTTCTGACTACTCGAAACCTGTTGGATATTGTCAATGGGCATGCTACATGTTTTAGAAATAATATTATGAGAGCAACCGCAATACTAAATAAAAGTGGGCATTTTACTTAAAATAACAAAGTTGTTTCCGGCTAAATTGGAACTTTTACACAACTGCCAATATTTTTAATTATCCAGTCTTAACGAAATATGAAAATGTACCAAATTTCAATTTTATATTTAAAGTAATGTCTGAGAAAAATCTTATGAAAATTTGCCGTTTTACTTATCATTCTTGGAATTATTTGTCCTTGTATATATAAACTTTCTATTACTTCTTATTTAACATCTGTTCCAATATTTAAATCTCTTTCAAAAGTATTTTTTGCGTATTCGCTTTTATTTTTTGTATTGATTTGATTTGATGTATGTAAATTTGATTTTCTGGTTCTATTATTTTATCTCCTACAGTCTCTATATGTTGTTGTCATCTGTAAATACTTATGTATAGTATTAACATTTATTTCTGCTAAAAAATTGCTCTTCACTTTGAGAGAATTTGATTTTATTTTTGAATAATATTGATTTTTGGATTGTATCCTTTATGTGCGAGTTGTATATTATATTTTTCAAACATTTGAGTTAATTTTGCTGACATTGTTATGTGTGTATGTGTTGTTGGTGTATAAATTTTAATGGAAAGTGGTTTTGAATTAGAGTTTCTATTGCTTTTTGTATAGTGTGATGTCTATGTTCTCGTTCTAATATTTTAATAGCTCTATCTGCTACTCGCCTTCTTAAAGATTTTTTTGTGATATTTAATATTGACATTTATATATTGTGTTTAATACTTTATAGAATGTTAGCCCTAAAAAAATAAAAAAAAAATTTTCGCGTTTCTATTGTAAATTGTAATTTTGCCTTCCAATGGTTAGATTGTTATAATATATGCACTTGTTTAGCTTGTGGCATTGCTGCTATACAATCATCAACATACCCGAAAATGAATGGTAGTTGGAAATTTAGATTTTCAATTATTCTCTGATGTAAATCTTCTAAATATAATGTGTCATCACACTTTATATTGACGCTCCCGTTCTACATCCGTCTATTTGTTTGAAGCATTCTGTTTTATACGTGAAATATGTTAAGTACAATGTTGTTACCGTTGCTTGTGTGTAAATTTAGAACACATTCACAGAAATTGGAAAATTTGCGTGTTCTATAATTTAGTTCTAGTGTTCATTTATTAAATTTTTTAAGGCTAATTAGTATGGTTGTGTACATTGATATTAAGTCTAATGATTAATATATCTTTGTATGGTAGGTTTATGTTTTTTATTTTACTGTTGAAAAGAAAGGATTTTTATCTGCATTAAAATTTCCTGCATAATAGGTTTTGTAATATGTTTTCTATGCATATTATGCAAAAATAATTAATACTTAAAATATTCTTTTTTTTTAATGTTGGAAAATCTTTAATTAAGACAAGATGAAATAAAACATCCATATTCTGTATTTCTTCAGACTACGCCGACGTTTCGGTCTCAGAGTTTTGGACCATACAAAATGAAATAATTTGGGATGCATAAGCCATGCTACTATTTAGGGTGCAATAATAAAAGGTACTTTAAGGTACTAATAGAAATAGCAGCACCTTAACAGTGACACACAGAAAAACTACACGACTCGGGTCGTACATTATTCCGGTTCAAAGTCGGTTATTTGGTAACCTGCTCCCTAAGTTGGCTGCCGGATATAGCTGCCAAATGCGGTGTCCGTTTTGAGGAATTCTGGTTCTCGTCCTAGGAGTCCCGCGGAATAGCAGAAGCTGCCCTTGACATGTTTTCTTGGCATCACCATCAGCCACACCACCAAGTATCAACTTAATACAAACAACAAGTAAATTCGAACCTTCTTTTTATTACTGATTTATGATAATTTATTGGAATAATTAATATAATTATTTTTATTATTATATTATATTATATCTATTATATAAATAAATAGTGTAAAACAATTTATTGTCACAACGGCCTATATGATCATCATGTAGCTCTTCTAACCACAAGCGAGTTATTCGTATTTAAATATTGATTATTATTATTTGTAAATCTTCTATTATTTATCATTCATTGTCATTTAAGGAACCCGGGATGTGGCAGAGCGCTATGCTTAAAACGGTATAGTCTCTCCAGCCGGACTTGGTACTTGTAAAGGCTGGATGGGGTCGTTTTACTATCATTTTTAAAGTATTTGATCTAAAACGAACCCACGAAATATCCAGTCGGAGATCACAATCCAGCTCTGCTGTAATCAGTTGGTTTCCAATGTAGCTAACAACTACATTAACTAATTTCATTCATTTTACTCTTTTCTTTTTCTGCATCATTAAACTAAATTTGTAAAACGATTTGTGTACATTAATTTAACTGCAAACTTAAATAAAATGACGTTTACATTAATTTTTTTGTAATAATTAGGCCTTTACTACTGATGATCCAACATCAGGAGCCATTAACTAATTAACATCTTTCGGATTGTGATAAGATATTAATATCAGTATATAGTAGGAATATCAATATAATCAAACAAACAAACATGCCAATTAACCTAGTTAAAAAATTAAAACATAAACACTCGAACAAAATCAAAGAATACACAAATATACCTATCCCAGAATTCACACAAGCAATAGAAACAACAACATATTACTTAACATACTCATGCATATATGTGCTACATATTTCACATATAAAAGAAAAAAGTTTCAAACAAATAGATAGATGGACAATGGCAACATCAATATCAAGTTTCATAACATAATTCGCTTTAGAAAGATTTAGAAGAAACGGCAGTTAAATATACAGATTTACAACTACCATTCTTTTGTAAATAACACAACATAACATTGACGATTATTGTATTGTAGTAGTTCCGCAAGGTCAACAGCTATAACGGATGTTTGACACTGATGTACTACCAATTTTTGGGCATGCAAATTTATAAGAGTCGGCATGATGTATGGCTTTGTCTTTAGAGTTATTCGAGTTTCGCTATCCAGTTTAATTTTTTTAATTACAATGCGCTAGTTTTTTCTCTCTATTACTACAGGTAGTAAAATACTCAAATCAGCTTCGCGAACCGCATATGAAAATTCCAAACCGTTTCGGAAATAGAGCACACCAAAGTGTGAATGGCCCGTTTCGGTATAGCCACGTTTCGGATTTAAATGATGAACTTCCCTACGCCGAAAAGATCCACGCCGAATCGTAATAGACCCCGCCAAAGTTTATTAATATTCAATGCTTTTTATCGAAAACCCCAATCAAAAATGCCTCGAAGCTCATCTCTACATTATGTAGTGGATCGTATGGAGAATAAATTTGTTTTCGATTAATAAAAAAATTTAAATTAAAATACTTTATTTACATCGTATAAATAATGTCAAAACTTTAAAAGCCTCGATACACGTATAGCATTTTCATGATGCCAATTAAGAACATTATAAATAAAAGATAGACTGTGAATAATTTTTGGCAGTTTTTTACTGCCACTAACTACTTTTTATATTTAAGTAGAGTAGATATACAACAGCAGAACTAGACCACTGGTTCACAATTTCGCCACCAGAGGGCCACAATCGCGGGGACCCCATTTTTTGTCATTGAGTTTCATGTGTTGTCCACTAGGTGGCGATGTGTGTAATTTTTCATTTTTCAATTTTTATGTTAGATGGCGCTTTATGTGTCAATTGTTACTGTCATATTGTAGAATTTTGTGTGTCAATTATCAGTGTCATATTTTTTTGCGTCAATGAAATGTCATATTTATTTTTGAAACGTGGCGCCAAGTTTCAATGTGTTATCCAAGGTATCTTTTGATGTAATGTTTGAAGTTTGATGTTGCGTGGATAGATGCTACCGGCATCTATCCACACAATTGCGGATAAATTATGGATATTGTCAAGAATGTGAAAAAAGGTGAAGGCTTCTGAGGCCTGCTTACCATATGGATAAGTATAAAGATGCCGTCGGGGCGTAGTCATAATAGCCGTTTTTACACCTATCCTTAATGTGGATTGCAGAGGAGTAAGGAAAAGGAGAGAGAGAGAGAGAGAGACAGAGGACAGAGAAAATCTTTAAAATTAAATTTTTAGATGTGAATAGGAATCGAACCTATAAACTTTTATGGGGGTATAAGGGACTTACCACTGCACCACCAAGCCAACTGACATCCATTATGTTGGGTTGAGTATATAAATTGAATTTTGGGTTGTGCCGAACAATAATTTGTACTTTTAATATAAAATATAAAATCGCCCGAGATCTTTAACAGGATGTTATTTGAAAGGATTAGAAGGGTGAAAATTTTTTCTATAAATGTTATAATCTGTATTAAATCTAAATTAACATATTTAGCCATATGCAAATGGCTATAAAATCAGCTTTTATAAAATTATTATAAAATGTGATAAAGTCAATTAAATTTAGCCTATTAATTAAGGGAACGACATGATATGTATTGATGAATATTATGTTAACCAAATCAGATTCTGTTAAGCATATAGTCTTTTCCTGTCTAGTAATTTGAATCATTTTTAATTCCTCATTATTATTACCTGTTATGATTATATTCTTACAACAAATAAAACGTAAACAGTCTAATTCCATTGTACTAAAATATATATGACGAATCCAATACATATTTAAAATCAGTGTTTGTCATTCAACTTCTTCCAATTCGAGGGTATTATTTAACTTTATAAAAGGCCTAAAGTCCATGGACATATTTAATCCAACATCAATTAATATATTATTACTTATTGTAGAAAATCTTGTATTTAATAATAAAGGTTTTGCTTCATTTTTTTCACTAATTTCATGTTCAAACTTGTCTAATAGTTCAAACAGATCTTTATCAATTTGACCAGCACCTAAAACGCATCTATATTCAGAAGGCGTCATGTTTATACAGTTTTTGTACAACAACTAATTTTTTTTCACAGTATATTTGTTTTATGAATCCAGCTATTATGAGAATTGTCTAAACCAAGCCATTTTACATACACCATGTTGCCTTTTTTCTATCTTTCTCAACTAAATAGATATCTGGTTGCTTTGTCTTCCGCAATTCATAATTATGGAAAGATCCTTTTATTGGCTGTTTATTTAAATCTTCCAACAAATACGTCACAGGATTGATGTAATTGATTTTGGTAATTTTAAATAGTTCGGTGGTCCAATTAGGTGTGTACCCTTTATCGAAAACATGCTTTTCTTTACTGATGAGCACCATATCGCCAACATTTAATTTCGATCCTGGAAAGATTTTCTTATGGTTATAGATGGTATGCAACAACTTTTTTTCAATTGTCTCACCAACAACATCACATAGCTTCATTTTGATTGTACTATGTTTTGCTTCATTATAATTTTTGACTATAACTGGTAAAATTGAAATCCACTTCTGCATTCCATTTAAACAGAAATATTTATACTGTCGGTCTTTTATAGTATAAATTGTTCGTTCAGCAATGGCAGCTTTCATTCGCGACTATGTTGAATAGTGATTAATTTTGTATTGTTTAAGCAAATCTTGAAAATGACGATTGTAGAATTCTTTCCCTTGATCAGTTTGTAAATTTTTAGGGATTCGCTTTGAGGTAGTTAATATTTTAAAAAACGCTTCCACCACCGAATCACCAGATTTATTTTTTAGCGGGTTTTTGGGTTCGGCCCAAATATATTTAAAAAAGCAATCAATAACAAGCAGAAAATATTTAAACTGGTTATTTTCTTTTGCGTATGTATCCATTAGAGCAAGATTTGCTTGCCATAAATCGTCTATCCCTTTAATAATTTTATGTCTCCTCTGAAAATTCCATCTTATGGGTTTATACAGTTCATTAACAAACTTGATTTTTTTCATTCGATGCCATTTAGCGCTTTATCACTTTAAATATTAAATAACAGGTGTCTAGAATCTTAGCACACTACCTTCAGTCTAGACGTGTTGTTCCTGGTTGTTTATCAGCTTTGGAATAATTAAGATTTTCTATCTTGTCGCGATTATTAAATACATCCATCTGAACCTTATCTAACGTTTTAATTGTATCTTCAATTGTGTTATTAGTTCAGCTTTACTGCTATCAAATAATGCCGATTTGTTGACTATAATTTTTGTCTCAAAAGTATTGATTAAATCAATAATTCTATTAGATATATCTATTAATCGTAGTATTGTAGTAATTAATCATAGTAGATATAAAAGTATCAAGGGGGCCAGTAGTGGGAAGGGATCATTATATGGTTATATCAAAAATAAAGAAACCAATAAAATCAGACAACAGAGAGAGAAAAGAAGATAAGATAGAATATGAGACAATAAAAGCGTATAGGCTAAAAGACGGAGAGGTGGCAAAGTAATATAGAGAAAAAATGAAGAGGATGATCGAGAGCAGAAATGAGAAATGGGAGGCATTAAGTTTGGAAAAGAGTTGGGAGGAATTCAAATAGATGATACTAGAAATAAGCTCGGAAGTGTGTAGAAAAATAAAAAGAAATATGAAAATAAAGCAAAGGGCATGATAGACAGGAAAGATCAAGAAAAGAGTTGGATTGAAAAAGAAAAAATGAAAGGAATATTTACAAAAAAAAAAAATAGAGAAACGTATCAGTGTTACAAGGAGGCAAGGAAAATAGTGAAGCAATTAGTATTAGAGGCGAAAATAAATGAATGGGCAGAATTCGGTAATAAATTATAAAACAAAGCTGCAGAGGGAAAGAAATATTCTATAGTAGACTAAGAGCAATAAGAAAAGGAAAGACCAACAGTGCTACATATATAAATAATAAGGAAGGAAAAATATTAAAGCAGGAAGATGAAATAATGGAAAGATGGAAGCAAAACTTTGAAGAACTGCCATCAGACAACATAGAGACGAACGATACAAGGGCAGCATTCAATACAGAGAGAAATGAATACAAAGACGATGAAGAGGAATTTAATAAGGAGGAATTGGAAAAGACCATAAAACAATTGAAAAATGGAAAAGCACCAGGAAGTGACACAATAACGACTGAAATGATAAAATATATGGGAGAAGAGGGAACGCAGGTAATGCTGGACATATATAACAAAATATGGAAAGAGCAAATGATACCGAAAGAATGGCAGCATGCACTGATAGTAACAATCTTTAAGAAAGGAGATAAGAAAGATTGTAATAATGACAGAGGAATAACTCTATAAAATACAAACATGAAAGTGTTGGAAATGATGATAAACGAGAGAATAAAAATTAACATAAAGAAAACTCTGGACGAATCACAGTTAGGATTTAGGGAAGGCAGAAGGATTCAAGACCATATATTGACGATTAAACAGATAGTTGAAAAAACAAGTAGGAGGAAAAAAAATGTATACATGGGATTTTTAGATTTAAAAAAAGCATTTGATAAAGTAAGAAGAGATAGATTGTGGAAGATGATGGCAGAGAAAGAGATAAGCAGGAAAATGATTAACTTAATAACAAAAAATATATGCAGAAAACTCAAATAGCGTGATAGTCAAAAACAGACAATCAAAAAAATTTAAAACGAAAGACGGACTAAGACAGGGAGGAGGACTAAGTCCAACATTATTTAATATTTACATGGACAAAATAATAAGGAAAGTGAAAGAAAGAACTAGAGGACTTAACGTGGGATGGAATTATATGGAGAGAGTTGAAGTAAAGATTGGAGCATTTGCGGACGATATAATGGTGATAGCAACTAACGAAAAAGAGTTGCAGACAAGCATAAATAAATGGAATGAAACACTTAGAGAAAACGGAATGGAGATGTGTAAAGAGAAAACAAAAGTAATGGTGATGGGGGAACCACATGAGATAAAAATCATGGTAGATAAGGTAAAATTGGAGCAAGTGACGAAACGGAAATATTTGGGAGTAGAAATAACTAGTTCAGGAAAGCAAGAACAAGAAATTAACAGCTGAATAGGAAAAGCAATGAAAGTGTTTTACAGTATCAGCAATACGATTGTGTGGAAAAAAGAAATAACAAGGAAAACAAAATTAAACGTCTATAAAACAATAATAGGACCAATACTGACATTTGGATGTGAGACATGGATAACAGATAAAAAGTAAATAAGTAAATTCCAAGCGGTAGAAATGAAATACATGACGAGAGTAAAGGAAGTGACAAAGAGAGACAGAATCAAGAATGAAGAAATAAGAAAAGAATTAGGAATAGAGGCGATACACAAATACATGGAAATGAGCCAGTTGGGATGGTGGGGCCATCTGAAAAGAATGTGATAAAAAAGACAAGTGAGAAGGGTATGGGAAGCTAGACCTGGGCAGAAAAGAAAAAAGGGAAGACCTGAAACTACCTGTGATGACATAATAAAAAAGATGTTACAAAGAAGAAGAATATCGATGAGTGAAATTAGTAGGATGGCAAACAACAGGAAAGAATGGAGAAAGTTTAGCAACGCAGTGACGTGAAGCAAAAACGAATAAGCCTAGATAAAGAAAGAAAGCAAGAAAGAAAGAAGGAAAAAAAGGATAAAAAGGAAAAAGGATAAAGACTAACAAGCCTACACCAGAAACGGTAGACAGGCTTTAAGATACATACATATTTTCTTTTGCATATGTATCCATTTGAGCAAGATCTGTTTGCCTTAAATCGTCTAACCCTTTAATAATTTTATGTCTCCTCTGAAAATTCCATCTTATTGGTTTATGTAGTTCATTAACAACTAGATTTGTTTCATTCGATGCGATTTAGTGCTTTAGTACTTTAAATATTAAATAACAGGTGTCTAGAATCTTAGCAAACTACCTTCAGTCTAGACGTGTTGTTTTTGGTTGTTTATCGGCTTTGGAATAATTAAGATTTTCTATCTTGTCGCGATTATTAAATACACCCATCTGAATGTTACCTAACATTTTAATTATATCTTCAATCGTGTTATTAGATCAGCTCTACTGATATCAAATAATGCCGATAATTCTATAATTTTTGTCTCCAAAGTATTGATTAAATCATTAATTCTATGAGATATATCAATTAATCGCTGTCAATAGACAGCGATTAAATATATATATATATGGGAAATATTTTATTTCTTTAACTTGCTGCAATACATTTTCCAGTAATTTATACTTGGCTGATAAAGAGATTTTGAATAAAGTTGGATATTAGCAAATTGTAATCCATTTCGATCAAATAACAAAGCTAAGAGTGAATTTGTTTTCCAGCACCCGCTCGGACCACAGAAAATTCGGCGAAAATAATTTGGTAGTAATTCACTGTGTATATATGTTTTAGATGTCGAATAATCAAAACCCAAATTCTCGATGACAAGTTTAAGATCTTGTCTTACTAAACGCATTTTTGTAACTATCATGGAGATGAAAAAGAATTGGCTATATAAATGAATTCATTTTGCTTATACAGTTTAGTAATATGAAACCTATTCACTACAGAGGTGCGGGTATAGTAAATTCGTTAATTGGTAAGCTCCCTTTTGAGGCCCATCTCCCTCATTATCAGTGGTGTGGACCTGGCACGCGAATCCACAAGCGCCTGGCCCGTGGTGATCCTGGAACCAACCCATTAGATGCAGCTTGCAAGCAGCACGACCTGGCTTACAACTCAAGTTCTGCTTTATCTGATAGACATAAGGCGGACAAAGAATTACAAGATAGTGCTTGGGAACGAGTGAAATCAAGAGATTCCAGTTTTGTTGAAAAAGCTGCATCTTGGTTAGTTCTAATTAGAATGAAAGCTAAAAAGCTAAAATGGGAATGGGGCTTTCATTCAAAGCACACGTTGTGGATCCTACATCGAAAGCGTTAAGAAAATATAAGAATCATAAAAATTTACAAAAATCAAACTTAGAAGGATTAAGAGCATCCCGATTGGCTATTAAAAAAGCAGGGAGCCGAAAAAATATCCGTTGGCCTCGCGTTATTCCATTTGAGCATAAATCTGGAGGATTTTTACCAATGTTGCTTATTTTATCTGCCTTGGGAGCAATGGGTGCCCTAGCTGGAGGAGCGTCTACTCTAGCTAAAAATATAATAGATATAAAAAAGAAAGTAAATGGGAATAATGGCAACAATGTTGAAATTGGCAAGAAAGGTTCAGGATTGCTTTTACGTAAAAATTCTAGAGGATATGGATTATACTTTAAAAAAATCACTGAATCTGCCTGACAGAGATCTTTATGATTATGAAATATTAAATTGTATAAATAAACTGAAATTGCCATATTTTAGAGGTGTCTTTATGCGTGATACATTACCCAAAGATATACGTTGTAATGAAAGTGGTATTGTTAATTTAGATTTGAAGGCCAATATAGGCACTCATTGGGTGGGGTATAAAAAGCAAGGTAGTACTATCAATTATTTCGATAGTTTCGGTAATTTGAAACCACCAATAGAACTTGTAAAATATTTCGGTGAATCAAGTAATATAATCTACAATAGAAGCCGATTCCAAAAATTGAATTCAAATAATTGTGGTCATTTATGTATTGAGTTTCTATATAATAGCAAGCCATAGTACAGTTTAGTATTAGTTATGTCAATAATCTTCACATTAAAGGATCGTAAATCAACTTTCCATAGATTTTCCAAATCCCATAGAGCTAGATACAAATTTTCAATACGGATTGGCGTTGATTGGTTTCTTTTCGTACAACACTATACCGAACGTTGAAGAAAATACTAAATTTCACTATATAGATAAAAATAAACAAGTCAATTAAATTAAGTTACCTGCTGGAGTATATGTGATTACAGATATTAATAATTATTTAAAGAAGAAATTGATACCTTTCAAGTTGAATGGAAATGAAAAAGAAGAAGATATTTTTTTTCCTAAGACCAAATAATAATACTTTAAAGTGTGAAATTTTTTCTCGTGATTTTGATATAGACTTTAATAGAGAAAATTCGCTAACTACTATGACTTTCACGAATGATATTGCCAGCTAGAATAGTTCACTCATCTGATCATCCTGTAAATATTGTAAAAGTCCGAACGATTCACGTGGATAGTAATATAACAAGTGGTGCATACTATAACAACAAACCGTCACATAAATTATACGAATTTCCCAAGACGTCCAATCCTGGATTTTCTATAGACGAAAGTCCACGAAACTTGGTTTATTTACCAGTAGTAGGAAAAGAGATATCTACCATTTCACTAAAAATACTAGATCAGAATTTTAATCTTGTAAATTTTTGAGGGGAAGAAATTATCGTTCGGTTAGAATTAAAAAAGATGGTTTTAATAATTAATAGTGATAGTAATAAGAATGTTAATAAATCGTATAAAAGGAGTATTAACAAGCAAACACATTCAGTTAAAATACGCCGTTCAGCTAGAAAGTTGGTGGGTAAATTGTCAAAGTTAAACACAACTTTTTTGAAATCGATTGGATATGCCGTCAGATCAAATTTTAAACCTGTATAAATCTCCATTGAATGATCATTCTATAACACATATAGAATATCGAACATATCTTCCCTATATTAAGTTCATTTGCTAACAGTGATGTAATTGAAATAACAATAAATAGAAATGATGTTTGGCTATTAATGGCCGAATCTGTTTTGGTAATTAAAGGAAACTTGAAAAAGACAAAAGGAGATGGAACTGTGTGCCTAGTTAATAATGCAGGACCATTTTTATTTGATTCAGTAACGTATGAATTGAATGGTGTTGAAGTGGAGCATGTTAAATATCCGGAAATTGTTAGTCTTATTTGTGGATACTTATGTTATACTGAAGAAGATGCAAAACATTTAATTATAGGAAGTTGGAAATTTCCAAATAGATTATCAACATGTGCCAAAGAGGAATTCTTTATGCGAATACCACTATCCCATTTATTTGGTGTATTCAGCGATTATAAAACAATGATGTGTGGAAAACATACTTTACGTTTAGTACGATCTCGTAATCATAACAATGCTGTTAACAAGTGACAATACAATAATAGGAGAAATTCTAATTGACATTATTGAATTGAAAGTAAAGCATATGACGCCCAATGATTATATAAAAATGGAATTATTAAAATCGATAAAGCATGATTGACCAATTTTAATTCCATTCAGAAAATGGAGTTATCATGAATTACCTTCTCTGAATATGGGATCTACAAAAGAGATATGAAATGTAAAAACTACCACTAATGTAGAATGTCCTCGGTATGTCATTGTTGCTTTTCAGCAAAACCGAAAAAATCAGATGACTAATGATAATACTTTATTTGATCATAGTAATATTTCTAGCATTAGGCTGCTTTTAAATATAAAACTATTATCCATTTGAACGGCCAAATATAAATTTTGCTTTAAATAACCATGCAGATATATGCTGTAATTATTCAGATTTTTATCGAATTTATATGAACCAATCTCTGTTTGAATGCAAACAAGTCTTGATAAGCTACTATATTTTTTTTACACATGCGTTTCTTGTAATTGATTGTTCAAGAAGAGATGGGTCTATAAAATCTTCAACAGTTGACGTTAAGCTCGAAATAGAGTCACATGAAGGTTTTGCTTCCGACACTAAAGCACACTGTATCATTATTCACGAGTGTGTGATAGAATATTTACCTCTCAGTGAAATAGTTAGAAAAATTAATTAGCCATGAAAATTGCTATTGTTGACATGCAAGGCTTTGTCTTAAATAATTATGAAGGTGAACGAGCATTCCATTTTATAGAAATGACTATTATGGATGGATCGCAGTATAGTCATTATGTATTTCAAGAGCCTAAACCTTACTCAATATTAACCATTTCTGAAGAGAAAGATGTAAATTATGCAATTCATAATATTCATGGACTATTGTATGAATCAGGACATATAAGATACAATGATATACATTTAATAATAAAGAAATCATACGGATTTGATATAGTGTATGTTAATGGTCATCAAAAGATAGATTTTTTACAAACATTATTTAGTGAATCTAATAGAATCGGATCATCATCAACATCACTTCTACCCAAAATTATAAATATTGAAACTTTAAGTAATTCTAATTGTGTACTTAATTTGATATTTGAATCGTGATATTCCAAAATGTATGGAACATCTAAATGATAAGTTGTACATGTGTAGTTTAAGAAATCGTTTTATACTTAGTAGTTGGATGTATAAGTTTTTGCCTCAATAAAAATAAATATATATACATATATATGTATACGAAACAGTTGATTTTCAATTTATTCAAGTACTCCAAATCAGATGATAATGATTGGATTTACTTTCCTTTTTTTAGTTACAATTTTTTATAATGTAATATATGTAATTAATCCGAAAAATGCAGAACAAGTTTATATTTGTTTCAATTCAACTAATGATAGTTGGCTTTCTAATTGGAGTAAGATGGAAAAAGCTACAAAATCAGTTTTGTTTACAACCATTCCAAATAATTCAACAAAATACAAAATTCGAATTATAAACAAAAATGCTGAGTTAAAAGATAGTGAGTGGGAGAGTTTAGACAGATTCGTCGCCCCAATATTTATTTCATCTGTTTCATCAATACAGAAAGACATCGACAAGATTCAATCTTGTCGATACTCTATTGTGTGGCATCAGAAACAACAACATTATTTTTAAAGTGTGCTTTTGAATTTATTGGTGAAAGAAGAAATCATAGTAACGACTAATCAAATTTTAGAATTAAAGATATGATTAACAACATTGAGTATCCACTCAAATTCCATGATTATTTTATAAAAATATTGAGTAATCAATTAGAGCTACCAGAAGGAATGGTATCAGAATATTTGAAGCCTTGTTGGAGCTTTCGTACAAATGAAGATGATGATGATTGCGATGTAATTGATGGCCCTCTATATACACATAAGATTAACTGTTTCATATGTGAAGAAATTATTTTAAATCGATATATTTGAATGTCTTTGTATTTATTATATTTTTATATCAGTTTATAATAGAAAATAATAAATTTATTACGGAATTAGTTATTTTAATTTATTACTTGCCTATTAATAACTATATATATATGTCTATATGCCTTATACCATCAACTGGTGTCGGCTTGAGCTCTTCTCGTTATGCTCCTATTCCTCACTTCCTATGCATCTCTCCCACTCCTTCCTGTTGCAAGCAATTCTTCTTGCTTCATTCAGCCTCATTCCTCTTTCTCTTATTGCTTTTTCAATTCCCTCATCCCATGTAATGTCTGATCTTCCCCGTTTCGTTCTTCTTCCCTCCCTTGCCTGCCAGACTCTCTTTACTTGCCTCCCTTCACTCATTCTTACCAGATGTCCCCACCATCCCAACTGCCTTCTGTGGATGAACTCCACCACTGGTTCTATCTCCAACTCTTCTCTTATTGCGCTGCTTCTTATTTTATCTCTTTTTGTTACCCCTTTTACTCTTCTTAAGACTTTCATTTCCACAGCTTGTACCCTACTTATGCCTTTTTGCTCCATTTTCCACGTTTCACATCCGAATGTTAAAATCGGTCTTATTATGGTCTTGTATACATTTATTTTTGTTTTCCTTGTGATTTCCTTGTTCTCCACTATTACTCTATTTATTCTATAATATGCATTCATTGCTTTATTCACCGGCTCCGTAATTTCATTTTCCTGTTTACCACCGCTACTGATCTGCACTCCTAGGTACTTACAACAATCGACCTGTTCTATTCTCGTCTCTTCTATCTTAATTTCTAACTTCTGTTTCTCTCCTATTACCATTACCTTTGTCTTTTCCTTGCACATCTCCATCTCGTATTTTTTAAGCACTTCGTTCCATTTGCTCAATTTTCTCTGCAAACTCTTTTCATTCTCCGCAACTAACATCACATCATCTGCAAATGCTCCAGTCGTTATAACCACCCTTTGCATGTTTTTATATCCAACGACTAGTCCTCTTTCCTCTTTATCACTTTCTCTCATTATCTCATCCATATATATGTTAAATAATGTTGGACTCAGTCCTCCTCCCTGTCTTAGTCCGTCCATTGTTTTAAATGTTTCAGATTCTTTATTATTTACTATTATACTGTTTACATTCTCCTCATATATCTTCCTTATTAACCTAATCATTTTCTTTTCTATCCCCCTCTCTCTCATTATATTCCATAATCTGCTTCTATTTATTTTATCGAATGCCTTCTTTAGATCTAGAAAACCTACATATATATTTTTTTTACAATTTCTTGCCTTTTCCACCATTTGCTTTATAGTAAATATATGTTCCTGTATGCTTCTACCTTTTCTAAATCCGCATTGTGGCTCTTCCAGGGTCTGTTCCACTTTATAATTTATCTTGTTTTTAATTATTTTCTCTAGTATCTTCATCCCTGTATTTATTATGTTTATTCCTCTGTAGTTCTTACAGTCAGCTCTGTCTCCTTTTTTATATATTGGTACTATCTGTGCTCTTTTCCATTCCTCTGGGATGCATTCTTCTCTCCATATTTTGTTGTATATATATACCAGTTTTTCCATTCCCTTTTCTCCAATATTCTTAATCATTTCTGATGTTATTCCTTCACTCCCTGGAGACTTCCCATTCTTAAGTTCTCTAATAGCCTTTTTCAATTCTTCCCTTTCTATTTCTTCGCCGCCTTCCTCTTCATTATCCACTTCTTGAGATTTATCTTCACCTAATCTCTTTTTTTCGTTATTTTTATTGGGTTTCCCACTTACACTTCCCGCCAATAGCTCTTCGAAATATTCTTTCCATCTGTTTATCACCTTTTCCTCATCTTTTATTACCTTTCCATTCTTGTCTTTCATGAGCACTCTGTTTTCCTTTTTATCTTTTCTGCACCCTCTTAGGACACTGTAGAAAACTTTCTTATTTTCATGGCTATTTCTTTCCATTTTCTCACCAAATTCTTGCCATTGTTTCCTTTTCTCGTCTCTCACTAATTTCTTCACTATTTTCCTTTCTTCATTGTAGCACTGATACGATTCTCCAGTTTTTTTTTGTAGATATTCCTTTTTTATTCTCACTCTTCTCTTGATCTCTTCTGTCCACCATGCCGTTTGTTTTATTTTCTTATTTCTTTTTATTCTTCCACACACTTCCGAGCTTGCTTGTAGTATTATCTTTTTGAGTTCCTCCCAACTCTCTTCCAAACTTAATATCTTCCATTTCTCATTTCTACTCTCAATCATCCTCTTCATTTTTTCTCTATATTGCTTTGCCACGTCTCCGTCTTTTAGTCTATACGCTTTTATTTTCTCATATTCTATCTTATCTTCTTTTCTCTCTCTGTTGTCTGCTTTTAATGGTTTCTTTATCTTTGCTATAACCATATAATGATCACTTCCCACTTCCGGTCCTCTTGACACTTTTACATCTACTATGTTCTTTCTACTTTCATTTCCTGCTACTATGTAGTCTATTATCGATTGTTCATTTTTGCTGCTCATCTCTCTAGTATATTTGTGTATATCTTTGTGCTTATAATAAGTATTTGCTATAAACATATTATTGATTCGGCAAAACTCTATTAATCTTTTTCCATTATCATTTAGTATTGTCTCCCCATTCTTGTCCAATATTCTACTCTCTCCTGGTTTTCCCTTTCCCACTCTACTATAAAAATCTCCTGCAATGTATATTTCGCCTTTTGCTCTTTCTACCGTCTCTGTTAACATTTCCCAGAATTTCTCTTTGTTCTCCTTTTTGTCGTCTTCATTTGGTCCATACACACTTATTATTGTTATAATGCTCTCATTATCGTCCTTCATATTTATTGTCAATATCCTCTCTGAACATGCCTCCCATTTTTCTATATTGTGTGCCCATTCTTTTTTTATCATACATGCGACTCCTTCAGCTGCTCTTTTCTCTGTTTCTACTCCGCTATATATAAATACACTTCCTTTCATCATTTTTTGCAATCCCCTCCCTTTTTTTTTCGTTTCCGTTATTGTAAGTATGTCTATCTTATTTTCCAGAAACTCATCTTCTAGTTCAACTTCTTTTCCCTTTATGCTTCGTATATTCCATGTTGCCAATCTCCATATTTCTACCTTTTTCCTTCTCATTTTTTTCTGCTCCTTTCCCCACTTCTTCTTCAGTTTTTTGTTTGTTTCTTCTCTTCTTCCCCGCTTCCATAATCTATCCTATTTCGATATTGTTCCTCCTTTCGCTTGTATATTTGGCACTTTTTGCTGGTGGCCATGTACTCTATATCTTTACCTTTAATTCTTGTTCAGTTGGCGCATTTTATCTCATTTTTCTCTAAATCTTTCCCTTCATGTCCTTCCTGTCTACATCTGTAGCATACCTCCGTTCTTGTACAGTACTTTGCTATATTCCCATAGCAGCAGCATTTATAACAGATCGCGATCTTTACATATTCCACTACCGGTTTTACAGTAAAATCTATCAATAATTTTCCTTTTTTTACCTCCATTTATAATAGCGACCTCTTCGTATGAGAGACAAATTGTCTCTTATAGCTAGATTAGCCACCTGCTACAATATGCTACATATACAATGAGATCATTAATTGAAGAAATACATAAACTTAGGTTGTAGAAAATTCCCACTTAGTTTATAGGAGGTCGCACCAGGTTTTTATTGATATAAACGTGTTTTATGGATTTAAAACTAACCGATTGACTGACCAATTTTTCCGTTCAGAAAATTTAAACTCTGAAAGATCTATCGGCATTTCCTGGTGGAAGTGTTACCAGGCCTTTTGGAAGGTGTACCATCAAATATCCAACGGGTTATTTGGTTCCAACCAGATGGATGCTCGGCACATAATGCTGTTATTGTCAGAAATTAATTAACTCAAGTTTTCGGAAGAGAATTGATCGCAACTCGTTCAACCATTAAATGGCTAGCAAGAGACTTAACTCTACTGGATTACTTTTTGTGGGGACATTTGAAGAATAAAGTTCATACCCCTGGAAATCCTATTACAGGTGTTGAAGATCTCAAACAATGAATTATCAATACCTGTAGAGAATTAACTGTTCCTACTTTACAGTCAGCAACGACAACCGAACATTTTTGTCGTATGTGCATTTTATGCTGCTAATAATGGACGTATTTTTAAGTTGGTTTATTTGACAGGATCACACATAATATGGAATTTTCAATGTCTGAAAAAAATAAAATATTAATACCATCTATCCTATTTCTATATTGTTCCTCCTTTCTTTTGTATATTTGACACTTTTTGCTAGTTGCCATGTGCTCTACGTCTTTATCTTTAATTCTTGTACAGTTGGCTCATTTTATCTCATTTTTTCCACAATCTTTCCCTTCGTGTCCTTCTAGTCCACATCTGTAGCATACCTCCGTTCTTGTACAGTACTTAGCTACATGCCCATAGCAGCAGCATTTGTAGCAGATCGCGATCCTTATATATTCCTCTACCTGTTTTACAATAAAATCTATCAGTAATTTTCCTTTTTTTACCACATACTTGAATATCTCATTGTCAGCTTCTACTACCCAGTCCTCTACATATTGTTTACTGTTCCCGAAGGCATTTTTTTTTAACTGCTCTTATTACTGTCTTCACCTCTCTAGTCCCCACCATTTTCCTTATTTCTTCATTTTCCCTTATTATTTCATTTATTATTTGTTCTTCAGTATACCCTTGCTCCACTTTTTTTATTATAAACAACGGCTTTGTTTCCTTCATTTTCCTCACTGTTATTCCTTGTACTTCCTCCAGTTTCTTCCCTATCTGCTCCTGTTGTAGCTCGTTTCTGCACTTCATCACTACCAATCAACTTTTGTTTTTTTTATTTCCTTTATACCTTCTTCCCCTACTTCTTCTATCGTAAGTTTTTCACGTATTTTTCCATTACCTTCTCACCTTCTACCGCTTTCACTGTTATTTCTCTTATTTTTTCAGGTCTTTTCCATCCCTTTATCTTTTTTGTATCGTTTTCTTTTTTCTTTTCTGTGATAGCCGCATATGTCTTTTTGCTCATATTTTGTGTTATTGTACCCCCCCCTATCAATTCCGTTATTTTTGCTTCCAATTTTTCCATTCTTTTTTCGAATTGTTTCTCGATTTGTTCCAGCCTTTGCTCTAATTTATCTGTTTTTTCTGGTTTTTGTTTTTTCTCTGCATTCTCCATGTTTCCATATACTGTGTCGGTCATTTTCACTAATATTTTTTCTATATTCTCTATACTTTTTTCCATTTCTTCTCGAGTTTGTCCTTCTTCTCTTTTATTCCCTTCTTTATATATCCTAATTTCCCTTTGTATCAGCTTGATTTGAATCATTAATTCATCTGATACTCCACTTAATCTTTTCTGAGTATCTTCACTTTCTTCTTTCCGCTGCGACATATCTTTCTGTCTAAATTTTATTCTTTTTTCCATGCTGTCTTCCACCTCACTCATCACTACTCCTCTATACGATTTATTTGCTTTTCCTTGCTCCTCATATTCCTCTTCTTCCTCCGCTGATGTTTTTCTTTTTCTAGTCTCCACTTTTCCCACTGGTGGAGTTCTTTTGATTTTAGTCGCCGCTTTGAATGGGTTTTTAGCCTCCATTCTTGCGAGATCAATCCTACTTCTATTTATAAATCTATAATAATATTAAATATTTATTTCAGTATAAAATACAAATAAAAAACAAATAAAAGTTGTTTTTATTTCTTATCTCAATAGCACCGTTCCTGCTTATCAGGTCTACTTGTTATTTGGAAATTGCCCCCCCTTCCTCCGCTCGGAAGGGCACTTTCCTATACTTATCTAGATGTCTTACTTATCCGTTGTTCTGTTATTAGTTAATATCCTTATTACACTTATAAAAATAAAAAAAATAACTTTATTGATATATTATCCTTAAACCACTAAACAATCAGTACTCTGTTTATCTGCGTATCGACTTTTCGATTTCACCACAAACAAACATCCGACCACTTTCACTCTCCGATTTAGACTCATAATATTAATAACTATTAATAACTATAAGTTATTTATTTTACCTACTTTCTTACCTTCGTCTATCAACAGATCTGAACTTGTTTGAACTTGAAAAGTGTCAGCTTAGTTGGTAGCGTACATTGTATAGTGATGTTAAATATAACAAACGATACAGACAAATCGTAATTCTCATTTATTTAAAACGCACCAGGTTTAAGTAAAAGTAATTTTACACATAAGTAATTTTAAACATAAAAATGAGAAAGTCCATACATACATATCATATACCTATTCCTAAAATATATTTCTAATTATCTATTTCAAAGTACGTATTACAAATGAATAAATTTATAGATGTTTAGTAATACTACCATGCATTTGAGATACAAATTATATATATATCATTACTATTGTCGTTAATTAGATTGAATTTTAGAGTGACCCCAAGAAAGCGTGTCTGCACTGTTTTCAATCAAATAACGTTTACCATCAAATGAATTAAGAGCTAGTTTAATTTCCTCTACACTAAATAAATTATGGTTATAAGAACATATGGAACGCTGCTTTATGACTTTTTCTTTAGATAGCATTAAACATTCATAATAATCATTATAATCTATTTCATTCTTTACTATGTTGCATTTCACCCCCTTAATTTTTTTTATGCATTTATTCAAACTATCTATTTTATAAGTGTACAATTTTTATCATAATCCTATATTATTGGTAATAATATTGCCAGCTGCCTCATCCTTAAACAGACCTAAAACTTTTTTGTTTTTTAATGGTATACCGTATTGATTATCTACAGCATAGTTACTTGTATCGAATTTTTGTATATGCGTTTTAATAATATCTAAATATGCATCATCAGATATGATTTCATATATGAAGCTATCTGTATCCATGTACATTAATTTGCAAGTTTCAGTTGGTGAAATCTCTTTTAATATAAAATTATAATGAGTCATACATAAGAGTTTTAGATATGTTTAGAATACACATTCCTATATAAACCGGTTTGTTAAACACTATATGTGATTTATTTAGCTCTATAGCAACTAAACTTTCATCAAATATTTTATGGCTATGGAGTAATGGGCTCCATATTAGATTTTTAGTACCATAACGGCCCTCCCATTTTTGCACGATTTTGATATTTCTATGTTTCCTAATGTTTTCCATTGTTTATCCGAATACAGCATTGTTCCTTAATTTGAACAAATTTTTCGCAAAATCGGTTTTAGTTTGTTCTCGGTATTTAGTATTTAAATCTATATATGGTTGGAGCCATGGTGCTTGGCTAAATTGTAATAATTTAAGAATTTTAGTCAAGACCAGACCATTCTGCAAGGCTTGTTTTAAATTTCGGTAATATATAATATAATTTTTTTTATAAGTAACTGTATTCAGTAATTTAACAGATTTAGAACCTGGTGGTCGTTCATGATCTGCACAGAACGGCAGATCTTTATGTTTGTCACGCAGCGACATTGGATATTCTAAGTCTACCTCGAGAATAAAACCACTATCGGAATCATCAGGAACATTCATAATATCTACCTCATTTACATTATTTAGCCAAGCAAAATTATCGTAAGGTAGATACTGAGACATGGCCCAACCATATAGGTTATTGGCATCTAAATACAATAAATATTTAGATGGCTTTTTAATGTCAAAATTCTTCATATACTTCTTGTTTGCCGCGGAGTATCTATTAGAGCATATAGAAATACCTCCTCTTATACCTTTTTCTATAAATAAAAGATGATCTATGTCTTTGAGAAGCCTACGTTTACACTTTGTTATTTTCAACATGCAATCCCAAGCATACCCAGGTAGCGTATGGTAGAAAGCCGGCTCTAACCCATAAATATTTATACACTTACTTCTAATGTTTTCAAATACATCAGCCAGCAAGAGAACATCTGTTTTCAAGTATAAGTCACTATATTCGCCAAAATTAGTAATATTGATTCTTTTCCAAATTACTTTTGCATGATCAAAATCGGTCTCACTTATATGTGATTTAGTCAGCTTATTATAAAATAATCCTTTAGCTGGTAGTTCCGTTTTATTTAGTTTAGTTAAATTATCTACATAATCATAGCAAAAGACACCTTTCCTAGATAGAAGTTTAAAAGATTGCGCATCTAAATTACGGAATTCATGTTTTCGAATATTTAATTCATTTATTTGTAGGGTGGATACTAATTTATTTTAGGATAATATTTATTTTGTATGTACAATAAATTCACATGTTTTTCTAATTTGGTGTCCGTTATTCTGCAAGGTACTGTTATATAATTTTTTTGTTTTTCAGTGTTTTCATATAACTCTAACGCATAAACATTTACTGAAATGTTATTAAGTTTTTCAAATATACTTATGTGACCTATTGAAATTAGTAATTGTAAGCCATCTGTTTTTAATACATTTAAATAATGTGGATACGATGAAAAATGATTAGTAGCAGGATAAATTCCTGTAATAACGCTCCAATAAAAACATAAATTATCATTATTTTTAATATTAAGACACGCCTTTTTATTAGAAATTTCTTTAGGTAATTTAATATAGGATGAAGCAGCAAGACCGAATTCATATTTATTTATATTAATTTGTGTTGTGTATTTGTATGTATGTGTAATAAATAATGCTCACTACAACCATTTGTATTTCTTTATTCTTTAAAACATCCTAATATTACATTTCCCGAAACTTATTATTTCTAATATGTATTTGTAAGTTATAGACAACGAAAAGTAGCGCGCAAAACTCCCCTTGAAACATGACAGTTCTCCTGTCCTCTTTTCTTCACGTCATCACCGTTCCCCTAGAAATGTGCCATGTAATCGACTATATATCAATTTGTAAATTAACTATTGTTTTCAGGGCTCAACCACTATCACGTTCTTGAAATTCACCCATTTTATGTAATATTTGGTCAATGACGTTATTTTGAAACCAGTTTACTAAATCCGTGCCACTATCAATTTTTTCGTTTCTGGTATGAAAGTACTTATATTCCAAAATTTCTATATTTTCTTTGATGGTGATATATTGAGCGCATAAACATGTGTTTACTTTAAGAACATTCATTGACTTTAAAATATTATTTACACGTCTCTTATATATATATATATATATGTCTAGATGCCTTATACCATCAACTGGTGTCGGCTTGAGCTCTTCTCGTTATCCTCCTATACCTCACTTCCTATGCATCTCTCCCACTCCTTCCTGTTGCAAGCAATTCTTCTTGCGTCATTCATCCTCATTCCTCTTTCTCTTATTACTTTTTCAATTCCCTCATCCCATGTAATTTCTGGTCTTCCCCGTTTCGCTCTTCTTCCCTCCCTTGCCTGCCAGACTCTCTTTACTTGCCTGTCTTCACTCATTCTTACCAGATGTCCCCACCATCCCAACTGCCTTCTGTGTATAAACTCCACCACTGGTTCTATCTCCAACTCTTCTCTTATTGCGCTGCTTCTTATTTTATCTCTTTTTGTTACCCCTTTTACTCTTCTCAAGACTTTCATTTCCACAGCTTGTACCCTACTTATGTCTTTTTGCTCCATTTTCCACGTTTCACATCCGAATGTTAAAATCGGTCTTACTATGGTCTTGTATACATTTATTTTTGTTTTCCTTGTGATTTCCTTGTTCTCCACTATTACTCTATTTATTCTATAATATGCATTCATTGCTTTATTCACCCGCTCCGTAATTTCATTTTCCTGTTTACCACCGCTACTGATCTTCACTCCTAGGTACTTACAACAATCGACCTGTTCTATCCTCATCCCTTCTATCTTAATTTCCAACTTCTGTTTCTCTCCTATTACCATTACCTTTGTCTTTTCCTTACACATCTCCATCTCGTATTTTTTAAGCACTTCATTCAATTTGTTCAATTTTCTCTGCAAACTCTTTTCATTCTCCGCAACTAACATCACATCATCTGCAAATGCTCCAGTCGTTATAACCACCCTTTGCATGTTTTTATATCCAACGACTAGCCCTCTTTCCTCTTTATCACTTTCTCTCATTATCTCATCCATATATATGTTAAATAATGTTGGACTCAGTCCTCCCCCCTGTCTTAGTCCGTCCATTGTTTTAAATGTTTCCGATTCTTTACTATTTACTATTATGCTGTTTACATTCTCCTCATATATCTTCCTTATTAACCTAATCATTTTCTTTTCTATACCCCTCTTTCTCATTATATTCCATAATCTACTTCTATTTATTTTGTCGAATGCCTTCTTTAAATCTAGAAAACCTACATATATATTTTTTTTACTATTCCCTGCCTTTTCCACCATTTGCTTTATAGTAAATATATGGTCCTGTATGCTTCTACCTTTTCTGAATCCACATTGTGGCTCTTCCAAGGTCTGTTCCACTTTATAATTTATCTTATTTTTTATTATTTTCTCTAATATCTTCATCCCTGTATTTATTATGTTTATTCCCCTGTAGTTCTTACAGTCAGCTCTGTCTCCTTTTTTATGTATTGGTACTATCTGTGCTCTTTTCCATTCCTCTGGGATGCGTTCTTCCCTCCATATTTTGTTGTAAATATATACCAGTTTTTCCATTCCCTTTTCTCCAATATTCTTAATCATTTCTGATGTTATTCCTTCACTCCCTGGAGACTTCCCATTCTTAAGCTCTCTAATAGTCTTTTCCAATTCTTCCCTTTCTATTTCTTCGCCGCCTTCCTCTTCATTATCAACTTCTTGTGATTTATCTTCACCTACTCTCTTTTTTTCGCTATTTCTATTGGGTTTCCCACTTACACTTCCCGCCAATAGCTCTTCGAAATATTCTTTCCATCTGTTTATCACCTTTTCGTCATCTTTTATTACCTTTCCATTCTTGTCTTTCATGAGCACTCTGTTTCCTCTTTATCTTTTCTGCACCCTCTTAGGACACTGTAGAAAACTTTCTTATTTTCCTTACTATTTCTTTCCATTTTCTCACCAAATTCTTGCCATTGTTTCCTTTTTTCGTCTCTCACTAATTTCTTCACCTTATTCCTCTCCCTCTTGTATTTTTCATAGTTGGCTTTATTTGTCACCTTCAAGTATTCCCTCCATCTAGCTTTTTTTTCGTTAATTTTCGATTTTATTTCCTCTGTCCACCACGACGTTTGTTTTGCTTTATCACTACGTATGGTTTTGTCAATTTATTTCTTTTGGTTATCAATCCCTCAACTTCCCTAATTTTCTCCTCTACATTCCTTTGTTGCTCTTCCGTTCTACACTTTATCACCACTGCTCCGGTTTTGTACTTCTTTAACTTTTCAAATCCGTTGACCCCCACTTCCTCGATCTTCAATTTCTCATTTAATTTTTTCATTATATTTTCCCCTTTGTTCGCCCTTACTACTAGCTCCCTATTAACCTCTCTTTCAGGGGTTTGCCATTTACTCTCTGTATGAACCGTTCTATTCGTTCCTACCGATAGCGCAATTTCTGCATACGATTTACCGCATCTATCTCCTTTTTTTATATCCTGGGTCCCTTTTATGGTCCCTTGAGATTTAGTACTCATTTTCTCCATTTTTTTTCCAGTGCTTCTACTCTTCGCTCCAAACTCCCTGTTGTTTCTTCTTCATGTTTTTTCGCACTCCTCAAACTTCTTTCTGTAGCCAGTTTCACATTGGCCTCTATCCTGCCAGCTTGCTCCTCTATATTTTTGAATATTTGTGCTCCCACTCCCCCTTCGTTTCCTATCCGTGTCTTCTTATCTCTTTTATTGCCTTTATCATTACTTCCTCCCATTCTTTCCATTCCTTTATTTCTTCTTTTATTTTCGCTTTTTCCCTTTTTTCAGCCCATTGTTTCATGAATATCGATTCCTTCGATCCTTCACCATACGCTGCTGTATCTCCTGTTACTCTTATCCTTTTATCTCTCTTCCCTTCATTACCACTTTCGTCCGTCTCAGCCCTTGACGTATATCTATCGCCCTCCTCGGTCTCGCCAGGACTTTTATTCTTTCTTTTCTTAGCCTCCTGCGGAGGTGTCCGAAGCAATCCCCCTTTCCCCCTAAATGGGGCCGCCAGCTTTCCCTTATTCATTGCCTCCCAATTTATGATAAACAAAATCGGAAGGAAATAGCAGGAAAAAAGAAAAAACAAGAAACCAAAAAAATAAAAATTCCAAAAACAAAATAAAATAAAAATCCAAATTCAATTCACACCAAAAATTCCACTCTCCGATAACACAACCGTATGTACACACACTTTTATTACTATCTCGAATTTTATCGACAAATAGCAATAAACACGCCCGACTACCTTCGCTGCTCGCACGGAACTCCCAACGTCTCCTACACGTCTCTTAAAAAGTTCAAATGAATCTTTTACAAATTCTGTGGCATCTGTGTATCTTGTTTACACATCTGTGTAACATGTGTATCATGTTATAAATGATGCCTGTTCGGATACGGTTGTTGAATGCAGATTTTAGATGGTCCCAAATTATTTTATCACTTCTCTTAGAAGCTCGCAAATTACCACCAGTGTGAGTCTGGTAATTATTATGTTTTAATGTAAGACGAAATCTTCTTAAGTGACTTAAATTAGTGGAAATTTTATTATAAAAACTTACTGGTTGCTTCTTGCGCATGATTTTCATGATGTCTCAGATATTTTTGTTGATTTTCCTGATCCATGTGCTCCTTTCTAGACTGAAACTTTCTTGTAACAATGGTACAACTTTTGAAAGTATATTTACTATATCACTGCTTAAATTAATTGCACTTTCTATGATCACTATATGCATACTTACACAATTGAAAACAATAGTATTAACTTTATAATATTACAAGCAACCAGAAATTTAATTCTTTGTAGTAGAATACTATAACATTACTATGAGCATACGGCTTAAATACCTGATGCAGGTACCACCACAACCACCACCACCACCAGCAAAAATCATAGTTCCTTTAATAAGAAATCCTTTAAATCTTTAAAAGAAAATCGGTCTGATTTTATATTTTGCTAAATTATATATAATATATTATATATAATATATTATTTATAACATTTCTAGAAACATTTTTCTTCCTTATAACCCTTTAATACAACTAACATCCTGTTAAAGAGTTAGGGTGATTTTATATTAAAAACACAGATTATCATTCCACGCATTCTAAAATTCCTTAAGAGAAATGTGTTTTAAGTGCTGTTCAAATTGATAAAAATCGGTTTGTCATGAAGCGAAACCTTCATTATTATTAAATACAATAAAAATTGATTGATGTCCGGCTAAACATTAGGCTTTTTGTAAAATTAAATAATGCCCTCTTAATTTGAAGCATTTAAATAAGAAAACACTAATATGCATTGGATTCGTCATATATATTTTAGTACAATTGAATTAGACTATTTACGTTTTTTTTTTGTTGTGAGTATATAATCATAACAGGTAATAATAATGAGGAATTAAAAATGATTCAAATTACTAGACAGGAAAAGACTATATGCTTAACAGAATCCGATTTGGTTAACATAATATTCATCAATACATATCATGTCGTTCCCTTAATTAATAGGCTAAATTTAATTGACTGTCACATTTTATGATAATTTTATAAAAGCTGATTTTATAGCCATTTGCCTATAGCTAATAACGTTAATTTAGATTTAATACAGATTATAACATTTACAGAAAAACTTTTCACCCTTACAATCCTTTAAAATAACATCCTGTTAAAGATCTCGGGCGATTTTATATTTTATATTAAAAATACAGATTATTGTTCGGCACAACAAAAAATTCAATTTATATACTCAACCCAACATAATGGATGTCGGTTGGATGTGTGGTGCAGTGGTAAGTTCCTTATACCCCCATAAAAGTTTATAGGTTCGATTCCTATTCACATCTAAAAATTTTATTTTAAAGATCTTCTCTATCATCTATCTCACTCTCTCTCTCTCCTTTTCCTTTACTCCTCTGCTTTATTGCTGCAATCACGAGATGTCCTTTACCACATTAAGGATACGTGTAAGAACGCTTATTATGACTGCGCCCCGACGGTATCTTTATACTTATCCATGTGGTAAGCACGCCTCACAAGCCTTCACCTTTTTTCAAATTCTTGACAATATCCGATGCTACCGACATCTATTCACACAACATCAAACTTCAAACATTACATCAAAAGATACCTTGGAAAACACATTGAAACTTGGTGCCACATTTCAAAAAAAAAATATGACATTTCATTGACGCACAAAAATATGACACTGATAATTGACACACAAAATTCAAAAATATGACAGTGACAATTGACACATAAAGCGCCATTGGAAAATACATTGAAACTTGGCGCCACATTTCAAAATTAAATATGACATTTCATTGACGCAAAAAAATGTGAC
Organism: Platypus cylindrus; assembly: GCA_949748235.1. Lineage (NCBI taxonomy): Eukaryota > Metazoa > Arthropoda > Insecta > Coleoptera > Curculionidae > Platypus > Platypus cylindrus. The sequence continues at coordinate 35,404,604 of OX456488.1, forward strand.
ACTGATAATTGACACACAAAATTCTACAATATGACAGTGACAATTGACACATAAAGCGACACCTAACATAAAAATTGAAAAATGAGTATTTGCACACAGCGCCACCTAGTGGACAGCACATGAAACTCAATGACATAAAAATGGGGTCCCGCGATTGTGGCGCCCTCTGGTGGCGAAATTTTTAACCAGTGGTCTAGTTCTGCTGTTGTATATCTACTAAGTAGTATTAATTTACTAATAAGCATTAAAATTTATAACATTTTACAGTGCTCTATTTTCGAATGTGCCTTAAAATTTACATATACGGTTTGCGAAGGTAGTTTGAGGTATTTGAAGGTAGTTATTACTCTCTGCAACAGTAAAAAAAAACAAGTATCACATTGTATTTAAGAATATTAAACTAGATAGGGAAACTCTATATTGGAAAACTCGGATCTATGTTTTTAGTGGTCAAATTGAAGTCCTCAAATAACCTTAAAAGGCAAAACAGATATTATGTCGATCGGATAAATTTTCAACTCCAAAAATAACTGGGATACTAATATTGGGACTCCCGGTATATATTAGAACAATTTACCGAATACAATACGAAATTACAATTCACAGTAGGAGCAGAGAACAACTAAAAAGTAACAAAATAAACATTCTGTCTAAATGGTCTAAATTACATTAAGTATAAAACACAATTAGAACAGAATAATACATAAAAAAACATGGTGTTGTAGATATTTAAACTACAATGCACCAAATCTAATTTAAAAATTTTTTTTATAGTAATGGATAATAATAATAGTAGATGAAGCTATTAAATCCACAAACCCAGAATACAGATATCACACGTTTTCAAAAGCTAAGGAAGATTTATTATGCATAATATTTATGCATTGTATGCTAAATCCACTTTCCATTTCAAATTATACACAGAATATTTTATCAAAAAATACATATGCATAACTCACATATTTGAAAAATATTATATACAAATCGCATATAAAGAATACAATAAAACCAACAATATTGTTGAAAAATAAAATCCAGTTCACTAAAGATCAAGATCCAGAAATAATGTAGTATGTAAAATACCATGCACAGAAAGGAACTGAGAAAATACATTCAAAAGGTAAACATTAGTATTGATACAAATTGAAAATCATGAAAACAGTATTAACTATAAAATAAGCATGAAATAATTAAGCAAAGCATAGTATAACATAATATAAATAGATTTGAAACATACCTAAATACACATTTATACTTTCAAAAACTATTAAACATACACCAAAAATTAAAAATATTTACGGATAAAAACCGTATCTAGAAACCATAAAAGTCACAATAATAGAAGCAGGCAAAAAATTCTCACATATGTCAAAATAAATTGGTCAAAATAATAAAAGCAAAGAAGTAAAAAATTTGAACACAAAAGAATAGATATAAAAAAGTAATATTTGCATTCCCAATGGTTATAAATCGGAAGATATCATTGAAAACACACGAAAGAAGAATTCAAGAAAATAATGCACGTAGTTGCTAGAAACGGTGAAGACCATTTGAATGTAGCAGTATATATCTTGTGGCTTAGCTTAACATAGTTCATGTATAACATACACTTTATATATTCTTCCTATAATATCGGACGAAAGTGAGATAACTATTAAATATTTATTAGGCTTGAGAAGCATAATTATTAGCATACAGTTTTGTTTATCTGTGTTGATCAGTTTGTAGTAACGATTAGCGATAACAGCCGAATGTTCCTGATGACCAGACATATACAACCCATTCACATGGCGGTACAGTAACACAAATAAGCAGCCTTTCAGCATTAATGAAAACCATCACAGCTTTTCAACTGAACCGTGATATGAAAAAACCGAAAAGAGTGTGAGTACATTGTTTTTTTTCTATGGCCGGTAGTATCTCTGTGGCTTATCTTCAGATATGCATCTTCTGTCATGGACATTCGATAATTATCGTTACGACATATTAACGAGAAAAACAAAAACAAATTTTGGCTTTTATTAAGCGTAATTAATAGGTAACGTATAATTTTTTTTATATTGGATAGTTAATATGATAATTTTACTTAAGATTTTTTTTTTTTGGAATTCCTATCCTGTTAAATTTCTTCATATTTTCTTTACTCTGACAGTCGTTTCGATATTTTATCTTCGTCAAAGAGTTATTTTACATTAATTTGCAGTTTCGCTTATAAGTATGCCAGTTTTTGATTTGTTATTTTTGCTTTTCCTGTCGTTATGGTTACATTTTTCCATGCAACCTATAATGTTGTGAAAATCTTGAGGGCATACTGTTCAAATGGTTATGTATGTAAATATGTATTATGTATCTATTTTGTTGTTCTTATTTATATTATGTTGTAGAATGATTTGCTTAAGTATTTTATGTCCGTTATATCAGTTAATAGTGTTTTCATTTTTTGTCAGATACGTTGATGATTGTATTAATGCAATACCATGAGATCAACAACAATATATATTAGAAAAATGGAACACCTACAATTCAAAATTGCAATATACAATTGAAATAAAAGAAAAAAATAAAATCAATTTTCTAGATTTAAATAAATATTGATATTTATATCAATTTAATTTGTATCTTTATTATATATAAAAATAATTTCTAGATTTAACACTACACACAGTCATTAACAATATTAGAACCGAATGGTACACACAAGGCACATGGTCTGGTAGATATTTAAACTATAATTCACAACACCCAATATCACAAACAAAAAAAATCAGGAATAATTGGAATTGTAAATAGAGCATTAAAACTAACAGACCCAGGATGCAGACATCACACTAAACAACAAGCTAAAGAAGCTCTTATTCAAACCCACTTTCCATTAAAATTTATTCGCCGAATATTTTCTCAAAGAATTCACAAATTTTATAACACAACACAAAAAATAGAAAAACTAAACCAACTACATACATATCATTTCCATATATACAACATTGATCAGAAAAATTAACCCACATGTTTGAAATATAACATACAATTCGCAGGTAAAAGACCCAATCTTGCACACAAAATTATACAAAAATTAAATCCCATACATATAAAGATAGAAAAGGCAATGTAGTATATAAAATTCCATGTTCAGATTTTAATAAAGTTTATATTTGACAAACAAGTCAATATTTAACAAATAGAATGAAAGGACACAAATATAACAAAAAAAAAAAAAAATAGAACAGCATTAACACACCACACTGAAGAAACTAAATACGCATTCGATTTTGATAACACATTAATTTTGAATACTGAAAAACATATATACAAAAGAGAAATTTTGGATATGATTCAAATCAAAAATCATGAAAGCACTATTAATTATAATACAGACATAAAATACTTAAGCAAATCATACTGTAACATAATATAAATAAGAACAACAGCATAAATACATAATACATATTTACATACATAACTATTTGAACAGTATGCGCTCAAAATTTTCACAATGTTATAAGTTGCAAGGAAAACGTAACCATAACGACCATAAAGGCAAAAAGAACAAATCAAAAATTGGCATAATTATAAGCAAAACTGCAAATTAACGCAAATGAACCCTTTGACGAAGATAAAAATATCGAGACGGCCGTCAGAGTAAAGACAATAAAAACAAATAGAACAGGATAGGAAATTCAAAAAAAGTTCACTGAAATTACTAATACGTAATATACCAAATACAATTAATACGATATGAAAATAAAAATATGCCGTGTAGTTAATATTCTTTAATTTGTAAATAAAATTTGCAGCAAATTTATTTTTTATTATTTTCTCTTGAAAGTTTAGCTGTTTCGGAAATAACCGCGACGATCAACGATTAAAATTTTTGCTAAATAATATAATATGAATGTAAGACTGATTCGTGTACTACTCTTAAGTACTTGCAGTATATTCTTTATCATCAATAGCTCCGTAATTTTTTTCTGTATTATTAACTAGATCATATCCTTCATCTTTCTTTTCAAAACTACCATCCTTTTCATTAGTTTGAACTTGAATTAAATAATTTTTTTCATCTAACATATGCAATGGAATTTCTTTGAAACTGGTAACTGTATAGATGACACAAATCAAGAAGATAATAGTAATCAGAGTAAATACAGCTCGAACATGGCCTCCAAGCAATTCACCTGAAATTGATTATTGAAAATTTAAGATACGAACATTAAAATAAATATCATTAATTGATATTTATTGAATTGTCGTTAAGCACGTCATAAGAGACAAAAATGCATTCTTGGACATAATAATATGTAGATTTATAACAAAAAGCCGTAATTGCGGCATTTCTATGGTGACACGACTTATTCAAAATTTACTTCAACATGCACAAGCGAAATTACTTAGTTGTTGCAACTTGCTGCAATAAACCTGTAACATTTATAGATATGCACATTATCACTACTCGGAGTTTTAGGAGACTCTCGTGGGTAATCTTGTCCTTAATGTAGTAAAGCAGTTATTGAGCCAGAATTATGTCAATAACAATATAATTTTCAATATTCCGCCATTGTATGTCAACTTATTACTTATCTTCTGACAGTATTACAATTAAGTAAAGAGGCTAGGGCAGCCATTATTTTAAAAACATCTGTGAAACATATCTGTGGAGATTTAAATAAAATCAATTTTTTAAACCTACCCATCACAAGTAAATGTGATTTCCATTTTCACACTTAAGCTTGAATGTTGACTAGAATATTATATATTCATGATCTATCCCTCCATACGGGTCTGAATGGTACAGACTAGCAAAATCTGAGAATTGCTCTTATTTAAAATTTCACAGATATGTTTTTGGCTGCGTTGGTCTTCCAAATTAACTTGGACACAATAAAATCTACTGAAGGGCAACAATTTAGTGGTTGTTGACATCGAACATGTGCCATATTGTCCAGCCATCCTTTTGTAGTTGAAGTAAATTTTTCAGGAAAATAATTATAAATACCTAATGCAGTATTATCCCAATTTATTCCACCTAAGGCGTAGCCTAAACAGCCACCAAGTCCCGCCATTATTGTGAATGTACTTAAACCTCTAGCATGATCTGCTGTTGAAGTAAATACGAAATTAAGATTACTCTATATGTATCAAACATTGTAAATATTAATACTAACCAGGTATTGTAATGTCCAATAAAAAAGATCTTACAGGGCTTTGGCAAGCGTCTGCATCAAAATCTAAAACTATTGCACCTAGTACTGTAAAAAATATAGCCCATGAGCTTTTATCGTTTTCTGTTGCTGATGATGTCAATGTTAAATTATTGTCATTCATATGCACAGTATCATTGAATAGATCCAATGACGGTTGGATATAGCTTTCGCTTATCTTTCCTAAAGATACTCCATTGGGTATTAACAAAAGACCTAAAATATATTGACTGCTTCGTTAAGTTTATTTGCCATTACAGTGCCATTATCTGCCACTATTTCATAATAAATTGAAGCACTGTAAATTGTTACTCTCAATAATGTTAATTTTAGTTTATTTCGATACTCAATAGGCCCCGGCGCCTGGTGCAGAGCTGCAGAGCTGCAGCACATAGCCACCTCTTAATAAGGCATTAAGTTTGGAAGAGAGTTGGGAGGAATTCAAAAAGATGATACTACAAATAAGCTCGGAAGTGTGTGGAAAAATAAAAAGAAATAAGAAAATAAAACAAACGGCATGGTGGACTGAAGAGAACAAGAGAAGTGTGAGATTAAAAAAGAAAAAATGGAAGGAATATTTACAAAAAAAGAATAGAGAAACGTATCAGTGTTACAAGGAGGAAAGGAAAATAGTGAATCAATCAGTATTAGAGGCGAAAAGAAATGAATGGGCAGAATTTGGCAATAAATTAGAAAACAAAGCTGCAGAGGGAAAAAAAATATTCTATAGTAGACTAAGAACAATAAGAAAAGGAAAGACCAACAGTGCTACATATATAAATAACAAAGAACGAAAAATATTAAAGCAGGAAGATGAAATAATGGAAATAATGGAAAGCTGACAGTAGCTCTTCAATACTTTGAAGAGCTACTGTCAGACAATATAGAGAGGAACGATACAAGAGAAGCAGACAATACAGAGAGAAAGGAATGCAAAGACGAGGAAGAGGAATTTAATATGGAGGAATTGGAAAAGACCATAAAACAACTGAAGAATGGAAAAGCACCAGGAAGTGACACAACAACGACTGAAATAATAAAATATATGGGATAAGAGGGAAGGCAGGTAATGCTGGACATATATAACAAAATATGGAAAGAGCAAATAATACCTAAAGAATGGCAGCATGCACTGATAGTACCAATCTTTAAGAAAGGAGATAAGAAAGATTGTAATAATTACATAGGAATTACTCTATTAAATACAAACATAAAGGTGTTGGAAATGATGATAAACGAGAGAAATTTCTGTGCATGACGTCACTGCGAGACCCCTTCGTTATTTTTTCGTTGAGAAAACGTTGTCATATTTAAATAACATTATTTTTTTATAGAATATTTCAATATTTTTTTTATGTATTTATTAAATATAATACAAAGACATATATAAATATATATTATATTACTGAAATAATGAATAAATTTAAAAAAACATTATTGGTATCATGGCTAACATCTAACAAGATAACCCAGCGCAGCTTTGTTAATTTGGTTGTGACGTCTCACAACAAATTGTGACTGACGTCTCAGTCCACGTTTGTGACGTCGTGAAGGGTCCTTTTGCATATCGCTTGTTTTAATAATTGAAATTGTGATTATAGTCCTTAATCTTATGTTAATTTTGTTTTTTTGTCTATGTTTTTTATTTTAATAAAGCTTGCTGGTTGTTTGTTTACGTTTAATTAAATAATATTTTTTTTTTATTTATCTGTTATTTCAGTAACATATATTTATACATGTGATCGTATTATATTTAAAAATATATAAAAAAAGATATTTTATTTAAGCATGTCAAAGCTTGCTCAATGAAAAGGAAAAAAAGCGCCTCGAAGTGACGCCATGCGCAGAAATTTTTAAAATTGAATCTCAGGTTTGTTTATCTTGTAGTCTTAGTATCATGGTGATAGGGACACACGAAGTTTTCCGACTCTTGACGATTTAAATTTTAACGTCATCTGGAATTAGCCTCGTGCAAGGATCCGACATGTTCCATTTAACATTTATATTTATCAGGCCAAGATTATATAGTATTAGAGTTGCCACACCTATTTATATATTGCAGTAAATACTTATCATGTATTTACTTTTTAAATGGAAATACCTTGTTTAAATTCCTAATTGGGGCGACGATTTTATAATATAAACTTGAAAACATTTTATACACTTATATTCATTTTTTAGAATGTTTACATAAAATGTTTCGGATGACGAATTGATTCATACATTCAAATTAGTTTTAATCTTTTTAAATATGTCCGCATTCAAAACCATATATTTACGATTAAGCAGATAGTTGAAAAAACAAGTAAAAGGAAAAAAAATGTATACATGGGTTTTTTAGATTTAAAAAAAGCATTTGATAAAGTAAGAGGAGATAGATTGTGGAAGATGATGGCAGAGAAAGAGATAAGCAGGAAAATGATTAGCTTAAGAAAAAAAATATATGCAGAAAACTCAAATAGCGTGATAGTCAAAAACAGACAATCAAAAAAATTTAAAACGAAAGACGGACTAAGACAGGGAGGAGGAGTAGGTCCAACATTATTTAATATTTACATGGACAAAATAATAAGGAAAGCGAAAAAAAGAACTAGAGGACTTGACTTGGGATGGAACTGTATGGAGAGAGTTGAAGTAAAGATTGGAGCATTTGCGGACGATATAATGGTGATAGGATCTAACGAAAAAGAGTTGCAGACAAGCATAAATAAATGGAATGAAACACTTAGAGAGAACGGAATGGAGATGTGTAAAAAGAAACAAAAGTAATGGTGATCGGGGAACAACATGAGATAAAAATCATGGTAGATAAGGTAAAATTGGAGCAAGTGACGAAATGGTAATATTTGGGAGTAGAAATAACTAGTTCAGGAAAGCAAGAAGAAGAAATTAACAGCCGAATAGGAAAAGCAATGAAAGTGTTTTACAGTATCAGCAATACGATTGTGGGGAAAAAAGAAATAACAAAAAAAACAAAGATAAACGTCTATAAAACAATAATAAGACCTATACTGACCTTTGGATGTGAGACATGGATAACAGATAAAAAGGAAATAAGTAAAGTTCCAGCGGTAGAAATGAAATACATGAGGAGAGTAAATGGAGTGACAAAGAGAGAAAGAATCAAGAATGAAGAAATAAGAAAAGAACTAGGAATAGAGGCGATACACGAATACATAGAGAAGAGGCAGTTGGGATGGTGGGACCATCTGAAAAGAATGGGACAGGAAAGACAAGTGAGAAGGGTATGGGAAGCTAGACCTGGGCAGAAAAAAAAAGGGGAAGACCTGAAACTGCCTGGGATGGCATAATAGAAAAGATATTACAAAAAAGAAGAATAACGATGAGTGAAGCTAGTAGGATGGCAAACAACAGGAAAGAACGGAGAAAGTTTAGCGACGCAGTGACGTGAAGCAAAAACGTATAAGCCTAGAGAAAGAAAGAAAAAAAAAGAAGAAGAAAGGGAAAAAAAAGATAAAGACTAACAAGCCTACACCAGAAATAGTAGACAGGCTTTACGATATATATATATATATATATATATATATATATATATATAATTTCTAATGCACTGACATGTACTGATTTGAGAACATAGAGTGTTCTCAAGTCAACTCTTAAAATTTACACTTAAGGTAATACAAATTAAAAAAAATAAAAAAAGCAGAAGAGAATGCAAATATAAAAAGACAATCATGGCCGAGTGTTAAGTGCCAGATGCTGATTTTTTTTTAACTCTGTTAAAGTTAAAATGTTTTAACTTATTTTAACTATTAAAACTTAAATATTAGTGGTTGCTTTATTTATTTAAACTAACATCACATGATATTTCAGCTTGCTGGAATAGGGAAACAACTTACCAAGAAATACTCCAAATGACAATAAACAAATGAACGGTCTTCTTCTGCCTAAATTAAAATTACATCTGTCACTTACGGAACCAAGTATTGGTGTCAGGAAGAATCCCATAAGCGGCGATAAAGCCCAAATTAATGTCATTTTTTTATGATCGACACCAATTTTTAACAATGTTGGTGAGACGAATGCTGTCTCTGCTGCATAAGAAACCTCAATACCCATCACTGCTGCAGAAATTCGAACTAGTTCCATTCTTGTCTTTTCTCTACAAACAGTTTTTATATATGATAAAATGCAAATTTATTAGTTTTAGTATCAGATTCATATTTAATCATCTATACCAAATAGACCAGAAAGCCTGGTTCCTTTAGTATAGTTTTAGGAATTTTAGTCTTATCCCTACTCTTGTAAGGTATAAGGTTATAAAAAGCGTCAAGCAATTGACTTAGCTCTATTATTATCACGAATTATAGAAATTTCTTAGTCGACATTCATTAGATAAAGCCGGTTTTGTGCCAAAATCCAATATGGCGTGAATAATCCAATATGGCGTCAATGTGTAAATGGTTTACGGTTGATTGGTTGAGGGTGATGTGAGGAAAACGTGTTTGTCCCCGTTCCCTTATGTTGATTAGGTAGGACGGAAAGATAATGACAATAATTTAAAATGTGTCCACCCCTCTTCAATAATCTAAGATGTGTCTGCCCCAAGTGTTGGGTCATTTTGCCTGGTAGACATGAGACATGTTGGAACCCGAAACCAATTGATTCTTTATACATAATAGCAAATAGCAATTCAATCTTTTTCCAATAATTTTAGGTTTGTTAGTTTGTTTCTCAAATGAAATATGTGGATTAAAAAGTAGGTATTGATTAGTTAATTACTTTACTTACAAAAGAAACAAATAAATTCTATCTCTTTCCTAATACGTGCCATTTGACTAGACGTTTATTAGATAGATTAGTAGCTAAAGTGAAAGGCAAATTATTCATGTCACCAGTGAATTATAGTTACTTAATTTGTTCTATATCAACTTAAAAGCAATTTAAATATTTAAGTTATTAGATTAGATAGGAATGTATGTAGATGATATCTTGTTCCAGTTTTTTTTTTTGGTCGATATGTTCATGCTATTAATACAATTTCACCGCTTGGAAATTATATATAAGAATGTTACTGGGAAAGACAAGTTCCTCAAATCTGTTGTTTACATACAGACTTCCAGTTCAGTGAATACTAGTTTCTTAATTTGTTCTTTATCGCCTTAAAAGCAATTTAAATAAGTAAGTGACAAATTGTTTTATAAGGAATGTTAACGAGAAAAGACAAATTCTTCTATCTTTTTAGGTATAAGTACATCATCTGCTTTTAAAGTTATGTATTGAAACATAATTTGATCTTCAGTGAAGTAAGCTCCATGTGTTATTTGGTGTATTGTTCAGGTGAATATTAACATTAAATTATTGTTTTATAGCTTACAACACTAGAAGTGTTGCTTTATTTATGGAGCATAAGAGAAAAAAAAGAAAAAGAAAATGGATTTAAATGCAATCAATCGGGCTTCTGAATATGTAGAGATATCGGAAATCAGAATAGCTGAATTAGAACCTGAAGTAAAGCATAAAATTGTTGTCGTTGTGGTAGTACCTTCCAAATATGATGACGCCGTCAAAGCCGAATTGAAGAAATCAATAGTTTTCCTCCCGCAAGGAATGATTGATGTAATGACAAAAAATTTACAGTCTTTGGTTGGAGGCAAATACAGCATCATTTTTAGATATGGGAACAAAATTCTCAAACACAATGTGAACACCTATATTTGGGATTTTCGAACAAAATATTAATTATTTGAATTATGTTATTGTTCTCGTATATTAACATACATTCTCTTAAATAAAATCGTTTTATATTCTTAAAAAGTTGACAATATGCATACATCAGAGGCCTAATATTTACTGGAGTAATCAATTCAGAAAGTAACTAATTAATAACTAAAATTGTTGTAATAGGTATTAACATCAATTAATAGTAATCTTTCAACAGTATCAACAATAAAATAATTATCAGCTATTAATAGGTTATGTATATGACTCTCTGTTAAAGCAATAGTTTTTCTACATCTGATGGCGAAATTTTGAACCCGTGGTCTAGTTCTGCTGTTGTATATCTACTAATAAGATTTGGATGAAATTAAATATTTATGATATATGTAGATTTTAAAGTTAGAAATAGAATCATTATGTAGTATTATTAAAATGGTTTATATTATATTAATTGATCGGTATCATCGGTGAACGATGTAAATTTTAGATACGCTCCGTATACCATAAGGGTAGTAGGGGAAAGAAGAATCGTTCTCCACCCACCATCCAAATCCTACTGTTTCAATTGGATAAAAATATTAAAAATTGCATATATCATATACGATTTAATTATTTTATTAATGAGTTAAACATTCCGCTACACGGTACTTCCCGGGTTTCCAACACGAGACTCCTTAAGAATATTAAGGGTGTCTAGTAACAATATCCATAAATTAGGGATGCAACAATAATAATACCATACCACTCGTATTATTCTGAACACCACAGACATTTGTGTCAAAAATCATAAGTCATCCACTCATACATATATATTTTTATATATAAATCGTAACTATTGTCAACACGGCAAAAATAATTAATCAAAGCTTAGGTTACGAAAATTTTCGAGTGCATCCGTCCACTGTAGTAAATATAGTGAAGTAAATCGAGACATCAAATAAATCCAAAAAAAAATCACATAACACAGTTATTTACCAAATATCAAACGCAAGAAATAATCTAAATTAATAAATAGGAACGAAATAGAAAAAAACAAGGTGAACAAGCTAAACAGGCAAAAACAGATTACAACCTAGCGACATGTTTTTATTTATTTATTACAGTATTTTCTTATTTATTTCTTTTTATTGCTTCTGAATTAATTTTGTATTTTTTTCGGTTTATTTTATTTGGTCTGGGCTTTATATTTAATCGTTTCTTAAACAATTACTAAAAAATTTAGTAAACAAGTTTTACCTGAAAACCTGGAGGTCGTTGTGAAACAAAAATACAAACGTCAACCGAACCCAGAAAAGTCCGTGTATACACCCGGACTTAATACTCAGGAACTCTTCGGGGTCGAACAAAACAAAAAAAAATTGAAGCAGAATTGTAAGTAAAAGTTAGATACTACTATCCGTTTCAAAAGTATTGAGCCCTCATTTTAAACGTTAATATTAATAAATCTGTAGACCGAATGTTTAAAAAAAAATGTATAGTGCATTTAATGTATCGAGTAATTTTATGGTGAAGTTATACCCTTATGTTTTTTGTTTTCTGGAGGTTGTGCCGTATTGAATTAAATAAAGTACCCTGTATTCATAAAATTTCAATTATTATTAACTTTGTATAATAAGACCAATACTGAAATTTGGATGTGAGACAGGGATAATAGATAAAAAGGAAATAAGTAAAGTCCAAGCGGTAGAAATGAAATACATGAGGAGAGTAAAGGGAGTGACAAAGAGAGAAAGAATCAAGAATGAAGAAATATGAAAAGAACTAGGAATGGAGGCGATACACGAATACATAGAGAAGAGGCAGTTGGGGTATTGGGGCCATCTGAAAAGAATGAGACAAGAAAGACAAGTGAGAAGGGTATGGGAAGCTAGACCTGGACAGAAAAGAAAAAGTTTTTCTACATCTCATAACTGCTTCTATTTTCAAACTATTATTACCATTGCTGTTTGTGATAATTATATTATTACACGTGATAAAAAGTAGATAATCGAAGTTCATAATTTGAAAATATCCAATTAGAAATTGAAAATATCCATCCTAACTGCCAATGCATATTAGATATAAACTTTTGCTATTTAAATACTTCTAACATAAGAACATCGTTTATCTTGATACAGGTTCGAAAGTCCATGAACATATTTAAACCGACTTTAATGAAAATTTCGTTATGGATTTTGGAAAATCTTGTATTCAAAATAAAGCACCAATCATTCTGATTGGTCACATGTTCAAATTCGTTTGGTTATTCAAACAACTGTTTATCAATTTGAGTAGCACTAAAAACGCAATGATTTTCAAAAGTTATCGTACAAACACAATTCGTAAAAGAAAAAATTAACTGATGTTTTTTTCATCAATCCAACTACTATGAGAGTCGTCAAAACCCAACCATCGTACAAATACCCTGCTGCTTTTTTTAAAATATTTTTTATACTAAATAAACAACCAAACAAACATTTGTATGATTAACTTTTTGTATCTAATAAGCATAAAATGCTCTTCGAATAGGGCCCTGATCCATATCCTCCAACATATACGTTACGGGATTGGTTAATTTAATTTTGGCAATTTTAAATAATTCTGTTGTCTGTAATTAGGTGTGTATCCTTTATCGAAAGCATGTTATTCTTTACTAATGCATACCACATTTCCAATATTAAATTTTGACTCTGAAAATATTTTTATATGTTTATACACAGTATCCATTTATTTTTGCTCAATGGTTTCGCCTAAACGGTCATTACATTTGACCATTGACCATTGATTTAAAATGGGCTCATTTTAAATACATTACGTTTTGTTTCATTATAAATTTTTACAATAGTAAGTAAAATATTAATCCATTCATGAGTACCACCTAAAGTGAAATGCTTGTACAATCGCTCCTTTGTAGTTCGAATAATTCGTTCAGCAATGACGGCTTTCATTCGTGTATACGTTGAATAATGATTGACATTATATTGTTGCAACAAACATTGAAAATAATGATTATTGAATTCTTTGCCTTGATCTGTATGCAAATTTTTGGAAAACGCTTAAATGTGGATAATATTCTTCAAAATGCTGTTATCACTTCCTACCCTGCTTCAGATTTTAGTGGTTGGGTATTTTGACATGTTGTATTTGACGTATTTTGACAAACAATCACAAACCAAGAAAAAATATTTATATTGATTATTTTGTTTAGCATATGTATCTATTTGAGCAAGATCCGCACCCTCCAGTCATTTAGTCCATTAATAAGCGTTCACCTTCTAGGAAAATTATTTGTCATTCGCTTATGTAATTCATTGACTAATTGACTCTTTTCAGTAAAAAAATTTTTCGTGCTTGAATTTTGGTCCTGGGGGATCAGTCGAGGGCCGAAAAGTAGTGGAGACTACAAGCTGCTTTTTTGGAGTCACCCCAGATGGTACTACCACCGTGCCACAACGACAACAAGTATCTTTTTCTTTATTATCGAAGTTGATAATTATTTTATGATTGTAGTTATTGACATATCTAACTACAAGCGAGTTGTTCGTTTATTTTTATTAATATCTTTCTGTTATTTGTTTTTTATTTTTTTGTCTTATCATTATATTTTTCTTATTTCGGGAACCTGGGTTGTAGCAGAGTTCTGCGACTGGAGCAGTAGGGTCCCCCCAGCCGGACATAGAACACGTAAGGCTGGATGACACAATTTTAACACCATATCTTTTGAGAATTGTTCTATAAGCGAACCCACGAAATACCCAGTTGGCGATCCAATCCAGACCTGCTACAATTTATCAGTTCCCTAAGTAGCTAACGGCTATCTTTGGTAATTTTGATTCTTTTTGTTTTTTTAACAGTGGTAAATCTGATTTACCGTAAATGTAAATAAAGATTTTGCCTTTGCTAGTGATGCTGCAACATCAGTAGCGTAACCTTTAACATCATGTAGATTGTGATAATTTAGCTCCCAAATCGTGGCGCATGAATTTTAAAAACTAGATTTGTTGTTAGATAATTTTGTACTCATTAATTTTATAATATTAATAATATTATTTATTACTCTTTTTCATCTTTTATATAATTTCAATTTCGCAAACAATATAGATAAAGATATTAAGTAACAGGTAAATAACAAGGTCAGCGACAGTAACTTTACATTGACGGGTAATTTTGATTAATAGCAGATTGTAGCTATTTTCATTTTCCTGGTTTGTCTGTCATTAAAATACTTCGTATTGGCCTTAAGCTTGGAACCTTTTTATTGTTCAGCATTTTTCTTGAGAAGCATGTAAGTTCGGAAAAATACTGCCCCATTTGTACGATGTATATTTTTTAAACTGTTAGTCGATGATAGAATAATTTCGTCATTGTTCGTTTTATTTTTCTAATATTTTTGGTACTTTTACTAATTCATAGTAATCAAATTAACAATAGCTAGTTTCATTTCTGTATGAAAATGGCAGTTTGTTAGGCACTTGATTTAAGCATTTTTTCTTGTTTGATATTTGTTGCTTTTCTTTTTCTTGTTGACACTTTGCCTGGTGTTTCTGAAGTGAAAAATAAAGTTATTCAAACAATATTTCTGCATTTGCGATAAATCTCTTTTATCGATATAATTAATTACTTCTTTTGATTCAAATATAAATTTTAATTTTAAAAGGCATTAGTGTAATTTGGATTATTTGAGTAGAGGTATGCTCGTTTGCGAAGCATGTTCGCCGGGTTTTGATATTGATGAGGGACAGAGTGAAGCCGAAATCAGATCTTCAGTACGAACCCTGATAAGATTAGAAGGTTCTCATGAAACTTTGTCAGGCCTTGATGTCGCGATAGATGTAGTGACCGAATTAGAATTCATATCAGTTACTCTGATATGAGGTTTTGTGCGCTTTGGATAAGTTAGAAAGTGTTACTCTCGCAACAATAACTACATATTCACGGACAGCAAAAAATCCCATTTCCGATACTTCGTTGGTGGTTAATCAAAATTTTTATTTTGATGTTACCCTCCAGTACTTGTATCATCTGCTCATACTTCGAACGTACCTGTGCATAAATGGAATTTAAAATGCACTAGCGACATTTAGAAATTTTCAATTGATGTATTCAGAGAAAGAGCTTCGGAACTTCAAACTGCTAGGCAGGTTTCGCAACAACAACTATTTGAATCTGCCATAAAATTATTTAGCAATAGAGCATTCCGTTGTTTTAGAGCCAATCGCGAGCGATTTTATGATTGGGATAAATTAGCTAAATTATTTAAATTGCATTTTGAACCACCTGGTCATCGCCCTCCCTTATTCAGAGAGATTTTAGATAGAACACAAAACATTAACGAAAGCATAACAAACTATTTAAAATCTATGCATGCTTGGTTTTGCCGTTATGGTACTCTTTCAGCTGAAGATCAATTGCAAATTATTGTTAGAAATTTGGCACCATCTTATAATGCTCAATTGGGTGATGTTACTACCCTTGAGGAGCTGGAAAGAGAAGCGTTAAAGTTAGAGGCAAAAAAGTATCGCTTAGATCGTTATCGGCCACCTCCGCAACAACGCGATAAATTAGTTTTGCCTGATTTTGCACCAGTAACTGCTTGTTTCGGTAATCTCAATATTCAGGAACCCACGTTACCCCCATATAATAATCAGAGAAACGTTGTGAATAACCCTAATCGAATAGTTTCGGGGAACGTTTATAATGGTCGTTATTTACTTACTCAAAATCAGTAAAAATGTAAATTGCCCCTCTCAGTTTAATCAAAATTCTAATTTTCTTCGTTCACTTCAGAATTCGAATTTATGTACTCGAAATCAAGTTGATAATAATGTTTATCTTAATAATCGTAGCAATAATAATGTTAATTTTCGTAATACTCGAAATGGTAGCAATTTTGTTAATAATCGTGTTCGTAATGTTAATAATAATAATAATCGTCCAGTTAATCATAATTCGTGAATCAAACAGTGGCGAAAAATCAAAATTTGTCATGTTTTAATTGTGGTATCACCGGTCCTTTTCGCTCCGAATGTAGAACACCTTGCAGCAATTGCCGACGGCCAGTCAATAATTGTTTTTGCTTTGGAAACGGGAGACGCGGGGTGCGATTGTCGCTAATCGGGTTCCTGATCAAGTTGTTTCTGCGAATAATCTCGCAAGTAGCGAGAGTACTAGTCATTTTAATAATAGTAATAACAATGATTGTTCTTTTGGTAACAGTAAAAGTTAATCTAGTTCAAATAATAGCTCGCATAGTATTTTAGATTCAGTTTACAATAAAAATAGAGCCATATTAAATTATATATTTTCCCATGTGAATGGTGACGAGTGCCCTAATCTAAAAGTAAATATTTTCGGTCATTCAGTTCTCGCTTTTTTAGACAACGGTGCAACAAATACTATTGTAGGATTGCCGGGGTATGAACTTTCATTATCAGTGGGTTTAAGGTTGAATAAAAATGAAAGTATTTGTAATGCGGCGATCGGTGAATCTTGTAATAATATTGGATCAATTTATGCATCAGTAACATTAGAAAATAAGACAGAAGTTTTAAATATTCTAGTTATACCTGACTTACCCCATAGAATGACTCTCGGGGTTGATTTTAGAAAATCGTTTGAAATTATTCCCGATTTACGTAAAGATATGTAGCATTTTGCGTCATCACATACGGTTTATATTAACGCGATAGCTAGTGTAGATACTTTGTTAAGAAAACAAAAATTAAGATTAGATAGATTAATTTTGGAAAGTTTAGATTTAACGATTTAAGATAAATTAGGTTGTTACACTGTCGCCGAGCATGATATTGAATTGGAGACAAGTACGAAACCAATTAATCAACGCTACTATCCCGTTAGCCGTATCAAACAAAAGATCAGAGAAGAGAATTTGATGAACTAGGCGGATTATACTATTCCATAGCATAATCCGTGGTCTAGTCCCATCTGTTTAGCGTAAAAGAAAGCAATACGTATAGGCTTTGTTTAGATTTTCGCAAGTTAAATAAAGTTTCAAAGAAGACGCCTATCCTATTCCCTACATAAATACGATCTTAGAGCGGCTGAGCGAGTCCAAATATTTGAGTTGGCTGAATGTGTGCAAGGCATTTAGGCAGGTAAGATTAGCTGATTATTCAAAAGGGTTAACTGCGTTTACGATACCTGGAAGACGTCTATTCTAGTTTTGTCGAATGCTGTGGTAACTGACCAATGCTCCCGCTAAGTATCAGAAAGTTATTGATAATGCTTTGTGCACAGACATGGCAGAGAGCGTTTATGTTATGTTTATTTAGATGACATATTGCTTCTAAGCAAAACTCTTGAAGAACACGTCGCTATTAAAAACTGTTTTCGGTCGCTTACATGCTGCTGGTTTATGTCTCTCCAAGGAGAAATGCTAGTTGTGTGTTCCCGAGTTGAAATTCCTCGGTTACATAGTAGGTAAGAACGGACTACACCCTGATCCAGATAAAGTTTCAGCTATTTTAAATATTCCTTAGCCGATTAACGTCAAACAAATACGTTTTTTGGTTTGGTTTGGTTTTTTTCCCACCATTATTGCACCAGTTACGGCGTTAATTAAAAAAAGAGCTAAATGGGAATGGACAGATGAAAGTGAAACCTCGATAAGAAGGTTAAAAGAGTGTTTGGTGACCCCACTAATATTGACTTCTCCAAGCATCAAGAGAGAATTCCAACTGCAAACAGGCGCTGTTTTAACCCAAAAATTTGACGATGGAGAGAAAGTTATCTGTTACTTAATTAGATCGTTAACTAAACAAGAGAAGAAGTTTACAGTAACAGAAGAATGTTTGGCAGTTATATGAAGTGTAGAAATAATTCGTCATTATTTGGAGAATACGCATTTTACTGTAATCACTGATCATCATTCGTCGTTACTGTTGCATAATCTCAAAGATCCAAAAAGCAGATTATCCAGATGGGCTTTACGTCTACAGCCGTATAATCACCCGGTTACATGGGAAAACGACCAGACGAAAAGGAACCATTTCAAATGATCAGCCTAGATTTTATTGGCCAACTTCCACGGTCAAAACAAGGGAATACTTCAGCATTGGTTATTTCTGATTATTTCAGTAAGTTTGTTTTGATTGCTCTTTGTAGTAAGATGACCAATGCTAAGTTCTTCTCTAAGATTGCGGAGGAAAATGTTTTTTTAACATACGGAGTTCCCCAATATTTGATGTGTCACAATTATACGCCAATGAAAGCTAAAAACTTTCAACAACTTTGCGATAAATACCAAGTACCAATCTTTTACACCGGGTAAAAGATATACCCGGGTCACCGGGTATACCCCATCTTATGCATATTTCGACAGGAAACATCGTATTTCTAGAAAAGAGTAACCTCTCTTCTTAAATACAAACCCTCCCTGATGTTCCCCTTAATCTAGTTAGAAACACAATCAAAGATTTGCAGGTTACTTATAATAATGTTAAAGCTAAAATAAAAGCATCTCGCGAGCGAATTGCTAATAATTACAACTGAACGCGACACTCAAAACCAAATTATTTTTTCGGTCAACAAGTTTGGCGAAAGAACCACGCTCTTTCGGATGCAGTAAATCATTTCAGCCAAAAATTGGCTATTGAGTATTTTGGCCTTTTTATTATTAAAAGAAAAACAGGATATCTTACTTATGAATTTGAAGATGCCGATGGTGTATCTCGCGGAATTTAACACATTGATAAATTGAAATCTTTGGTTCCTCATGATGATTCTTATTACGAAACATTTAGTAATCCTGGTTAATTTATTAGATAACAAGTTTTTTTATAATTGCAATCGTCGCTTTTAATTTTTTTTTCTTTTCTATTTTATTCTATTGAATACACAGATAAGGATTATTTGTTTGTACGTATTTAATTTCGTTAGTATGATTTTTATTTATAAATTTTATTTACCGTACTTTTGATATTGTTTTCGTAGTTTCTTATTTTAATATTTCTCTTCGTGTTGCGTTAATTATATTTAATTAACTTTTTAACTATTTCTCTTTATGAAGAATCACCCATTTCATTCTGCTGATCAATAGTATATGCGAGATAAGAGATGCCTATATTTAAATCTATTATTAATTCTTGTTATTGTTCGAATATTTGTGATTTTGCTTAAGTTTCTTTTAAGTAGTATTGTAATGTAACCAAGGCAAAATGTATTAATCTTTTTTTTTTCTGTTCCACTTAGCCGCTACTTAATCCTTCTGTTTAATAATTTCGGTTCAATTGCATATCAGTGGTTGAGAGCTGATTGTTTCATATCCTGCCTGACTAAAATTACTCTTTGCTGTTGCTGATGTGCGGTGCGTTACATTATTTTATATATGAATCATAAATAAACTCTTATTTGTAGATCTATTACGTGCGTCTAGTCCGAGCATTGCATTCATTTGCGATTTTACACATTGCGTCTTTTACGGAAGTTTGACTGTAACGTTCGCAAAAGGTTCAGGCAGGGTTATTTACAAAATAAAAATCTATTTAATAGTATTGCTTATTTAGCGCTACTGTATAGAATCACTTGAAATTTTCACAGTAGCTGAAGTAAATCTTTCTGTGTATGAGTTTATATTTTTCAGTCAAAATATTTATTAGCAAATGAGTTATAGAGCATAAAAGGGCTCTTAGATATCTCGCTTAATCTGCAACATATCAAGAAGATATTTTCACACATAGTAGCTGATGCATAAACCACAACAGTATTCGAAAATCACTATAATACATCAATTATAAAACCACTATTTGTTCAATAATATGGCTTAGAATAAGGATGCAGAATATGTGTTAGGGGTTTACGCGGTAAGGGGTTACAGTTAGCTTCGGCGGCACACTTGAATTGAGTGCTGCCATGTTCTTTTCCTTTTCGCAGATATGTCTTTTCTATTATATTATAAAATTCAAAAATGCAGCTTTTGTGTTATGTTAAGAGCTTAATTCGTTTTGTTTATGGTTTTAGATTAAATTTTTTATTAAAAATTGTGTTTTTAATTAAGTTAAAAACTTAAAAAAAAGTTTAATAAAACTATTAAAAAGCAGTGACTAAAGTGAAGTGCAAGTTAAGAATACATATTTGTGCATAAAATAAAAAACTTTAATAAAAATGAAAAAAAAATTGTAATATGCTTTATTATTATTTATTAGCACCTATAAATAATAAATATTATATCGAAAGTATCAAGATTTGTTACACATCAAGCCACATATTTGCAAACACATCAAGTTAAACACTTTAGATTATTATAGAAAACGTAGGCATACTATTATAGAATACGTAGGCATATATACAAATTATATATATACATATATCGTAAAGCCTGTCTACTATTTCTGGTGTAGGCTTGTTAGTCTTTATCTTTATTTTCCCTTTTTTCTTCTTTTTTTTTCTTTCTTTCTCTAGGCTTATACGTTTTTGCTTCACATCACTGCGTCGCTAAACTTTCTCCGTTCTTTCCTGTTGTTTGCCATCCTACTAGCTTCACTCATCGTTATTCTTCTTTTTTGTAATATCTTTTCTATTATGTCATCCCAGGCACTTTCAGGTCTTCCCCTTTTTTTTTCTGCCCAGGTCTAGCTTCCCATACCCTTCTCACTTGTCTTTCTTGTTCCATTCTTTTCAGATGGCCCCACCATCCCAACTGCCTCTTCTCTATCTATTCGTGTATCGCCTCCATTCCTAGTTCTTTTCTTATTTCTTCATTCTTGATTCTTTCTCTCTTTGTCACTCCCTTTATTCTCCTCATGTATTTCATTTCTACCGCTTAGACTTTACTTATTTCCTTTTTATCTGTTATCCATGTCTCACATCCAAATGTCAGTATTGGTCTTATTATACAAAGTTAATAATAATTGAAATTTTATGAATACAGGGTACCTTATTTAATTCAATACGGCACAACCTCCAGAGAACAAAAAACATAAGGGTATAACTTCACCATAAAATTACTCGATACGTTAAATGCACTATACATTTTTTTTAAACATTCGGTCTACAGATTTATTAATATTAACGTTTAAAATGAGGGCTCAATACTTTTGAAACGGATAGTAGTATCTAACTTTTACTCACAATTCTGCTTCAATTTTTTTTTGTTTTGTTTGACCCCGAAGAGTTCCTGAGTATTAAGTCCGGGTTTATACACGTACTTTTCTGGGTTCGGTTGACGTTTGTATTTTTGTTTCACAGCGACCTACAGGTTTTCAGGTAAAACTTGTTTACTAAATTTTTTAGTAATTGTTTAAGAAACGATTAAAAATAAAGCCCAGACAAAATAAAATAAACCGAGAAAAAATACAGAATTAATTCAGAAGCAATAAAAAGAAATAAATAAATAAGAAAATATTGTAATAAATAAATAAAAACATGTTGCTAGGTTGTAATCTGTTTTTGCCTGTTTAGCTTGTTCACCTTGTTTTTTTCTATTTCATTCCTATTTTTTAATTTAGATTATTGCTTGCGTTTGATCTTTGGTAAATAACTGTGTTATGTGATTTTTTTTGGATTTATTTGATGTCTCGATTTACTTCACTATATTTACTACAGTGGACGGATGCACTCGAAAACTTTCGTAACCTAAGCTTTGATTAATTATTTTTGCCGTGTTGACAATAGTTACGATTTATATATAAAAACATATATGTATGTATGAGTGGATGACTTATGATTTTTGACACAAATGTCTGTGGTGTTCAGAATAATACGAGTGGTATGGTATTATTATTGTTGCATTTTTATTGGACTGTTTTGAAAGTAATGCTGATGCATGGGCATCGTAGAGTATTGCGCCCTAGTGCGTTTCTTTTTGTTGCATCCCTAATTTATGGATATTGTTACTAGACACCCTTAATATTCTTAAGGAGTTTCGTGTTGGAAACCCGGGAAGTACCGTGTAGCGGAATGTTTAACTCATTAATAAAATAATTAAATCGTATATGATATATGCAATTTTTAATATTTTTATCCAATTGAAACAGTAGGATTTGGATGGTGGGTGGAGAACGATTCTTCTTTCCCCTACTACCCTTATGGTATACGGAGCGTATTTAAAATTTACATCGTTCACCGATGATACCGATCAATTAATATAATATAAACCATTTTAATAATACTACATAATGATTCTATTTCTAACTTTAAAATCTACATATATCATAAATATTTAATTTCATCCAAATCTTATTAGTAGATATACAACAGCAGAACTAGACCACGGGTTCAAAATTTTGCCACCAGATGTAGAAAAACTATTGCTTTAGCAGAGAGTCATATTCATAACCTATTAATAGCTGATAATTATTTTATTGTTGATACTGTTGAGAGATTACTATTAATTGATGTTAATACCTATTACAACAATTTTAGTTATTAATTAGTTACTTTCTGAATTGATTACTCCAGTAAATATTAGGCCTCTGATGTATGCATATTGTCAACTTTTTAAGAATATAAAACGATTTTATTTAAGAGAATGTATGTTAATAGACGAGAACAATAACATAATTCAATTAATTAATATTTTGTTCGAAAATCCTAAATATAGATGTTCACATTGTGTTTGAGAATTTTGTTCTATAAAATATAGAAATTTTGGAATTTAAATATTTTTATACCAGAAACGAATAAATTGATACTGGTACGGATTTAGTAAACTAGTTTCAAAATCACGTCAATTACATAAAATGGGTGAATTTCAAGAACGTGATAGTGGTTGGGCTCTGAAGGCAATGGTTAATTTACAAATTAATATAAATAAATATGAATTCGGTCTTGCTGCTTCATCCTATATTAAGTTACCTAAAGAAATTTCTAATAAAAAGGCGTGTCTTAATATAAAAAATAATGATAATTTATGTTTTTATTGGAGCGTTATTGCAGGACTTTATCCTGCTACTAATCATTCAGATAGAATTTCATCGTATCCACATTATTTAAATGTATTAAAAACAGATGCCTTACAATTACCAATTTCAATAGGCCAAATAAGTATATTTGAAAAACTTAATAACGTTTCAGTAAATGTTTATGCGTTAGAGTTACATGAAAACACTGAAAAACAAAAAAATTATATAACAGCACCTTGCAGAATAACGGACACCAAATTAGAAAAACATGTGAATATATTGTACATACAAAATAAATATTATCCTAAAATAAATGATTACTTTCCGTTACCCGATGATAACACGGAAGATGAGAAGCTTAAATATCACTATTGCCTTATCAAAAATATGTCTAGGCTCATATCAAAACAGATTAATAAACGTAAAATTTTTGTTTACGATAGGTGCCTTAATTATTTTCTAACACAGGAAAAACTAAACAATCATCTCATTTTATGTGAACAATTAAAATTCTGTAAAATATCTTTTCTAAGTTATGATTACGTAGAGTTCAAAAATATTGTATATAAGCAAAAAGAACCTTTCGTAATTTATTTAGATTTTGAATGTGTCCTAGAGAAAATGGATATTTCACGCAATAAAAGTCAAATTTATTATCAACAGCATACGCCATTTAGTGTAGGCTATTATGTAAAATATGCTTATGATCAATCACTTTGCTACTACGACTTTTATCGAGGAGAAAATTGTGTAGGATGGATAGTAAATCAGTTAGAGTTATTAACAAACAAGATTTAGCAAAAGATTTAATCATCTGTGTCTATGTGTCAACATCTAGTGGACTAGATATTGAAGCAGCAAAAGATTGTCACATTTGTGAGAAACCGTTTTTAATTAATGATAAAATTGCCAAAGATAAAAATCATTATAATGACCATATACGTGGTCCAGCTCATGCAGCCTGTAGCTTAAATTTGAAAAAATTATTTGTAGTACCAATAATTTGCCATAACCTTTCAAATTATGATAGTCATTTCCTAGTTGAAGAAATATTTAAAACGGGAACCATTTCTTTATTACCAATAAATAAAGAAAAATATATATCATTTACTCAGCATTATCCTAATAGTTCTGTTCGATATTGTTTAATAGATTCTTACAGGTTTTTAAACACTTCACTGTCTGAATTAGTATCCACCCTACAAATAAATGAATTAAATATTCTAAAACATGAATTCCGTAATTTAGATGCGGAATCTTTTAAACTGCTATCTAGGAAAGGTGTTTTTTGCTATGATTCTGTAGATAATTTAAGTAAACTAAATGAAACGGAACTACCAGCTAAAGAATTATTTTCTAATAAGCTGACTAAATCACATATAAGTGTGGCCGATTTTGATCATGCAAAAGTAATTTGGAAAAGATTCAATATTAATTTAGGCGAATATAGCGATTTATACTTGAAAACAGATGTTCTCTTGCTGGCTGATGTATTTGAAAACATTAGAAGTGTATAAATATTTATGGGTTAGAGACGGCTTTCTACCATACGCTACCTGGGTATGCTTGGGATTGCATGTTGAAAATAACAAAGTGTAAACGTAGGCTTCTCAAAGACATAGATCATCTTTTATTTATAGAAAAAGGTATAAGAGGAGGTATTGCTATGTGTTCTAATAGATACTCCGCGGCAAGCAACAAATATATGAAGAATTTTGACATTACAAAGCCATCTAAATATTTACTGTATTTAGATTCCAATAACCTATATGGTTGGGCCATGTCTCAGTATCTACCTTACGATAATTTTGCTTGGCTAAATAATGTAAATGAGGTAGATATTATGAATGTTCCTGATGATTCCGATAGTGGTTTTATTCTCGAGGTAGACTTAGAATATCCAATGTCGCTGCATGACAAACATAAAGATCTGCCGTTCTGTGTAGATCATGAACGACCACCAGGTTCTAAATCTGTTAAATTACTGAATACAGTTACTAATAAGAAAAATTATATTATATATTACCGAAATTTAAATCAAGCCTTGCAGAATGGTCTGGTCTTGACTAAAATTCTTAAAATATTACAATTTAGCCAAGCACCATGGCTCCAACCATATATAGATTTAAATACTAAATACCGAGAACAAACTAAAACCGATTTTGCGAAAAATTTGTTCAAATTAAGGAACAATGCTGTATTCGGATAAACAATGGAAAACATTAGGAAACATAGAAATATCAAAATCGTGCAAAAATGGGAGGGCCGTTATGGTACTAAAAATCTAATATGGAGCCCATTACTCCATAGCCATAAAATATTTGATGAAAGTTTAGTTGCTATAGAGCTAAACAAATCACATATAGTGTTTAACAAACCGGTTTATATAGGAATGTGTATTCTAAACATATCTAAAACTCTTATGTATGACTTTCATTATAATTTTATATTAAAAGAAATTTCACCAACTGAAAATTGCCAATTAATGTACGTGGATACAGATAGCTTCATATATGAAATCATATCTGATGATGCATATTTAGATATTATTAAAACGCATATACAAAAATTCGATACAAGTAACTATGCTGTAGATAATCAATACGGTATACCATTAAAAAACAAAAAAGTTTTAGGTCTGTTCGTGAATATACGAAGCATAAAGGGAAAAGAAATAGAACTAGAAGATGAGTTTCTGGAAAATAAGATAGACATACTTACAATAACGGAAACGAAAAAAAAAGGGAGACGATTGCAAAAAATGATGAAAGGAAGTGTATTTATATATAGCGGAGTGGAAACAGAGAAAAGAGCAGCTGAGGGAGTAGCATGTATGATAAAAAAGGAATGGGCACACAATATAGAAGAATGGGAGGCGTGTTCAGAGAGGATATTGACAATAAATATGAAGGACGATAACGAGAGCATTAAAACAATAATAAGTGTGTATGGACCAAATGAAGACGACAAAAAGGAGAACAAAGAGAAATTCTGGGAAATGTTAACAGAGGCGGCAGAAAGAGCAAAAGGCGAAATATACATTGCAGGAGATTTTAATAGTAGAGTGGGAAAGGGAAAACCAGGAGAGAGTAGAATATTGGGCCAGAATGGGGAGAAAATACTAAATGATAATGGAAAAAGATTGATAGAGTTTTGCCGAATCAACAATATCTTTATAGCAAATACTTATTATAAGCACAAAGATATACACAAATATACTAGAGAGATGAGCACGAAGAGGTGGCAAAGCAATATAGAGAAAAAATGAAGAGGATGATTGAGAGCAGAAATGAGAAATGGAAGACATTAAGTTTGGAAGAGAGTTGGGAGGAATTCAAAAAGATGATACTACAAATAAGCTCGGAAGTGTGTGGAAGAATAAAAAGAAATAAGAAAATAAAACAAACGGCATGGTGGACAGAAGAGATCAAGAGAAGAGTGAGACTAAAAAAGAAAAAATGGAAGGAATATCTACAAAAAAAAAACTAGAGAAACGTATCAGTGTTACAAGGAAGAAAGGAAAATAGTGAAGCAATTAGTATTAGAGACGAAAAGAAATGAATGGGCAGAATTCGGCAATAAATTAGAAAACGAAGCTGCAGAGGGGCAAAAAAATATTCTATAGTAGATTAAAAACAATAAGAAAAGGAAAGACCAACAGTGCTACATATATAAATAACAAGGAAGAAAAAATATTAAAGCAGGAAGATGAAATAATGGAAAGATCTTCCATCTTATAATGGAAAGATGGAAGCAATACTTTGAAGAGCTGCTGTCAGACAATATAGAGAGAAACGATACAAGAGAAGCAGACAATACAGAGAGAAAGGAATGCAAAGACGATGAAGAGGAATTTAATATGGAGGAATTGGAATAGACCATAAAACAACTGAAGAATGGAAAAGCACCAGGAAGTGACACAATAACGACTGACATGATAAAATATATGGGAGAAGAGGGAAGGCAGGTAATATATAACAAAATATGGAAAGAGCAAATAATACCTAAAAATGGCAGCATGCACTGATAGTACTAATCTTCAAGAAAGGAGATAAGAAAGATTGTAATAATTACAGAGGAATCACACTACTAAATACAAATATGAAAGTGCTGGAAATGATGATAAACGAGAGAGTAAAAAGTAAACTTGAGAAAACACTGGACGAATCCCAGTCAGGATTTAGGGAAGGAAGAAGCATTCAAGACTATATATTTACGATTAAACAGATAGTGGAAAAAACAAGTAAAAGGAAAAAAATGTATACATGGGTTTTTTAGATTTAAAAAAAGCATTTGACAAAGTAGGAAGAGATAGATTGTGGAGGACGATGGCAGAGAAAGAGATAAGCAGGAAAATGATTAGATTAACAAAAAAAAATATATGAAGAAAACACAAATAGCGTGATAGTCAAAAACAGACAATCAAAAAAATTTAAAACGAAAGACGGACTAAGACAGGGAGGACTAAGTCCAATATTATTTAATATTTACATGGACAAAATAATAAGGAAAGCGAAAGAAAGAACTAGAGGACTTGAAGTGGGATGGAATTATATGGAGAGAGTTGAAGTAAAGAGTGGAGCATTCGCAGACGATGTAATGGTGGTAGCATCTAACGAAAAAGAGCTGCAGACAAGCATAAATATATGGAAGGAAACACTTAGAGAGAACGGAATGGAAATGTGTAAAGAGAAAACAAAAGTAATGGTAATTGGGGAACAACAGGAGATAAAAATAATAGTAGATAAGGTAAAATTGGAGCAAGTGACGAAATGGAAATATCTGCGAGTAGAAATATCTAGTTCAGGAAAGCAAGAAGAAGAAATTAACAGTCGGGTAGAAAAAGCAATGAAAGTGTTTTACAGTATCGGCAATACGATTGTGGGGAAAACAGAAATAACAAGGAAGATAAAAATAAACGTATATAAAACAATAATAAGACCAATACTGACATTTGGATGTGAGACATGGATAACAGATAAAAAGGAAATAAGTAAAGTTCAAGCGGTAGAAATGAAATACATGAGGAGAGTAAAGGGAGTGACAAAGAGAGAAAGAATCAGGAATGAAGAAATAAGAAAAGAACTGGGAATGGAGGCGATACACGAATACATAGAGAAGAGACAGTTGGGATGGTGGAGTCACCTGAAAAGAATGGGACAAGAAAGACAAGTGAGAAGAGTATGAGAAGCTAGACCTGGAAAGAAAAGAAAAAGGGGAAGACCTGAAACTACCTGGAATGACATGATAGAAAAGATATTGCAAAGAAGGAGAATAACGATGAGTGAAGCTAGTAGGATGGCAAACAACAGGAGAGAATGGAGAAAGTTTTGCGACGCACTGACGCGAAGAGAAAACGTAGCAGCTTAGAGGAAGAAAGAAAAAAGATAAAGACTAACAAGCCTACACCAGAAATGGTAGACAGGCTTTAAGATACATATATATATATATATATATTTTCTATTATAAACTGATATAAAAATATAATAAATACAAAAACATTCAAATATATCGATTTAAAATAATTTCTTCACATATGAAACAGTTAATCTTATGTGTATGTAGAGGGCCATCAATTACATCGCAATCATCATCATCTTCATTTGTACGAAAGCCCCAACAAGGCTTCAAATATTCTGATACCATTCCTTCTGGTAGCTCTAATTGATTACTCAATATCTTTATAAAATAATCATGGAATTTGAGTGGATACTCAATGCTGTTAATTATATCTTTAATTCTAAAATTTGATTAGTCGTTACCATGATTTCTTCTTTTACCAATAAATTCAAAAGCACACTTTAAAAATAATGTTGTTGTTTCTGATGCCACACAATAGAGTATCGACAAGATTGAATCTTGTCGATGTCTTTCTGTATTGATGAAACAGATGAAATAAATATTGGGGCGACGAATCTGTTTAAACTCTCCCACTCACTATCTTTTAACTCAGCATTTTTGATTACAATTCGAATTTTGTATTTTGTTGAATTATTTGGAATAGTTGTAAACAAAACTGAGTCTGTAGCTTTTTGCATCTTACTCCAATTAGAAGGCCAACTATCATTAGTTTAATTGAAACAAATATAAACTTGTTCTGTATTTTTCGGATTGATTACATATATTACATTAATAAAAATTGTAACTAAAAAAAAGGAAAGTAAATCCAATCATGATCATCTGATTTGGATTACTTGAATAAATTGAAAATCAACTGTTTCGTATGCATATATATATTTATTTTTATTGAGGCAAAAACTTATACATCCAACTACTAAGTATAAAACGATTTCTTAAACTACACATGTACAACTTATCATTTAGATGTTCCATACATTTTGGAATATCACGATTCAAATATCAAATTAAGTACACAATTAGAATTACTTAAAGTTTCAATATTTATAATTTTGGGTAGAAGTGATGTTGATGATGATCCGATTCTATTAGATTCACTAAATAATGTTTGTAAAAAATCTATCTTTTGATGACCATTAACATACACTATATCAAATCCATATGATTTCTTTATTATTAAATGTATATCATTGTATCTTATATGTCCTGATTCATACAATAGTCCATGAATATTATGAATTGCATAATTTACATCTTTCTTTTCAGAAATGGTTAATATTGAGTAAGGTTTAGGCTCTTGAAATACATAATGACTATACTGCGATCCATGCATAATAGTCATTTCTATAAAATGGAATGCTCGTTCACCTTCATAATTATTTAAGACAAAGCCTTGCATGTCAACAATAGCAATTTTCATGGCTAATTAATTTTTCTAACTATTTCACTGAGAGGTAAATATTCTATCACACACTCGTGAATAATGATACAGTGTGCTTTAGTGTCGGAAGCAAAACCTTCATGTGACTCTATTTCGAGCTTAACGTCAACTGTTGAAGATTTTATAGACCCATCTCTTCTTGAACAATCAATTACAAGAAACGCATGTGTAAAAAAAATATAGTAGCTTAGCAAGACTTGTTTGCATTCAAACAGAGATTGGTTCATATAAATTCGATAAAAATCTGAATAATTACAGCATATATCTGCATGGTTATTTAAAGCAAAATTTATATTTGGCCGTTCAAATGGATAATAGTTTTATATTTAAAAGCAGCCTAATGCTAGAAATATTACTATGATCAAATAAAGTATTATCACTAGTCATCTGATTTTTTCGGTTTTGCTGAAAAGCAACAATGACATACCGAGGACATTCTACATTAGTGGTAGTTTTCACATTTCATATCTCTTTTGTAGATCCCATATTCAGAGAAGGTAATTCATGATAACTCCATTTTCTGAATGGAATTAAAATTGGTCAATCATGCTTTATCGATTTTAATAATTCCATTTTTATATAATCATTGGGCGTCATATGCTTTACTTTCAATTCAATAATGTCAATTAGAATTTCTCCTATTGTTGTATTGTCACTTGTTAACAGCATTGTTATGATTACGAGATCGTACTAAACGTAAAGTATGTTTTCCACACATCATTGTTTTATAATCGCTGAATACACCAAGTAAAAGAGATAGTGGTATTCGCATAAAGAATTCCTTTTTGGCACATGTTGATAATCTATTTGGAAATTTCCAACTTCCTATAATTAAATGTTTTGCATCTTCTTCAGTATAACATAAGTATCCACGAATAAGACTAACAATTCCCGGATCTTTAACATGCTCCACTTCTACACCATTCAATTCATACGTTACTGAATCAAATAAAAATGGTCCTGCATTATTAACTAGGCACACAGTTCCATCTCCTTTTGTCTTTTTCAATTTTCCTTTAATTACCAAACCAGATTCGGCCATTAATAGCCAAACATCATTTCTATTTATTGTTATTTCAATTACATCACTGTTAGAAAATGACTTAATATAAGGAAGATATGTTCGATATTCTATATGTGTCATAGAATCATCATTTAATGGAGATTTATACAGGTTTAAAATTTGATCTGACGGCATATCCAATCGATTTCAAAAAAGTTGTGTTTAAATTTGACAATTTACAAATTTTACAATTTTTAAAATCCCCCAACTTTCTAGCTGAACGGCGTTTTTTAACTGAATGTGTTTGCTTTTTAATACTCCTTTTATACGATTTATTAACATTCTTATTACTATCATTATTAATTATTAAAACCATCTTTTTTTAATTCTAACCGAAACGATAATTTCTTCCCCTCGAAAATTTACAAGATTAAAATTCTGATCTAGTATTTTTAGTGAAATGGTAGATATCTCTTTTCCTACTACTGGTAAATAAACCAAGTTTCGTGAAATTTCGTCTATAGAAAATCCAGGATTGGACATGATGGGAAATTCGTATAATGTATGTGACGGTTTGTTGTTATAGTATGCACCACTTGTTATATTACTATCCACGTGAATCGTTCGGACTTTTACAATATTTACAGGATGATCAGATGAATTAGCTATTCCAGCTGGCAAAATCTTTCGTGAGAATCCTAGTAGTTCTGCTAGCGAATTTTCTGTATTAAAGTCTATATGAAAATCACGATGAAAAATTTCACACTTTAAAGTATTATTATTTGGTCTTAGGAAAAAAATATCTTCTTCTTTTTCATTTCCATTTTACTTAAAAGGTATCAATTTCTACTTCAGATAATTATTAATATCTGTAATCTCATATACTCCAGCAGGTAGATTAATTGAATTGACTTTTTTATTTTTATCTATATAGTGAAATTTAGTATTTTCTTCAACGTTCGGTATAGTGTTGTACGAAAAGAAACCCATTAACGCCAATCCGTATTGAAAATTTGTATCTAGTTGTATGGGATTGAGAAAATCTATGGAAAGTGTTGATTTACGATCCTTTAATGTGAAGATTATAGACATAACTAACACTAGACTGTACTATGGCTTGCTATTATATAGAAACTCAATACATAAATGACCACAATTATTAGAATTAAATTTTTGGAATCGGCTTCTATTGTATATTATATTACTTGATTCATTGTATTTACAACTAACCAAGATGCAACTTTTTCACCAAAACTGGAATCTTTTTATCTCACTCGTTCCCAAGCACGATCTTCTAATTCTTTGTCAGCCTTATGTCTATCAGATAATGCAGAACATGAGATGTATGCGAGGTGGTGCTGCTTGCAAGCTTCATCTAATGGGTTGATTCTAGGATCACCATGTGCCAGGCGCTTCTGGATTCGCGTGCCAGGTCCGCACCACTGATAATGAGGGAGGTGGGCCTCAAAGAGGAACTTATCAATTTACGAATTTACTATACCCGCACCTCTGTAGTGAATAGGTTTCATATTACTAAACTGTATAAGCAAAATGAATTCATTTATATAGCAAATTCGTCTTCATCTCCATAATAGTTACAAAAATGCGTTTAGTAAGACAAGATCTTAAACTTTCCGTCAAGAATTTGGACTTTGATGATTCGACATCTAAAACATATATGCACAGTAAATTACTACCAAATTATTTTCGCGGAATTTTCTGTAGTCCGAGCGGGTGCGGCAAAACAAATTCACTCTTAGCTTTGTTATTTGATCGAAATGGTTTAAAATTTGCTACTATCTATCTTTATTCAAAATCTCCTTATCAGCCTAAGTATAAATTATTGGATAACGTATTGCAGCAAGTTAATGAAAAGAAAATATTTCTCATATAAAGATAATGAATTGGTTATTGATCCTCATGAAGCTAAAGCAAACTCTGTATTTATATTCGACGATGTTTCATGTGATAAGCAGGATAAAATTAGGACATATTTTTCAATGGGACGACGCAAATCCATCAACGTAGCATATTTATGACAAACTTATTCCAAAATCCCTAAACAATTAATAAGAGACGATTGAAATGTGATTGTACTTTTTAAACAGGATGATATTAACTTAAAACATATTTTTGATGAACATGTCACACCAGATATATCTTACAGTTATTTTAAAAACGTGGAATAGTAATAAATTTAAACCATTAGTAATTGTAAAAGAATTCGAATTAAATAATGGTCGATATCGATGTGGCTTTGATGTATATATAAAGGTTCATGAATAGTTTTGTTTTCAAAAAAACAGTTCTTTTTATAATCATAAAGCTTCTAGATAAGTCGGAAAGTGCCCGCAAAAGAAAAATTTTAGAATTAGCTAATTCTAAAATGTCCGAAAAAAATATTTAGCCTTAAAATTGGGACGTTCTAATGAAGATAGTACATTGAACCTAATTTTTACACCTGTTACTGATCAGTTAAAAAAATTAGCAGCAGACAATGTGGTTGTTAAAAATAAAACGTCTGAAATAAATGGAAACGAAATGAAAAATATAAAGAAAATTGAAAAAAAAAGAGATATCTGAAGTAGATCAAATTGACAAGATAGATGAAGAAGTAGAAGAGGAGGAGGAGAAAGAAATGGAACCAGAAGACGAGCTGGATGAGGAGGATGACGAAGTGATAAAACTACTGGCCATATAATAATAGGTAGAGAACTATATACAGGTAGCAAGCGGACTTTATAATTTATTATTTTATAAAGATCCCAAAAATGATACTAGTAAACACCTCGAGGAATTTAATCGCATATTAGATGACACTAATCTATACAGAAAGGGTTACTCTTCTCAAGGCAGAATAGTTGGAGTGAGGAATCAGAAATATCGACGTATTATTCGTCCATTGTTGATAAAGCAAGGTGGAAACAATAATATGGTCTATAATTCGAAGCCAATAGAATATGTTTATTGGGATGATTTTAATGAACTAGTTGATGGATCACGATTGCTATTCGCATCACAGCAAGCAGGTAATTCTTCTCATAGTAATGAGATTGCGTCAATTATTGAAGAATTAAAAGAAGCCAAAGTTATATGTTAATATATTACCAGTCATAAGTATTATTATTTAGTTAAACAACGGTGATGAGTATAGATAAGTTTGGATGTTCGTCCGATAAATATTCATATTATCAGAGTTCTTCCTCGCCTACTTCCTCATCATTATTTTCATTCACATATAATGGTGATTTGGATATTGGAGGTTTAAAAATATGTAACGTTATTTTACCCACTCAAGATGATGACGTTGCTAATAAAAAATATGTGGATAGTTCATGTGGACCAATAATGAATTTGTATTTAATGCTACAGCACGATGTGGCTAAAAGTGAAGAAAATAATAGACAGCGATTAATAGATATATCTAATAGAATTAATGATTTAATCAATACTTTTGAGACCAAAATTATAGAATTATCGGCATTATTTGATAGCAGTAGAGCTGAATCTAATAACACGATTGAAGATATAATTAAAACATTAGATAAGGTTCAGATGGATGTATTTAATAATCGCGACAAGATAGAAAATCTTAATTATTCCAAAGCTGATAAAAAACCAGGAACACCACGTCTAGACTGAAGGTAGTGTGCTAAGATTCTAGACACCTGTTATTTAATATTTAAAGTGATAAAGCGCTAAATGGCATCGAATGAAAAAAATCAAGTTTGTTAATGAACTGTATAAACCCATAATTTTCAGAGGAGGCATACAATTATTAAAGGGTTATACGATTTATGGCAAGCAGATCTTGCTCAAATGGATACATATGCAAAAGAAAATAACCAGTTTAAATATTTTCTGCTTGTTATTAATTGTTTTTCTAAATATATTTGGGCCGAACCGCTAAAAAATAAATCTGGTGATTCGGTGGTGGAAGCGTTTTTTAAAATATTAACTACCTCAAAGCGATGCCCTAAAAATTTACAAACTGTTCAAGGGAAAGAATTCTACAATCGTCATTTTCAAGATTTGCTTAAACAATACAAAATTAATCACTATTCAACATATTCGCGAATGAAAGCAGCCGTTGCTGAACGAACAATTCGTACTATAAAAGAACGACTGTATAAATATTTCAGTTTAAATGGAACGCACAAGTGGATTTCAATTTTACCAGTTATTGTCAAAAATTATAATGAAGCTTATAATGAAGTTTGAACATGAAATTAGTGATAAAAATGAAACAAAACCTTTATTATTAAATACAAGATTTCTACAATAAGTGATAATATATTAATTGATGTTGGATTAAATATGGCCATAGACTTTAGGCCTTTTATAAAGTTAAATAATACCCTCGAACTGGAAGAATTTGAATGGCAAACACTGATTTTAAATATGTATTGGATTCGTCATATATATTTTAGTACAATGAAATTAGACTATTTACGTTTTCTTTGTTTTAAGAATATAATCATAACAGGTAATAATAATGAAGAATTAAAAATGATATATGCTTAACAGAATCTGATTTGGTAAACATAATATTCATCAATACATATCATGTCGTTCCCTTAATTAATAGGCTAAATTTAATTGATTTTATCACATTGTATAATAATTTTATAAAAGCTGATTTTATAGCCATTTGCATATGGCTAAATATGCTAATTTAGATTTAATACAGATTATAACATTTATAGCAAAATTTTTCACCCTTATAATCCTTTCAAATAACATCCTGGTAAAGGTCTCGGGCGATTTTATATTTTATATTAAAAATACAGATTATTGTTCGGCACAACCCAAAATTCAATTTATATACTCAACCCAACATAATGGATGTCGGTTGGCTTTGTGGTGCAATGGTAACGTCCTTATACCCCCATAAAAGTTTATAGGTTCGATTCCTATTCAAATCTAAAAATTTTATTTTAAAGATCTTCTCTATCGTCTGTCTCTCTCTCTCTCTCCTTTTCCTTACTCCTCTGCTTTACTGCTGCAATCACGAAATGTGCTTTACCACATTAAGGATAGGTATAAAGACGCTTATCGATACACGAATACATAGAGAAGAGGCAGTTGGGATGGTGGGGTCACCTGAAAAGAATGGGACAAAAAGACAAGTGAGAAGGGTATAGGAAGCTAGACCAGGGCAGAAAAGAAAAAGGGGAAGACCTGAAACTACCTGGAATGACATAATAGAAAAGATATTACAAAGAAGAAGAATAACGATGAGTGAAGCTAGTAGGATGGCAAACAACAGGAAAGAATGGAGAAAGTTTTGCGACGTAGTGACACGAAGCGAAAACGTATAAGCCTAGACAAATAAAGGAAAGAAGATAAAGACTAACAAGCCTACACCAGAAATGGTAGACGGGCTTTACGATACATATATATATATATATATAAAGACGCCTATTATGACTGCGCCCCGACGGCATCTTTATACTTATCCATGTGGTAAGCACGCCTCACAAGCCTTCACCTTTTTTCAAATTCTTGACAATATCCGATGCTACCGACATCTATCCACACAACATCAAACATTACATCAAAAGATACCTTGGAAAACACATTGAAACTTGGCGCCACATTTCAAAAATAAATATGACATTTCATTGACGCAAAAAAATGACACTGGTAATTGACACAAAATTCAAAAATATGACAGTGACAATTGACACATAAAGCGCTATTGGAAAATACATTGAAACTTGGCGCCACATTTCAAAAATAAATATGACATTTCATTAACGCAAAAAAATATGACACTGATAATTGACACTCAAAATTCAAAAATATGACAGTGACAATTGACACATAAAGCGCCACCTAGCGGACAACACATGAAACTCAATGACAAAAAAATTGGGCCCGCGATTGAGGCGCCCTCTGGTGGCGAAATTTTGAACCAGTGGTCTAGTTCTGCTGTTGTATATCTACTCACACCTCTTTTGTTCGTCGTTATTTCATTTAATCTTTTTTTGTCATTTCTATCGCTTTTTTAAACGCAAACTTAGGATAAGGAACCTTGAAATTGGATCATAGAGTCTGATTGCTCGCTTAATTTCTTTTGTTTTGGTTTAGTTAGGATTTTGACTTGAGTATGTATTTGGTTAGTTTAGTTAAGGGACTAGGGTTATTTGGTTACTTTATTTTGGAGGACTTTCATTATTTTATTGATTTTCTTCTTTTTCTTCTATGACCGAATTATCGTTACCGTTTCTTGGTCATCGGTAACTCTTTGTTTGAGATTACCCTCCTACTGGTGGAAAAGGGGAGTTTAAAGGTTTAAATCGGCCACTAGAATAATTATTTATTTTTAGTATTTTGCTGTTCGTTTGTTTTTTTTTCATTCAAATAGAAACTCTCTAGTTTCTATTTTTATTCTATTTTATTAATTACTTTCAACCCTTTACATCATCTAAATAATCATATGGAAAAATACCTTTTTTGTAAGTAACTGTAACGTTACATAATATAAACTAGTAAATTCTCGTTAGATGTTATTTATTCATTAGTTTTTAAAGCAGATACTAATTCTGCTAGAGAAGTATTTAAGAACCTAAATAAAACTATGGATCTGTACTGTATTGAACTCCTCGTAATACTGGGTAAATGATATATATTTTTCATTATTTATTAGTAAAACAGTAACTCAATACTTTTTACATATTTCCTTAATGAAAATGTAACCATCATAACTGGAGAGATTATGACAAATTATTGGAATAACGAACAATTTTGTAAAATTTAAGTTACAATTAGAATGCGCAAAGCATCAGAACAAGCAATTAAAGTACTTATGGCCAGGAACAATTACATCATTGGTGACGAAAGAATTTCACAAATTTGACATTCTTTATATTATCATTGTGTGACATTGGTTTAACCACCTTACTCATTGTTTCGAGATTTACAAGTAGAATTTCTAACTTACTAGCTAACCACTCTACACAATTCTCCCCTCGATAGAAATTATAATAAGATGATTCATAATATGAAAATTTAAGATAATAGTCCACACTAAATGGTTTATGATGTTGATAGAAATTTGTGTTATTTTCATGAACTTTTTCTAAAACACATTTGAAGTCTACGTATAACACAAACGGAGAATTATTTTATTGGTTAATATTTACGGGTGGCTTATTAATTACTAAAGATTTCATACTTGGTACTGCGGTGGCATAATTTGGTTCTACTAAATTAGCTCTTCGACGAGGTGGTGATTGATAATTATCGGCGCGATATTTCTTTGATTCAATTTTTAACCATTCTTTCCCTAAATCTTCAATAGTTTTAACATCAATTAGTTTAGTGCCATAAAACCGATTTAAATTTCCAATAATGATTTCTAATTGCGTATCCTTAAATAAATCTCCATAACGACGAAACAATGCTGTTAAATAATCGATGATACTTTCACTGGTATCTTGCGTGCGATCTAAAATTTTTCTAAATAATCTAGGCCTATAATCAGGTGGTTCAAAATGTAGTCTAAGTAAACTTGATAGTTCTGTCCAATTTGAGATACGTGATCTATTGGCTCTGTACCAATCTAATGATTTTTCTGAAAAAAAGTCGATGACCGAATCAAATTGTTCGTCGCTAACATAACGTGCTAATTATAAACCCTGCTCCCTTTCCAAAAATGCATGAATTGAAATTTCATGTGCATTGCCATTAAATTTAACGCCCCATTTATGTACAGGAATAGAAGAAAAAACTGGTAATACAGTATTATTTATCATAGTTAAATTAATTAGCAAGTTATTTATTGGTAGAGACGAAGAAATATTAACAGTTGCTTTAACATTCAATTTAACAAATTTATCAAATATTGTATCTAAAAGATCAAGTATGAAAATCCCGAAATTACAACATCAGTGCTATAAAATTAAGGAGAAACAAAATGAAAATAGTACCAAACCATAAAACCTTATTCTAATAAAATTATGGTTATCCATCAAGATGATAATTTTTTTTAAACTGGCGCGCCCCTGAATTTCGGTTTACAATCAACGGCTGGGATTACTGACGGTTTTATGGGCGTCACTGTTGGATGATGTTGAAGGCAGTCGGTAAGCTAACCAGGATAAATATAAGTAATGATAAAAAAGTCAATAAAATAAAATAAAATATACACTTACTCCAATGAGGCAATTAAAAGATTAAGCTATTATTATACTAAACCAAATTCAGAACGGCCATATGATGATGCCCTTTAGAGCATAGTAAATGATGAGAATAAAATTTACGTATTTTACGCAGGTAGTCAATAGATAGAGTGCCAATTTTTGGTCACTGTGTATACATTTAAAATATTTGAACCAGTAAATAATAAAAGCAAGATATAGAGTTCTATTTGCGGTTCTCGTGGTAGAGTAGATGGTAGAGGCGGTGGTACTTTTTCAGAGCTGGCGGCACTGGATTAATGATGATGTTTCTCCAGGATGGAAGCGATGTTGTGAACCAGGGCGATGATTAATCTGACAAAATATATGCCTTCTAAAGGGTTTACGAAGGCCAAACCAATAATTAAGGCACTTCAAAGCTTTCCTCGGCAGTGAATATAAATCCTCTACTAACGGGTTAAAATTGAATGCCTGTTTTTAGGCGCAAACCATATACAATCAAGCAGCAGCCTAACTTTGAGACTTGTGAAACTACTTCCAAAATAACTTCACTGCGAGTATGGCGTACGTTAACTTACGCGTAGCGGTGAGGTTGCGACGCGAACTTGAACCAGCTGGAACTATCACTTAATCTTTGAAAAATTTGAACAGAAAAGATCCCATACGAAGAGCGTACCAATTTTTTATAGGACGTTCCCCAGCAGGAACCAATAGCGAGCGAAAACAAACTTTTAGAAAGAAGACGAGGGGAAGCTGTGCGAAGAAACATAGGAAGTAGAAAAACAAGAGAAAAAAGTTCAATAATATGAACTTCCTTAATCGAAAACTATACACATGATTAGAAGGGAAATTTAACTGTTACACCATTTCCATCTGCTTTTGGTATTGTTAAATTGTGCATCAGCTGTTCGACGCTTCTACCAAACACCTCTATGCCTTTAGAACCTTGGCGTTGTGCAGTGCTACTGGCAATACCCCGGTAGACTTCTTTTGTATAAAATTGAGCTTTATGGCCTCTATCAGTTCTCTATTTGTTTGATAGGCCGTACGCAACGTTAACTTTGCGTTTCTGATTAGTCGCGTCTTGAACACGTACTGCGCTAAATGACCATTTCTTATCTCATCTAGCACAGTATCATAAAACTCTATGTCATCGATCAACCTTTTCATATTTCCTTCTGACCCAACCGTTATTGGTATCAGAAATGCCGCTTTTTTTAAATCGAACGCTTCCATTTTTGCTTTTGTCTTTGGTATCTGCGTCTGATTTTGATTTCGTGGCATTTGTCGTAGCTTTTGCTCTATTGTTTCGACATATTTCTCAAATAACTATACTTTCTTTAATTTTGGCAGTTTCTTCCGGATTCCAGGTGCTTTGCGTATTATATTCTTTTTTCGCTGGCTCTAATTTTTCTCTTAATATCTCTATTTGTTCTAACTTATTATCTACATAGCCTATTTTAGCTCGTCTTTCATGTGAGTCCTTTGTTATTGTCTTTAATAGGGCTGTTGCCTCTTTCACCAATCCTAGGAACGGCTGCATATTTTCCTACACTGTTTCACGGCTTTTCGCCAGTTCGCTTCTTATTTCTTGTTTCATTTTTTTTTGTATAAGCCACACTAACCACATCCCTACTACTCCATTTACAATTAAAGTCACCACTATTTCTATCCAGTCTCTTAATGATAAACTATTGTCTGTTTTGTCACTATTACTAATATTACTACCGTTACCTGACTGTGTAATTATTATCTCTTCTTGCTTATTATTTTTGTTTCGCATTTCATTTTTTTCACATTTCTCTTAGTTTTCCCAACATTTAGATTCGGCTCTGGCACACGATCGCCATGTAATCTTACGCCAGGTTCGCGTAAATTACATTAAATATGTAAATTACAATTAAATATTTATTATTGACTATTATAAACGACAACGCGCGGCGTTCCGTATAAAACAGGCACGTTGTTCTGGACGCAAAGGATGTGAATAATACGTAGCAAAGCCAAACGAAGGACGTGAGTTAAGAAAGATAATGCATAGTTACTACGAATGCAACTTCCAGCACAAATGAGAACGAGGGTACTGGCCCTAACCGAGTTAGGGTACATAAGTTAAGGAAGTAACTTAGAATATCATGTACGCGGTACTAATAGTAGGAGACGTAGAACTGTATAAATAGATTAAGTATTAGTTTTAGATTGTTGTTACCAATGATGTGTTAAATTAGTTGGGTACGACATTGTTGTCAAGTAATCTTTAGGTGGTTTTTATAATTTAATTAATAAAGTACCAAGAAGTCGAAAAATTAGTGTCGTTATATTGCAACACCTATTAACCCCCTACAACTCACCCCCATCGTTAATTCGCTTAGCAGGACGTATTATTGATAGAAGTTACGCCGTGTGAAGTGCCTGCTAGCGATTTATTAACAGCCCGTTCGTTCAATTTTGGTTAACTACTTATTTAAAATATGTTGTAATAACTAACTGTTATTTTTAAAACAATAACTGTTAAACATTAGAGACCTCGCTAATGTTGTCATTCCTGTTATTCACTACGATTCTTTAATTATTATTTATAGTCTAATTATTGTTGGAATTGCATTTTTTGTAATAGTTTATTATTATTAGTCTAATTATTTATTAGTTTTAAATGTTTAAACAATTATTTTGTATACCTAGATTATTATGGTTAACCAATAACCAACGTCAAGCGACAGGTGACTGTCGCTTGACGGATTAAACAACCGCCAGGGCGCGCAGAGTCTGAGCGATGATCCGTCGTCCCAAACCATCCAGCTGCAAGCCGAACAAAAAATATAATAATTTATTGATAAGCCCATAATACAAAGAATTAAGACATTAGATATCAGTTTTATAATTCATTTAGAATATAGGTATATCTCAACTTTTTGCAGGAATATATGATAATTTTAATTTTAATCGACCCGCCAGATGTGTTTTAATTTGTTACTAAACTGTGGTATTAAAGGTATTTTAAAATAGGTAAGTTGAGTTGGTTCCGGTGTGTCGGCGACAATGACATCCTTACTAATTCAGCATTTTCATCAAAAACTCGTTTAAATTTGATATAAAGATTAAAAATATCACCTTGCCTTCAGGTTCACGTGATTGTTTCAGCCGAAGGAATCAAAAATAGATGACGTGATATTTCGACATTCACATTAATTGATAAAGAAAATTTTATAAGATTTTTACCTTTTAAACTGTGTTTTTGGTCTTTTTATGTGGATGATATCATATGTGGAGTGCATAGTTAAGTCATCCCTATGCTAATACGGCGATTTAGTAAATTCTATCCCAAGCTCCAGTTTACTGTAGAATATGAAAATAAAGGTATCATTCCTTTCTTAAATATTTTATTATCCAGAAGTGAGAGTAACCAAGTGCGCATGAAATGGTGCAGAAAACACACTGCGGCCAATGTTAAACCTAAGTGACAGCCAGTTACATGAAGAGGGGTTCAATATGATTAAGAGCTTGGTTAAGGAAAACAACTATGCCTCTAAATGAAATAAAAGAATTCTTTACAACACTAACAATATAAGATACAAACAGTCTAATAGTGGGGTAATAAATAATTAATCTAGGGAGTAGATTAATCTAACTTAAAATACCTTTAATACCACTGCTTGGTAACAAATTAAAGCACATCTTGCGGGTCGACGATGACGTTAAAATTATCACATATTCCGACACAAAATTGGGAGCTACTACATCAAGTTAAAAGACAAAACACATATTAATGATAGAAGGGGTGTGGTGTATAAACTTATATGTACGGATTATGACAAAGCATATATAGGTGAGTCACGTCAGCGGCTGTCTAGTAGGGTTTCGCAGCACAGATTCGATTTCCGATCTTATAAAGCAGATAATAACAAAACACAACTGGGTGGACACTATTTCAGCGAATCACATTCACATACTTTTTCATATTTTTAGGATTGGCAACACGCAAATTTGGTTGGCAAAATGGCATTCTATCATGGCGTCATTTCAATCAATTTCTTTATTTGTAATTTATTCCTGACTAAAATTAAAAACATAAAAAATGAAGGAATTATTTCATTTCATGCATTGAATGGCAACGTAATAAGTTTTATTGTGGATCAAGGTTAAATTTATTGTAAGGATAGATAAATAAACAGCGAGGTTAAATTGTTTATTCACTTTGAAGAATCGTACAAGTTTTGATTAAATTTTTGAAACGAATAACATAAAATCAAAATTTAACTGGAACAAGAATGCGATGGAATTAGATACATATAGTATTGTACTACGTTCAAAGTTGCAGGAATAAAACAACATATGAAGTTTATAGAATATGAAAAAATAATGGCCATTTTTGAAGGCTGAAATGAAATCTGGTAAAGAAAATAGCTTACCAATTCAAAGAAACAAAATAGCTCTTTCTTTTTGATGTTTTTGTTTGATTATTAAGAATGATGCCATAATTCATTCAAAGCTGTCGTAAATCTTGTTGAAAATTGATATATCGCACTACTTCACATCAATTAACTATGAACGTAATTGAGCAGTAAATAACTTTATTCAGTACCAGTACGATGCGTAAATGGGATGGTCAACGATTTTAAAATAAAGCAAGTATGAAGATTCTAAAGTAACCATCTACTTTCTTATAACACAATTTTACACTAAAATACAACAGTTTTGAAACAT
The DNA here is from genome assembly GCA_949748235.1 of Platypus cylindrus. NCBI lineage: Eukaryota > Metazoa > Arthropoda > Insecta > Coleoptera > Curculionidae > Platypus > Platypus cylindrus. Next base: position 35,448,973 of record OX456488.1, read on the forward strand.
TATGTTAACAAAAAACAATTAGAAGTACTTTGCTAATCGCCTTACGGCCTAGCCAGTTGATTCAAATAATAAATTTTTTATGTATAATGAAGTGCCTAGTTTTAATATTTTATTTTTTTCAGACTGAAAATTTCATATCATGTGTGATCTTGCCAAATAGACCAAATTCAAAATTACTTTCATTAACAGCAGCACAAAATGCACATACAGCAAAAATATACCGTTGTTGTTGCTGAGTTTAAAGTAGGCCCAGTTAATTTTCTGCAAGCATGGATAATTCGTTGTTTGAGCTCTTCAATATTTGTAATCGGATTTCCAGGAGTATAAACTTTATTCTCCAGATGTCTCGACAAGAAGCCAATCACAATCAAAATCAAATCAAGCGGTTGTTTATGATTCCACACCATACATTTATTCCAATAATCACCTGGTGCGACTGCTCATAAACTAAGTGGGGATTTTCTGCAGTCCAAGTTCGTGTTCTTTTTCTGTTAATAATCCCATTGTTTGTGAACTTGCATTTATTAGAAAAAAGAATATTTGATAAAACGTACTACTTTCGTCCTTTAGGACATTTACATGTGCTATGAAATTTATTCTTCGTTGATAATCGCCATTTCGTAGCCTTTGAACTAAATGAAATGCATATAACTTGTAGTTATGACTTTCTAATATATTCAAAATGGTTATATGTGATAATTGAAATTTTTGATCAAGCCTTTGTAGAGATATGTCACGATTTTCTTCAATGGATAATAATACTTGCAATTCAATTTCGGATTGACCAACTTTTTATTGGCGAGTAAATTCTCTTATTTGTGATGTAAGCGAATGACGTTAAGCCCTTTGTTGGAAAACTCTACTAAACATTTTTATACCTATCTGATTTCTTTCAGGAAATCTTGTAGTGAACTGTATAAAAAGTCTCTTACATTTAAACTGTATAATTTCAAATGCTGATAGATGGTCCAAATAAATATTCTTCATATCTAATTTCTCTTACTCTAAAATAAATTTTGTATGTAACTATTTTCTTTTTATGCATAATGAACTTTTTAGTAACATTAGTTAGTATTTATATTTAGTAACATTTAATTTGGAATCCATTTTTACAGGTGCGATATGCCAAACTTTAAAATCTTTGTAAATGTTGAGATCATTCTGGTGCAAAAATAAAACATTAGGAAAAAACAATATCCATTTTATTGAATAGAAACATAGAAATACAATAATATTGAATCGATGTAATTAACGCTTTTTGTAGATGTTACATTAAATACGATGGAAAAGTTGCAGTTACTACCTAGCAATTGGAACCAAGTTCCTGATACAATTTAGCCCACATTAATAAGAATAACTCATACATCGATCGATTGTGGGCGATAAAACATAAGGTTATATAGAATTTTAAGTTCACTGACTTGTTTTCCAATTTCATTACAGTTTACTGCATTTTCATGCCGTCGTGATGCCTCCTATTTGAACCAAAACCGATTTTAAATCCTGTAATTTTATTTTTTTCTTTTTAAAATCATTTAAAGGACAACAACCTAATCATAAAATACATACTTAATCATGTTATAATTCTAAACGTAGTTCAATAATAAATGTATTTAATTCCATTGCATTCTTTTCACAGTTGAATTTGGATTTTATGTTATTCGTTTTATTAAATTTTACCCAAAACTTGTATTATTCTTAAAAGGAAATAAACAATTTAACTTCGCTGTTTATTTATCTACACTTACAATAGCACAATAACTTTAACCTTGATCCACTATAAAATTTATTTCGTTGCATTCAATGGATGACATGGAATGGAAAATAATTCCTTCGTTTTTGATGTTTATAATTTTAGTAAGTAATAAATTAGAAATAAATAAATTGATTGAAATGACATAACGGCATGATGGCATGACATCTCACCACCTGCAACAAAATTTGCATGTTGCCAATTCTAAAAATATGAAAAAAGTAGTGATGGGTTTCGAATATCGTAACGGGTTATTCGATAAAATAGTATCGAAATATAGTAAAGTTTTCAGTGCTTTATTTTCGAAATGGCTTGGAATTTAGATGCGCGGATTGCTAAGCTGATTTGAGGTGTTTATTATCTGCAGCAATAACAAAAAAACAACATATTATATTTAAAAAAATTAAACTGGATAGCCGGAATGTTTTTTGGAAAACTCGGATCAGAGTTATCAAATCCAAGATATGATGGAGTGATACAAAGGGCAATAGAAATCATCTCAATCGGATTCATTTGTTCTAGTCAATTCAGCGATGGTCAGTAATAAATTAACACCCGGTATGCATAAGAACATCAGTAAAGTAGTGAATTATTATACTGATGTTCAATGTCCAATTCTTTGTATTATGGGGCTTATCATTAAATTATAATATTTTTTGGGGATTTTGAAGCTGGGTGGTTTAGCGACGCCGGATCATCGCGCACACCTTGTACGCCCTGGCGGTGCTTTAATGCGTCCAGAGACAGGTGACTATTGGTTAACCATAATAATCTAGGTATGCATAATAAATATTTAAACATCCAAAACTACTAAATAATTAACCTAAAAATAATCAAATTTAAAGGAAATGCAATTCCAACAATAAGTATACTACAAATAACAAATAATAAATCGTAGTGAATAATAGGAATGACAACTTTAGCGAAGTCTCTAATGTTTAACAGTTGTTGCTATTAGTAACTCCCTCACCGTGCGAGGTGGGGGAGATGCCCAAGCTTCCGTATTGCGGTGCGAGAGTTAAAAAACAAGCGAAAGGCGTCGAGGGAGAAGGCTCACAGCAATGGCAACGAGATTCGGGCGACGGTGGCTACGCGGGTGCGTAGCCGTTTTTATGTAAAATTATCAATTTTATATAAAAAATTAATGTAAAGAGAAAAGTAATGATTATCAAATAAAAAGTGCTAATGAGTCATTTCTTATTTTAATTAAATAAAATATTATTTCATTTAATTAAATGAAATGAATTTGATATTTGTTATGATTAAAATGATACAACTGATCAGATAATTATGAATACTAATACGCAAATAAAAGCGCTGACAATCATATTTAGTATAGAAAATAATAACAAAAATAGTAGTTATATAGATAAGAACAATAAAAGCATATTAAACAAAAACTGTTGTTATAATGCTATGACGAGGAGTTTTTGTATAATAATTGTTAGACGGGGTGTTATTATATAACATATATATTTGACTTATGCATTTCTAAAGTCTACCACGGTATTTCGCCCACAATACTATTTTCTATGAAATTAATTTATCTATTTTATCAAATCAAATTATCTATACATGTTTAAGATGGTTAACGAGCAGCCAGAAGTTTAAATTTGTATTCCAAGCTTAGGAAAGCATTTATTATTTTAGTTAATTTTAGTCTGGTTTTCTTAGTCGGTTTTATTTTAATTGCATTCACTGCTAAAGTCACCACAAATATTTCCTATACATTTTTCTGAAAAATTTTGCACGCTTGCTGAAACCGGTCAGCGCTTTACAACGGTCATTTCAGCGGACATTTTGGGTGACCGTATTGCGAAATTTACTGTATTAAACTTGGTTTAAACTGTAAAGATGTAATTTCCGTGGAATATTTTCAAAGCAGAACGATTAGTGATTAATTTGTTAACGTTTGTTGATACCGTTGTTGTTATATTTGAAGAAAGAATGATCCCCTTCTTACGAAAAAAATTTTGTGTCAACATGACAATGGTTCCACTGATTTTTATGCGAATATGATGTAATTTTTGTAACTTGAATAATATACTTCAATTTTCACTTTTTTTAGTGATATCTATTAGATCTTTACTTATTCTTCTTAGTAATTAAATAGAAACCTGATAATGTTTTCTAATCTTTATCGATATGCATACCTACATATAGGTATGTGACCTATGTAACTGCTATGTGACTCATAGCCGTCGATCAAAACTAGTAACAAAAATTGTTGTCGATGTTTCACGTAATAGAAACGTATTGATATTAGGAATTAGGTGTTTGTAATAAATAACACAAGGATAATTGTGTTATCTATAAATTGATAAGAAAGAATTTGAGCACTTGAAATATATAACATAACTAATAAAAAACCTGATTCTGCATAACAAAAACAAAAAAAATAGAAACGTATTGATACATTTATCTATTAATTAATTCCTGGTAAGATGATAAACTGGGTTGCATGTTGAAACTGCGTTCAAAAAGCTGGTTTTCGTTTAAATAGGAGACATTAAAAATCCCACAACGGCATAAAAATGCGGTAAATAATAATGGAGTTGAAAAACAGCTCAGTGAAAAGTTCGTATACCCACTAAATTTTGAATAACTTTATCACCTACAATCGATCAATGTATGAACTTTTCTTATTAATGTGGGTTATATTGTGTTGGTTGGTTGGTTTCAATTATTAGGTAGTAACTGCAACTTTTCCATCGCATTTAATGTAACGTCTACAAAAAGAGTTAATTACATCTATTCAATATTATTTTATTATTGTTTTTATTCAATAAAATGGATATTGTTTTATTTTTGCACTAGAATGATGTCAACATTTACAATAATTTAAAAGTTGGGCCTATCGCACCTGTAAAAATGGATTCAAAATTAAATATTACTAAATATAAATACTAACTAATGTTACTAAAAAGTTCATTATACATAAAAAAAAACTAGTTACATACAGAATTTATTTTAGAGCAAGAGAAATTAGATATGCAGAATATTTGTTTGGACCATCTATCAGCATTTGAAAATATAGTTTAAATGTAATAGATTATTTATACAATTCACTACTAGATTTCCTGAATAAAATAAGCAAAGTATGAAAATGTTCAGTAGAGTATTCCAACAAATGGCTTAACGCCATTCGCTTACATCACAAGTAAGAGAATTTGTTCGCCAAGGAAAAGTTAAATTTGAAATTGAATTGCGAAGATTGTTATCCATTGAAGACACATATCTCTACGAAGGCTTGCTGAACAATTTTGATTATCCCATATAACCATCTTGAATATATAACAACGTCATACCTACAAGTAATATGCATTTCAATTAGTTAAAGAGCTACGAAATGGCGATTATCAGCGAAGAATAAATTTCATAGCACATCGCATATGTCGTAATAGCCGAAAAAAGTACACAGTATTATTCATACACATATGAACATAGTAATATTTTATAAGAACTACTACGTTATCATAAAATATGCTTTTTACTGATGAATGCAAGTTCACAAACCAGGGGATTATTATCCGAAACATTACACGAACTTGGACTGTAGAAAATCACCACTTAGTTTATGAGAAGTTGCACTAGGTAGTTATTGGAATAAATGTGTTGTGTGGAATCATAAACAACCGCTTGATTGGTCCATTTTTCTGTTCAGAAAATAGTACACAGTATTATTCATATACATATGAATATAGTAAACACTATGTTAACATTGTTACAAAATTGTTGGTTTCAAATGTAAAATTGTTTTATAAGAAAGTAGATGGCTACTTTATAAACTTAATACTTGCTTAATTTTAAAATCGTTAAATGGAAGTATTTCATTTACCCATCGTACTGGTACTGAATATGATTATTTACTACTCAATTACCTTCTTAGTTATTTGATGTGAAGTAGTGCGATATATCAATTTTCAACTAGATTTACGACAATTTTGATTCATTGAATTAGTACGCTCTTTTCAATACCAGATTTCATTTCAGCCTTCAACAATTTACATTACATTTGCATTTTTTAGAACAGAGATAATGTAACAAATAAAAATGTTGCTTTAATCTTGCATTTTACTTTTGCCTAAAATGTATAAAAACAGAGAAAAATTATTTGCTTATAAATAATACTTTAAATATCTACCTTTATAGTAATATATTTGAAACCATAATATTAAAATCGCTTTACATGATCTCCATCATTACCTAGACATAAGTCACGTCTTCTTAAACATGCAGTTCTCGTTGCTGACCGTAAATCATAAAATACATACCTAATCATGTTATAATTTTAAACGTGGTATAAATGTTCGGAATTCCATTGCATTCGTCTTCCCGTTGAATTTTGATTTTACGTTATTCGTTTCAATAAATTTTATCCTAACTTATACGATTTTTAAAAGTAATTAAACAGTTTAACCTCGCTGTTTATTTATCTAAGCTTATAATAACTTTAACCTTGGTCCACAGGTCCAAAAATTATTACATTGCAATTTAATGGATGGCATGGAAAGGAAAATAATTCCTTCGTTTTTGATTTTTTTAATTTTAGTAAGCAGTAAATTATTACTTTTTAATATTAACTGAACATTGACATGACATAACGCCATGTTAGAATAGATCTCGCCACCTACAAGATATTTGCAAATTGCCAATTCTAAAAAGATGAAAAAAGTAGTGATGGGTTTCGAATATCGTAACGGGTTATTCGATAAAAAACTGTCGAAATATAGTAAATTTTTTAATTTTAGTTAGAGTGCTCCATTTTAGAAACAGCTTGGAATTTTGATGCACGGTTTGCGAAGCTGATTTGAAGTGTTTATTATCTGCAGTAATATACAAAAAAAGCATCATATTGTATTTAAAGAAATGAAACTGGATAGCCAAACTCTGTTTTTAAAAATTTGGATTAGAGTCCCTATTAATCAAATCAAAGATATGATGGAATGATACTATCACAATCCAAATGAGGTTAAAAGGTTAGTCTACTGTTGTTTTTTTGCACGAATGCGCAAAATTATTACAAATTATGTATAAAGAAAACAATATTTATTAAATTTAAACGGACAAAATGAAATTCAGTATAACTAAAAACACGAAAATCAAAGTTAATTCTATAAAATTTAACAAGGCAGCTATCAGCCACCTTGGGAATCAGTGAATTGCACCAGAGCTGGATTGTGATCACCGACTGGGTGTTTAGTCGGGTCGATTATAGAACAATAGTTAAAAATGTTAGTATTAGGACTCCCTCCAGCCTTTAAAAAGTCCGGCTGGAGAGGTTCTACTGTTCTATGCATAGTACTCTGCTAAAATCCCGAGTTCCTGCAATAAAGAAGATAAAATAAACTAAAAACAAATAAAATAATAAATGAGAAGACTCGTTGTGGTTAGCGGGCTACATGGCGATAGCCAGGCAGAGTGACAATAAGTGTATAAAAATAACGTTATACATAAAAAAAAAATTTTTGCAAATTCTTTTTGGCTGATACTTGGTGGCTGATGGTGGTTCCAAAAAAGCAACTTAATGGTGGTTGTGGCGTGCAGCTTGCAATCTCCACCACTCCTCGGGACTCCACTGGACCAGGTTCAAGCAGTAAATCCCCAATTTGGGCACCGTCTCCGGCTGTACTCTATGCCACTCGGCGAAAATATTGGGGAGCGAGTTACAAAATCCCCGATATGGTGTTGCGACTTTTCGCACGACGTAACCGCTCTCAGAACCTTTTATCTGGATCCGAAGTCAAGAAGGCTTCCCGACTCTTAGCAAAAAACTACCGCGCACAAAATGAACACGACTTCTCAAATCAACCGTTCAAGTTGGTGCTCTTAGCTATTCTCCCTATTTAAATATCTCCCATCGATCATCATCGATTCACTCGCGCCGTCCCAAAATAGTCGAAAGCGCGCAACGTATCGGGGGTTGAAAGTAAGAACATAATTGAAAAAAAATATAATCAAAATTGAAACTAGAAAGTTTCCATTTGCAGCAAAAAACAAATCGAATAGCAAAATAGTAAAAATAATAATAATTATTCTAGTGGCCGACTTAAACCGTTACAACTTCCCCCCTTTCCACCAGTAGGAGGGAAATCTCAGCCAAAGATTTATCGACGACCATGGAACGGTAACGATAAATCGGTCATAGAAGAAGGAACACAAATAACGTCCACGATTTAATAAATTTATTAGAGAGTTAAACATCCCGATACACGGAAATCCCCGGGTTTCCAACACGAAACTCCTTAGGAATATTAAGGGTGTCTCTAAACAATATCACAAAATTAGAGATGCGACCAAACGTAACGCACTAACGCTAAAAACTCTATGATGCCTATGCATCAACATTGTTTTTAAAACAAAATCCAATAAAAAAAAGCAACAATAATAATACCACTCGTATTATTCTTAACAACCACAGACATCTGTGTCAAAAATCATAAGCCATCCACTCAAATATATATAGTAAGTATTGTCAACAGGACAAGAAAAAATCAAACCTTAAATTACCAAAATTATCCGAGTACACTCCCACCTACAAATAAGTAATCATAACATCAAATGAATGTTAAATAACATCAAAAAAATTACCAGAGATTAAGCGGAAGCATTAAACTAAATAAAAAAATAGAAACGAAATAGAAAAAAACAAGGTGCAATGGACAAGCTAAACAGTCAAAAATAGATCACAACCTAACGATACGTTTTTACTTATTTATTAGAATATTTTCTTATTTATTTGTTTATTTTTTATTTCTTTTAAATTACATTTTTTTTTCTCTTTTATTTGGTCTGTGCTTTATTTTCAATGGGTACTTAAACAGATCACGTGACCACTTGGAGGTCCGCTATGAAAATCCAATACAAACGCCAACCGAATTCAGCAAAGTAACCGGGACTTATTTCACCCAGCAACCCTTCCAGGATCGAACAAGTCAAAAAAAGCGGAACCGCAAGTAAAAATTACACACTAGATGTAACACCTTGTGATGATGTTAATAATTGTCTTATTTTAAGTTCCGGTTATGATCAAGCAAGAACGGTCCACACGCATAATATAGAGCGCAACAACAGTGATTCGTGTCAGCAGAAATCATGATTAGAAAATGAATTCTAAGTACTTTTAGATAGTGAAATTAATAATAGAGAAGACGTTGTATAGAAAATGGGAAAGTGTTAATCAGATTGCGATAAATAAGCAATATTAGTAAATAGATTTTTATTTTCTAAATAACCCTGCCAGAACAATAGCGAAGCCTACAGTCAAACTTCCGTAAAAGACGCAATGTTTAAAATCGTAATCGAATGCAATGCTCGGACTACGCGAAATTTTCACACATTTTACTAGAAAATAATATTTAATACTAATGAGAATATCTAGTGTAAATACCTGACATTGCTAGTATATTTGTTCGCAGCGCGTATGAGTTTCGTTTAAGTTAATGTAAGTATAGATCTCTATCTATACTTATTTAGTTTATTAAGTTTATAAATTTAATATTAATGATACACCTTATTAATATATTGATATTAATTAATAGTTATGACATAATTTTATATAAGTGAAATAGACAATTCCGACAATACAATGTCGGAAAATCAGAAAAGACACCGGGCTCCAAATTTTTCATCAGACGAAAAACTATTACTATTAAACATTATTAGTAAATTTAAGCATATAATTGAAAATCAGAAAATCAATGCAGTGACTTGGAGCGAACAAAACGGTACATGGGAAAAAATTACTGAAGAATTTATTGCATGCACTTCAATAAAACGCGCTGTAAACAGCATAAAAACTTTTTTTGAGAATCAAAAACGAAAAGTACACAATGAAACTGGTAAAAAAACAAATGGCTGTTACTGGAGGAGGCTCCTGTAAAATAGTCAAAGACCCTACGTATGACCTAACGGTATCAATTTTAAATAAAAAAACAGTTTTTGGTCCTGAAAATGAATTTGATGGTGATGCGAGTGTGAGCAATGTTAACGATCAGGTAGATTTTTGGAACCGACGTCTTGGAATGTAAAACTGGTGAAAATCAAAATAGTATTATTGTGCCAGGTATGCATATATATTATTATAATGTATAGTTTCATTTTATATAAATGCTTATAGAAAGTAACTGGGGAGATTCCAGTCCCCGATTATGAAGAATGCTATTAAATAAGAATTTATATAGCAACATCATGCGAAATGCTACCACCATGTACCAGGGACATACTACCTGAAATGCCTCCCGTGAACGAGCAAAATGATGAAATAAAGGTATAGTTCAATGTACACTATTAGTATAGTATAGTACATTGTACTAGTACGGTTGATATACGCTTGCGAATAGTTTTTGATTAATATTATCATTTCCTTGATTGTCTAATGATGATACCACAGAGAAACTGTTGTCTTGATTACTAGGTCGAATCAAAATCACTCGAAATCGAATGTCACTTTTATCTTTGGATACTCTAGTTTGTATCCATTATCCCGTCTGTCCAATATAGCATGCATTGCATGTGTTGCACGGTATTTTATATATTACCTGGCTTCTTTTTTCCATCGGTGTTTTGTCCTTTGGTTTTGTAAACAATAACTGTATGTTATACTGTTATACTTGTGTGTACGTATTTAACTTCGCTATTTGGACTATTATTTATAACTTTTATTTATTGTGCCTTTTGATATTGTTTTCGTATTTTCTTATTTTATTATTTCTTTTCGTGTTGAGTTAATTATATTCAATCAATTTTATCCACATAGGATTGATGTTGCACGTGATAGCAGGTTATGTTATAATGAACAGTGTAATATAAATTGACTTTTTCATTAGTAGTATTATAGTATACCTAACGATACCTATTGTTTTATTATTAGTTATGAATTGAAAATTTTATTTTATTGTGCTACCGGTTTGGTTAATTTTTGTGTTGCGTTACTTTTTTTCTCTTTATGAAGAATTACCCATTTTATTCTGCTGGTCAATAGTAGATCCGAGATTAGATGAGATGTCTTTATTTAAATCTATTATTATCTCTTATTATTGTCGGAATATTTTTTTTTGCTTCAGTTTCTTAAGTAGTATTGTAATTGACACAGGACAAAATGTATTAATCTTGTTTTTTCTCTGTTCCACTTAACCGCTATTTGCATTTCGGTCGTTAAGAGCTCACTATTTCATATCCCGCCTGATTAGTTACTGATTGCTGTTGCTGATGTGCGATGCGTTACATTATTTTAGACATGCATCATAAATACACTCTTATGCCCGATTGCACCTAACTTCATTAAAAATTATTATTCTTCAAATTTACGTTCACATCACAACAGTCTAAAAGCACTGGTATTGTCTACCTATACATTGATAAAGTTGTTTTCTCTTTCTCTCCTACTATTTATTTCAGCTTAGTAAATACATTTCTATTATATCTGTAAATAATATCCCACGTCCCTATGTATCTAATCTATATATAATTATATCCTATGTATCTAAGTTCTTCCGGGCCATGTATACGTATAATTACTAACTAGTCTGTAATAGGCCATTGTAAATTACACTGAGATGTTCAGTGTCTGTTTTGAAATTAATTGCATGTTCTTCTTTTTTAATTAGCATTCACTCCATCATTAGTTTTTTTTGGTAATTATTTACGGTCTGTAAAATCTTCACGTTATCATAATCAAAATTATGATCAGTTTTTAAATGGTGTTCTAGTGTCGCACAACCTTTTGTTCTTGTTCTTATGTCACCATTGTGTTTGGATATTCTAGTTTTTACCCATTGTCCCGTCTGTCCAATATAGCATGCATTACATGTGTTGCATGGTATTTTATATATTATCTGGCTGCTTTTTCCCATCGGTGTTTTGTCGTTTGGTTTTATAAACAATAACTGTAGGTAAAAATTGTTATACTTAATCAGCTTGTCAGTCAACCCGGGGATATAAGTTAATGTGACATATCTTTTATCCTCATCTACGTTTATAGTTTTTTTTATCTATGTTAACATTAGATGCTAGACCAAAAATTAACTTGTTAAGTAACGGACCTGGATAATTATTGTTCTTTAGTTGATCGTATAATTTCTTTAGATTTTTATTTAGGAACTGTGGTTCCCCTATTTTACTAATTCTATTTTTCATCGCTAATATGGTGTTAATTTTCTGATTACTAGGGTGACCCGAGAGATTATTAATATACCGACCTGATGACGTTGGTTTTTGGTACCAGTCTAATATAATTTTTTGTTTATCTCTAATCACCCATGCATCCAGAAAAGGGACACCTCTATTGTTCTACTCCTCCGCCGTAAATTGTAAATGCTGATGATAGCTGTTAAACGTATCAATAGTTGCTTGTATCCCATCAAATAGAACCGCTGTTATCAAGTCGTCTACATACGTATGATCTTAGGTATGACCTCATAGTTTTTGAGTTATTTAGTAAAATAGGGGAACCACAGTTCCTAAATAAAAATCTACAGAAATTATACGATCAACTAAAGAACAATAATTATCCAGGTCCGTTACTTAACAAGCTAATTTTTTGTCTAGCATCTAATATTAACATAGATAAAAAAAACTATAAACGTAGATGAGGATAAAAGATATGTCAAATTAACTTATATCCCCGGGTTGACTGACAAGCTGATTAAGGTGACAAAATTATATACAAGTATTAATATCGCGAAGTATAACAATTTTAACATATAGTTGTTGTTTACAAATCCAAAGGACAAGACACCGATGGAAAAAAGAAGCCAGGTAATATATAAAACACCGTGCAACACATGCAATGCATGCTATATTGGACTGACGGGACAATGGGTAATAACTAGAGTATCCAAACATAAGAACAAGAACAAAAGGTTGTGCGACACTAGAACACCATTTAAAAACTAAACATAATTTTGATTATGATAACGTGAAGAATCTACGAACAGTAAATAATTACAAAAAAAGGCTGATGATGGAGTCAATACTAATTAAAAAAGAAATACATGCAACTAATTTCAAAACAGACACTGAACATCTCAGTGTAATTTGCAATGGACTATTACAGACTAGTTAGTAATGATACGTATACATGGCCCGGAAGAACTTAGATACATAGGATATAATTATATATAGATTAGATACATAGGGACGTGGGATATTATTTACAGATATAATAGAAATGTATTTACTAAGCTGAAATAAATAGTAGGAGATAAAGAGAAAACAACTTTATCAATGTATAGGTAGACAATACCAGTGCTTTTAGACTGTTGTGATGTGAACGTAAATTTGAAAAATAATAATTGTTAATGAAGTTGTTTTGATTGTAAGTTAGGATGTGTGTCACGAATGGAAGATAATTCTTCTATTCTATCATATTAGTAGTCATCAATGTATGAGGAAAAAATTGTTTATCTCACTTATATAAGTTTCTTAAAAAACATGAAAATTCCTTCGTGTTTTTAATTTTTATTTTTAAGATTATTTTTTAAGATTATTATTTTTATGGTATGATTTTTGATTGAAATACTAATAAATGAATTGTTTCAGTCTCTTGCGGAAGACTGTAAGAACAATCGAAATATCGAGCAATAAAAAGAGTTTTATTTAAAAAAAAAACGTCACCGAAAAAATTCAAATAATAATTTTGAAAGTGTGGCAAATACAAGTTATTTGTAACAGTAAATCAAAAATTATGATTCTAATAGCTAGATGGCCCGGATCGGTACACGATTCCACTATTTTCAGACATAGTACCATAAACCAGACATCTAAGACCCAATTCCCTCACTGCTTATTACTTGGTAATATTTTCTTAGAATGGATTTGCTAGATTGAGTTTGAAACATGCGTTTTAATATTATTTGGGTGATGACGGGCAACCATAACAACGAATAATAATCAGTGATTGCAGTAAAATGCGTATGCTCCAAATAATGACAAATTATTTCTACACTCCATATAACGTCCAAACATTCTTTTTCTGTTACTGCAAAATTTCTCCTCTTGTTTAGTTAACCATCTCCTTAAATAATAGCTAACTTTCTCTCCATCGTTAAATTTTTTGATTAAAACAGCCCCAATACCGTGCGTCGAAGCGTCTGCTCGCAGTACGAATTCTCTCTTGAAATCTGGGCAAATTAATATTGGAGGGACCACCAAACACTCTTTTAACGTTCTTATCGCGGTTTCACATCTGTCCATTCCCATTTGGCTCTTTTTTCAATTAAAGCCGTAACTGGTGTAATAATTGCGAAAAAATCTGGAATAAATCGCCTATATCAGGATGCAGTATTGATAAAGCTTCGTATTTGTTTCACGTTAATTTGATAAGGAATATTTAAAATAGCTGAAACTTTATCTGGATCGGGGTGTAATCCGTTCTTATCTGCTACGTATCTGAGGTACTTTAACTCGGCGACACACAACTTGCATTCCTCCTTGGAGAGAACTAAACCAGCAGCATGTAAGCGATCAAAAAAAGTGTTTAATAACGGCAAGTGTTCTTCAAAAGTTTCGCTTATAAGCACTATGCCGTCTAAATAAACATAAATGTTCTCTGCCAACTCTGTGCCCAATGCATTATCAACAACTCTCTGCCATGTAGCGGAAGCATTGGTCAAACCAAACGGTATTCGACAAAACTGGAATAGATGGCTTCCAAGTACCGTAAATGTAGTTAACTCTTTCGAGTCATCTGTTAATTTAACTTGCCAAAATGCTTTAAACACATCGGGACAACTCCAATATTTGGTATCACGCAGCCGCTCTAAAATCATGTTTAGTAGTCAGGAATAGGGTAGCTGTCTTTTTTCGTAACTTTAATCAACTGTCGAAAATCTAAAAGAAGTCTATACATGTCGGTTTTCTTTTCAGCTAGCCAGATGGGACGAGACCACGGACTATACGATGGTTCTGCTTCGCCCAGTTCGAGCATTTCATTCAAAAACTCATCTATGATTTTTTGTTTAAAAGGGCTAACAGGATACTAGCGTTGCTTAATTAGTTTCGCATCTGTTCTCAATACAATACAATGTTTGACGACAGTGGCACTACCTAATTTATCTTTCGTTAAATCTAAACTTTCTAAAATTAATCTATCTAACCTTAATCTTTGTTCTCTGGACAAAGTATCTACACTAGCTATCGCATTAATTGAAACCATATTTGGTGACGCAAAATGCCACACATCTTTACATTGATCGGGAATAATTTCAAAAGATTTCCAAAAATCAACACCGGGAACAATTATATGGGTTAATTCTGATAAAACTAAAATATTTAAAATTTTTGTCGTTTTCTCTAAGGTTACAGCTGTACAAATTGTCCCAATACTAATACCAGATTCACCGTTGGGTGTATTACAAATACTTTCACTTTTATTGAACTTTAAACCCAATGATAATAAAAGTTCATACCCCGACAGTCCTACATTAGTTTGTGTTGCACTGCCATCTAACAAAGCAAGAAATGAATGACCTAGAATATTTATTTTTAGACAAAGGCACTCGTCGCCATTCAAATGCGAAAAGATATAATCCATTATAGCTTTATTTTTGTTATAAACTTAATCCAAAATACAATGCAAAATATCATTTGCACTAGAATAAGTATTACTATTAACAAGAGAACAATCATTGCTACTACTATTATTAAAACGACAAGTATCGTTATTTGCAAAATTATTCGCAGATACTATTGGAGCGGGAACATGATTAGCGTTTATCGCGCCCCGCGTCTCCCGTTTCCCGAACAAGAAATGTCATATATTATAGAAAACCATTGTTAGACCCTTTAAATATAGATTCTTTGATGCATGAAAGTAGAGAATAATAAACAGATAAAGGCCAGTTCAAGCCCGACCTTTTTGTAGTAAACATCATTTATTTTTACATCCCTTAAGAATAATAAGAACAAATATAACATGGCGCAGTCGGTAGTTCAATTCAGATAGTGAAAAAAGAGTGATTATAAGTATAAGTAATAAAATGGAGAAAACAATTAAAGAAATGAGTTTCGTAGGAAACTTATCTGAAGGATGGAGAAATTGGCGACAACGATTTGAGATTTATACATTTGCAACCGAATTATTTAAGAAGAATGAGAATATACAATGTGCTCAATTATTGCATTTAATGGGTCAAGAAGCAATAAATACTTATAATACTTTTACGTTTGAAAATGATGAAGGCAAAGAAAAAATTGAAGTAATGAAAAATAAATTCGAAGAATATTTTGTGTCTAAAAAAAATATAATGTATGAAAGGTATAAATTTTTTACTTATCGACAAACAAACGAGACAATAAAACAGTTTGCTACGGAATTAAAAAATAAAGCGGCATAATGTGAATTTGGTACGTTAAAAGAAGAAATGATAAAATATATGTTGATAACAGGAATGAAGGACGATTCAACAAGAGAGAAACTTTTACAAAGAGAAGACATTAGCTTGGAAAAAGCAATAGAGTGTTGTGTAATGACTGAAAGTGCACGAAAACAATTAAAACACATGAAAACTGGTCAACAACAAAATTGTGTGGATTTGGAGAGTCAAGTTGATGTCGTCCATCATCCAGAACGGTATAATCATAAAAACAAATCAGGTAAATCATTTTATACTGAAAAATATAAAATTAAAGACTCTAAGTATAATTCTAGTTTAAAGAATAAATGTTCACGCTGCAATAAAACGCATCCAAACAATAATTGTCCCGCTTATGGAAAACAATGTTTGAAATGCAGAAAATATAATCATTTTTCACATTTCTGTAAATCTATAAAAGTTAATGAAATTGATATTGGTGCAAATTACCTGTTAGTTGATAATATTAATAAGTTTAATTGGCATAAATGCCAAATGTTTTTACAGGTTAAAGATTTTACTGAAAACAGTCATAGGACTAAAATTAAATTTAAGATAGATACAGATGCTTGTGCTAATTTAATTTCGGTAGCTGAATTAAAGAAAAATAAATTTAATTTGTCAAATATAAAATCTACAACTGATCGTCTTCTAACGTATACGAAAGAAAAAATTCCTATTAAGGGTATATGTTATTTACATGTGCAATTTAAAAATAAAATTCATAAGCTTCAATTTTATGTAATTAAAAATAATCATGAATCTCTTTTGGGGTTACAGACAATTACCGAATTGGGTATTGTAAAGATTAATAATGATATTGATACAGTAGTTACTAATTATAATGATAATGATTCGAATTTCGAAACAATTATAAATACATATAAAATATTATGTCAAGGTATTGGAAAGTTAGCCAAGCCTTATCATATAGATACTGATAAGAGTTTTAGGCCAGTTATTAAACCTGTTAGGCAAATTCCATTCGCTTTGGAAAATAAATTTAAAAAATCACTTATTGAAGTAGAACAATTAGGCATAATTAAAAAACATAAAGAAAGCGTAGAATGGTTGAATTCGTTTGTGATTGTGCAGAAAAAAGACGGATCAATGAGAATATGTCTGGATCCGCGGGATTTAAATAAAGCTATAAAAAATTAAACATATAAATTTCCGACTACAGCGGATTTTGGAATATCCCTCTAGATGAGGCTTCCAGTAAATTATGTTGTTTTGGAACCCCTTTTGGGCGATTTCGATTTCTTAGAATGCCGTTCGGTATAAAAACTGCTAGTGAAGTGTTTCAAGAACATTTCAAAGAAATTTTTAATATTCTCGGTGTTGAAATATATGTGGATGATATCTTAATTCATGCTAAAACTACTCGTGAACACGATGAAATTTTGAATAAGGTTTTTGAAATAGCTTAAAAACAAAATATTAAGTTTAATTTTGAAAAGTGCAAATTTGTACAAAAGGAAGTAAAATACTTAAAATACTTCAACTAAAGTTGAAGCAATCAATCAAATTAAAAAACCGTGTAACAAAAAAGATGTTCAAAGGTTTTTGGGCATGATCACATGCCCAAATTATTGGGCATGTGATCATGCGGTAATTCATTAATAATTTATCAGAAAAAACACAGCCATTAAGAGAACTTTTGAAGAAAAATATGTCTTTTGTTTGGGAAGACATTCAAGAAAAAGCATTTAATGAACTTAAAAACATAATTGCAGAAGAACATTACAATACTTTGATTCAAATAAACCCATTATTATTTCTGTGAATACATCACAAAATGGGCTAGGGGCGGTTTTATTACAAAATGATAAACCAATTGCATATGCATCAAGAGCTATGACCGACACCCAATCAAGGTATGCCCAGATAGAAAAAGAATTGTTGGCCATATGCTTTGGTGTTAATAAATTTTACCAATACGTGTATGGAACTAATTTTATTGTTGAAACGGATCATAAACCATTGATTCCGATAATTAAGAAATCACTTTATGAATGTCCTCCACGACTACAAAGAATGCTGTTATCCCTTCAGAAATTTAATTTTGAACTTAAATACAAACCTGGTAAGGATCTGGTAGTAGCTGACACTCTATCAAGAGCATATATTGATGAACAATATGATGACAACTTAAATTTGGAAGAACATGTTGCTGTAATCGAAAAATCCATAATTCAAAATGACAATGCACTGCAGAAATTAATCAACGAAACTAATGAAGATTCAATATTAAAACAGGTAAAGATTTATATTAAACATGGGTGGCCTAACTCAATAAATAAGATAAACTCTGAATTGAAACCATATTATAAATTAAGATCACAATTATCAGAAAGTAAACATGGTATATTATATTATGCTGAAAGAACGATAATTCCAGAAACTATGAGGGATCAAATATTAAATAAAATTCATGTAGGACACTTAGGGGTAACCAAATGTATTCAAAGGGCGAAGTATTCAGTTTATTGGCCAAATATGTGTTTGCACATTGAAAATTTAATCAACAAGTGTATGGCTTGTAATAGATTTAATTCGTCAAATGCAAAAGAGCCGATGATAAATCAAGAAATAATAAAGCAGCCTTGGCAAAAAATGGGAGCCGATATATTTCAACTTGACAACCAATACTATTTATTGGTAGTGGATTATTACTCGAAATATCCCGAAGTAATAAATTTAAATAAGAATCTTTTATTTATTAAATAAAAGATTCTTATTTAAAAGATTAATTCTTTAATAAGAAAAGACGAGTAAAAAAATAATTGATTGTTTGAAAGAAATATTTGCCAGACATGGAATACCAAAGATGGTAATGACGGACAGTGGTACTAATTTGGTTAGCCAGGAGTATCGAAATTGTGCAAAACAATGGAATTTCCAAATGTTATCCTCATCACCCCATCATCAACAGTCTAACGGCCTTGCTGAACGGACTATACAAACTATAAAGCGGTTAATCAAAAAATGTATAGTGAATGGTGAAGATATTAACCTTGCGCTTCTAGCTTTTAGAAACACTACAATTTACGGCATATATTCCCCTGCTCAAATATTAATGTCAAGACATTTAAAAGAAAATTTACCAATTTCACATAACAAACTATCTCCAAAAATCATTAATAAAAAAGAATTTCATAATAGAATGTTTAATATTCAGAATAACAATAAAAAATATTATGACAAGAAAGGTGTAAAAGAATTATCGAAATTGAAAATAGGTATAAATGTTTGGTATCAGGAAAAGCCAAAAAGTAATTGGAAGTTAGGTAAGGTGGTAGAAATAATTAGACCGCGAACCTATAAAATTGAAAAAAGGGTTCCTAAATAGAATTTATTTAAGAACTGCTAAAATTAATTTTCAATCTGAATACAATTCAACTTATGTATACGATTTGGAAGATGATAATTTGTTGTCTGTAAACTCTGATCGTAATAGTAATAATGATAGTGATACATATATATGTATCGTAAAGTCTGTCTACCATTTCTGGTGTAGGCTTGTTAGTCTTTATCTTTTTTCCTTTTTTCTTTCTTTCTCCAGAAAATGTAAGAAACGTAAAAGGCTTATACGTTTTCGCTTCGCGTCACTGCGTCGCAAAACTTTCTCCATTCTTTCCTGTTGTTTGCCATCCTACTAGCTTCACTCATCGTTATTCTTCTTCTTTGTAATATCTTTTCTATTATGTCATTCCAGGTAGTTTCAGGTCGCCCCCTTTTTCTTTTCTGCCCAGGTCTAGCTTCCCATACCCTTCTCACTTGTCTTTCTTGTCCCATTCTTTTCAGGTGACCCCACCATCCCAACTGCCTCTTCTCTATGTATTCGTGTATCGCCTCCATTCCCAGTTCTTTTCTTATTTCTTCATTCCTGATTCTTTTTCTCTTTGACACTCCTTTTAGTCTCCTCATGTATTTCATTTCTACCGCTTGTACTTTACTTATTTTCTTTTTATCTGTTATCTATGTCTCACATCCAAATGTCAGTATTGGTCTTATTATTGTTTTATATACGTTTATTTTTGTTTCCCTTGTTATTTCTTTTTTCCCCACAATCGTATTGCTGATACTCTAAAGCACTTTCATTGCTTTTCCTACCCGGCTGTTAATTTCTTCTTCTTGCTTTCCTGAACTAGATATTTCTACTCCCAACTATTTCCATTTCGTCACTTGTTCCAATTTTACCTTATCTACCATGATTTTTATCTCCTGTTGTTCCCCAATTACCATTACTTTTGTTTTCTCTTTACATATCTCCATTCCGTTCTCTCTAAGTGTTTCATTCCATTTGTTTATGCTTGTCTGCAGCTTTTTTTCGTTAGATGCTACCACCATTATATCGTCTGCGAATGCTCCAATCTTTACTTCAACTCTCTCCATATAATTCCATCCCACGTCAAGTCCTCTAGTTCTTTCTTTCGCTAATTCTAATGAAAGTGTATTAAATCCTATAAATCCAACAACAAGATATACAAGACTCGGTGAAATTAAAACAAATAAATATAGAGATTATGTTCAATAAATAGGGGAGATGTCATATATTATAGAAAACCATTGTTAGACCCTTTAGATATAGATTCTTTGATGTATGAAAGTAGAGAATAATAAACAGATAAGGGCCAGTTCAGGCCCGACCTTTTTGTAGTAAACATCATTTATTTTTACATCCCTTAAGAATAATAAGAACAAATATAACAAGAACAATTATTGACTGGCCGTCCGCAATTGCTGCAAGGTGTTCTACAGTCAGAGCGAAAAGGACCGGTCCTACCACAATTAAAACATGACAAATTTTGATTTTTCGCCACTGTTTGATTCAACGAATTATGATTAACTGGACGATTATTATTATTATTAACATTACGAGCACGATTATTAACAAAATTGGTACCATTTTGAGTATTACGAAAATTAACATTTTTATTGCTAAGATTAGAAAAGATATTACAAAGAAGAAGAATAACGATGAGTGAAGCTAGTAGGATGGCAAACAACAGGAAAGAATGGAGAAAGTTTTGCGACGCAGTGACGCGAAGTAAAAACGTATAAGCCTAGATAAAGAAGAAAAAAGGAAAAATGATAAAGACTAACAAGCCTACACCAGAAATAGTAGACAGGCTTTACGATACATATATATATATATATATATATTGCTACGATTATTAAGATAAACATTATTAACTGGATTACGAGTACTTAAATTCGGGTCCTGAGTTGAACGATGAAAATTAGAATTTGGGTTAAACTGAAAAGTGAAATTTACATTTAGGCGCTGATTCTGATTATGCAAATCATGGGAAACATTTTCTGAAACTATTCGATTGGGTTATTTACAATGTTGCTCTGATTATTATGTGGTAACTAGTATTTATATTTTACAAACACTGGTGCGTTTCCACTTGCAAAAAAATAACCAAAACGCATAGCAAAATACTAAAAATAAATAGTATTAATCTAATAGACGATTTAAACCGGTACTATACAAAGCGTAAAAGAAATCTGAATCGGATAAATTCGGTCTATTCACTTCAGCTATGGTCAGTAATAAATTAACACACTCTATATATATACCTGTAATAAAAAAACTTACACTACAAATGGTTGGGAATACAACTCAAAATTATGCCATTCAATACAACTCAATATAGTCAATGGATATCACACGAATTCATAATCCAATATAAATCAAACCTAACACTTCCACGAATAAATAAAATACATGTCTTTTATGAAACACTTAAAATAACTTCAAGTAAGTACGTATTTTCATAAGAAATTTAAATACTTAACAAGCTCAGTTGACAAATAATAACGAGGTCAAATTATTCCGCAAAACAGTATTTGGGGTTTCAAGACATAAAACTCGTCAAAAATGATGTGCTGATGATAAAAATCATCAGCACAAAAGTCATATTTTATATAACGATACATAACTATAATATATAACTATATCGAAAACCCCAAAATAACAGATAGCTTGAATTCGACATCCCTCTGTATAAGAATTAAATCATGTCTAATTTTTTTATATTGGATAGTTAATATGATCATTTTACTTAGGTTTTTTTTTTGGATTTCCTATCATGTTATATTACTTTTTATTTTATTTTTCTTACTCTGCGGCCGCTTCGATATTTTTATCTTCGTCTAAGAGTTCTTTCGTATTAATTTGCAGTTTCACTTTTAATTATGCCAATTTTTGATTTGTAATGCAAATACAAATTTGTAAAAAAAGCTAGACTATTTACACGTTTTATTCGCAACGTTTCGAAGGCACGAAAAGTTAAAAACCTTACAATACAATACAATACACTAGTATATTTAAATTTACCTGAAAATATGAGAATATTCATTTTTTATCTGATTTGGATTTTCAATTATTTTGCCAGGTTCTTTGTCTTGTTTCCAGAAATAGTATTCTTTAATCGATTGAAATTTTGCAATTATAATTTTTTTTAGATGATGAAATCTGTCCAACCTTCTTTCATAGTTATGTAATTTTTCTTCCATTTTTAGATACAATTGCAACTGTATATTTACGAATTATCTAATGAATGGTAATACTCTTATAGTGCCTTTAACAACGATTCCCATCACTACAAATGTTCATATTCGAATTTACAAATTTTAAATAAACTATTACGGGCTCTTCAGGATACTTTAAATTGACATTATTCTTTTAAAACAGAAGCCAGAAAAAATATTTCTCAAAGCTGATTAAGATTATTATTACTTAGTTATAGGTACAAACCTATTATTAAATACAAGGTGGTCGACTAAATCTGTCCTTATTTGCCGATTTCGTATCGATAGTGTTTAAGGATGGATATCTATCTCAAAACTATCGAACTCTATATTCGATATATGGTATCAGTGGCGTAATTATCGGTGTTCAGTGTGTTCCAAGAACATGAGCCCGGGACATCGCGGGCTCATGTTCCGCGACAATGGAAATAAAATATTTTGTCTACTCTTTTCGTCAAAGAAAATATTTTTTTTATATTAAACAGAACGACAAATTTTACAGTCGGGTTCAATTCCATTCTTAATGGTAATAAAAGCATCTGGGAATCTATATCGATCAGAAATAATTGGTGGTCTAGCATGATCTCTCAAAGGAGGCTTACTATGTAAATGTTTAACGAAGTGAAACAAAACCTCAAAATCTAGCTCCAATTTATTGTTCTTTTCTTCCGACTTTTGATCTATAACATGTTTCGCTCTTGGGGCTATTCAGATAGACTTTATGTTTCTATTATTAAATATGTGACATAATGATTTTTCTATTGATTTTATTCATATTGAAATTCTAATTAAATTTTTGTCGATTTTGTATAAAATAGCCGGCCATAGTATTGATTCGGTAGGTTATCAATTATCTCCATCTAGATAATATCTAGATAAGGATCTCTATCTATATAATATCTATATTGATTTTGTACGTTATCAATTATCTAAATCAATACTAGAGATAATTATCAATTATCTAGATGGAGATAATTGATAACGTACATAATCAATACTATAGCCGGCCATTTTGCACAAAATTGGCAAAAATTTAAATAGAATTTCAATATGAATAAAATCGATAAAAAAATCAATATGTTACACATTTAATAATAGAAACATAGAGTCCATCTGAAGATGCCCCGAGGGCGAAACATGTTATAGACAAAAAATTGAAGGAAAAGGATAATAAATTGGAGCTAGATTTTGAGGTTTTGTGTCACTTCGATATAAACATTGATATGGATCAGGTTGACAAACTGTCCCTTGTTTTTATTAGTTTGCCAGGCCCACTTAAAAAGAAAAATACCCTATATATAGGGAATAATACTATATATAAGAAAATATTCAACCTGAAATTATGGTTGACAGTAGCACGTCACATGCTTTATTTAGTTTTATTTCTGTATTATGTTTTATTGTAGTTTATGACATTGAGAACATTGCATTCACTTAGGATTTCCGAAGATTTCCAATGGGACAGTATCAATTACGATTAGTACTTTTAGAAGTCTTCATTATATACATGTGGCCTGTATTTTTTTTATGTTTCCCAGTTTAATTTTTTTAATTACAATGCGCTAGTTTTCTTTCTCTATTACTGCAGATAGAAAACGCCTCAAATCAGCTTATCAAGCTGCATATGAAAATTCCAAGCCGTTTCGGAAATAGAGCAATCTAAATTTAAATCAAATTCGATACTTATTAGTAAAAAAACTGTCAAAAATTACTCGGAGCCTATCTCTAATCTTCAATATTGTTAATTGGCATCCTACGAATGTTGCAGGTGGTGTCCAGGCCATTACGTGTGTGATATTGCTTATTGTAACTAAAGTACTCTAATTTAAATTTTTTTATTAATCAAAAGCAAAATTATTTTCCATTCGATCCACTACATAATGTAGGAATGGACTCATTGTAGTCCATTGATTGGAGATCAAAATGGAGTCACTTTTGATCCTGTTTTTAAAATTCGATGCTTTAAAAAGTGTGGTCTGTTTAGGAAACGCTTTGGAATTTTGATGTGCGGTTTGCGAAGCTAAATTGAGGCGCTTATTCTCACCACTAACAGGTAGAAAAAAGTAGAACATTGTATTAAATAAACTAATAATAAACCCGACAGCCTATCTCTATTTTGGAAAATTCAGGTCTGAGTCCTTTCTGTCCAAATGAGGCCCTGGAATAACTTTAAAAGACAAGACAGATATCATGCCCATCGGATAAATTTTCAACTCAAAAAATTAATAAGACACCAGCGTCGCGCCCAAACACTATTTTAAATATTAAATTTGTGTATGTCATTGCATTGTCTTATTTGGGCTTTAAGGGGGGGGGCAGTTTTAAGTTCTTTTCGTAGAGGTCCGAAATAGCACGGACCCAAAACGGTATCGTCACGCCACTGTATGGTATGTATTCCTTACTTAATTTGAACTAAATTCAATTAACTAACGATTAGTTAATTGAACCAGTCGTGTCTTGACCAATCGCTGATCAGAATTCTACACACCGCCATATATGGTATTAATTTCATACAAACCACATTACTGAAATTAGTCGAAAATGAGAAACTCAGGCATTAAATTTGTACTTTTACTGTTGCTCGTTAATTGTTTGTCGGGCTTAACGTAGTTAGCACATTCAATTCGGACACATAGAGACGACGAAAATGCTAATTATCTTGATATCTATAAAAAATCAAGTTTCAGTCGACATTTTTGATTAAGATTTTCATTCTTTGTAAGGCACTTAAACCACTGAAAATCACATATTAATATTAATATCTATAGTAGTAAAATACAAGTATGTGTAGCGAGGACTCCCTGTTGTTCAGACATTGATCAGTTGCATTGCATCAGTTGGTTATAGACCACAGAAGTGATATCGTTATCAACACAAGTAAAAAAAAAAAATTTCAATAGGGTTTTGCACCTATAATTTTTTGTTTGCTGTTTTTTCTATTATGTTGTGGTAATACCTTACTTCTATAATTACTATAATTTAGTAAAATATAGTCATAAGTTTATTAGTGTAGTAAAATTTTAGTAATAGAATAGATATCTTAGATAATTAATAATTAAGTGGATTTTTAGGTGACATTCGAGGTGATTATGACTTTTAAAGGTAATTTTGGATTTTAATAAGTTAGTAGTGTGTGATATGGTTCGTTATGACTTATATAATAAGTGTAATTAGTATTTCTGATAACGAAACATTACGCATCCCACGATCTGATCTGTCCATACACGTAGTGTGTATGTTATCATTAGATATTGATGGATGTTTGAATTTTTATTTAAAATGAGGGCTTATGTTTAACTAGAAATAAATACTTCTTTAAATGTAATTTTAATAAATAATTTAAACCTAAATTTTTTAAACATAATCTATAATTTAAAAATAAAATAAGATAGATAGGAAGTTATGAATTTAAAGAAAATAAATTTTGCAACGTTGCCTATTTTTTATTACTTTTATTTCATGTTAAAATTGCACAATTGCAGTATATATAGTTAGTGGTAATTATAGTTTAGTCGTGAGTTCTACCTTATACGGATCTCCAATTTATAACTCAATGCGGACGAAGTCGAGTGCTTCAACTATGCTTTGTAATTCCCATTAACTAGGTTACAGAGTATTAGACGAAAGTATACACGTTCATAGTCTAAACCTTTTAGATATTACATGTAGTCAATATATCTAAAACATTTACTATTAATAAATGTTATTAAAAACATTAATTTATTAATGGCTATTTTCGCTAAGCCGGTTCTAATCAGGAATAAGTTCGAGTGGTCATAGTATTCAGCCCGGGACGTCACCCCGGGTGAAGTCAGGTTTATACACTGGCAACTAATATAAGTAATACTTATCATTTAATAATACACACTCTGTATAAGTAATTAAGTTAATCTTCCAGGACGTCATTGAAAGTTGTGTAGCATGTAAACCGAATAGTCATCTGACAGTGTATGAATTACATAAATGCATTAACTCCAAATCCTATTAGTGGATTATGAAGTAGTATTCGTTAAAGGAATTATCGCGTTTGCTTCCTGCCTTGATCGAGCTGTCTTTCCTCAATATCCGCGCGAATCGAATAAAATAATTCGACACTGTAATAACGATTATATTATTGAATGCAATTATTTATCTTAGAGCTTAAGTCAATAAATCCAAACAATAAGAATAAATAACATCAATTTTTGCTAAAGTTGCCGTTATTTTTAATAAAGATAACCATAACTACGGACAAAAAATAAAGAGCTTTTATACCTAAAATAGAAAAAAATAATAATAATAAATTATTTTTAATTTAAAACGAAATAAATTAATATTTAACAGTAACATTCTAATGACTATATAGAACATCTTAAGAAATTTTTAGAAGCACTTAATTTTTAATTTAACGGATTTACGTACGATTTATTATTGAGAAGCTGTGTAAGCGAAACCGACATCCGTTCATATCATTTTTTTAATTAAGAAAATATACTCATAATAATAAAAATAATGTACATAAAGGGGGAAATCCCGATGTAGAGACGATTTGTAGATTGAAATTATTAGTTTTATTTAAGTTGCCTTGACTTTATCCTTTAGAACTGCGGCATATATGAAACACCATTTCTTTTCTTAATATAAATATTCAATAAAATATTACTAATATATAAAAGACATATAGAACAAAGATATAGAAACAAAAACATTGACTCTGTCCAGAGGGCATTAATGGCTGTTATTTCAGCATTTGTCCGTTTCAAAGGAATGTGGTTCAAAGTATACAGAGATACATCAAATTCATATAACCTAATCTATGCGTAAAATGGACCGTTGTCATTCATACATTATACACATTAATGCTGATTCGTCGTAACATATCCTGTAATGTAAAATTGTATGTAAACCACGTCAAAAGCAAGTGATTTCCGATCGAAAGCGTTCGTTTCTTGTAATGACGTAACCTTATTAATCTAAAAATCTTGTTATATTATTATAATATATACTAAATCAGAGCCATACAGGCTCTGATATATTTTATATTCAGAGTACCGCATTCTTTTGAAGCATACAAATGTCGACATAGCAGCTATTAATATTCCCCTTGGCAGAAGCAACGTTTTTGTCTGTGTCTTGCAAAATATAATTTGACGTTTGTATAGGTTATTATACCGTTATATTTATTATAGCCTTCACAAATGTAAAATAATTGATACAGATACTATTATCTACAAGCTATACAATACTCAGCATACTATACACTGTACATAAGTTAGTCGATTATACAGGGTGCAAAGTTACTAGTGTCCACACCATTTTTCCACCCGGCAATTTATCAGATTAACATGATGACTGCTTTGTTTTCAATGGCTTCTCTAGGGCTTCACTTTGACCGATAGAGACTCGGATCGGAGTTTTCCAGAATAGAGTTTCAGTAGGCAGTTAAATTTTTACTTATTTTAAATAGAATATTTTACATTTTTTTCAATTGCAGCAAACAGTACATACAGTATATATCCAACCAGTGTCACTAAAAGCACGTCAAAATTCTAGGCCATTTTGAAAATACAGCACTCCAATTTTATTAATTGATGCTTTTTTCGAAAGAAACCATCAAAAATGACTCAGAGTCCATCTTTACGCTACGTAGTGGATGGATGGAACGGAAAATAAGTTTGTTTTTGATTAATAAAAAAATTGAAATGAAAATAATTTAATTACATCGTATATACAATGTCAAAAATTTAAAGGCCTGGGCAGCACTTACAACATTTGCATGATGCCAATTAAAAATATTGAATAATCGAGATGGACTCCTAGTTGTTTTTAGCTATTTTTTAGATAAAAATTATCGAACTTTAATAAACTTTAGAATGTTCTATTTCCGCAACAGTTTGGTATTTTGAGGTTCGGTTCGCGAAGTGATTTGAAGTGTTTACTCTGCAGTAATAGATAAAAAAATTAGCACATTGTATTTAAAAAATTAAAACTGGTTAGCAAAACTCTATTTTTGACAACTCCGATCAAAGTCCTTGTTGGTCATAATGAGGCCCAAGCAAATGTTAATCTGATAAATAGGCGGGTCTAAAAATGGTGTGCGCGCTTGTAATTTTACACCCTGTATATGTATCTCCACTTTTTACTTACTGGGTTGTTGGTAATAGATATTTCGAAGGTAGTAGATTTGAATATGCAATTATTAAACAAAAATAACTAATATTACTAAATTACTCTTTACGTAAAAATAGCATTCTCCTGGAATCTTCTCCGAATTTGTTAATAATGCTTTTTATATATTTTTTCTAATATATGAATCACAATTAATATACTCATTAAATATAATCCGTTCAGCCTATTTGTTACCATAGTGGCCTTAACCAAGGTTTCACTCTTCGCAAGGTACTAAAACTTCTATGGATATTACAAGTAGTGGGGAGTATTGTTAGCAAAATTTTAAGTGCTTTACACATGAAGGATAAAAACATTTGATTGTTTCCATATTTAGCAACTCCTCCAAGCTTTTTGCTGACCATTTAGTATTTATTTTGCAAGCTTCATACTGAAAGCTTGATTCAACTAAAATATCTTCTATATTATATAATTTATTAATGAAAACATTACACTTTTCTAGAAGAAGTTTAATTTTTATATTTGGTATGATGTTAAATAATTTATAAGCTTCACTTTGCTCTTGAAGAAAGCGACATTTCGGCGAATTCTATAAATCGCATTCACCGAAAAAGATAAACAAGTGTACATAATCAGCGGCAGAACTACTATATCGCACGGTCCGGCCATACGGGCGGAAACCCAAATCTGTAGCGGCCCTGAATTTGTGCAAATGCTTTGCTAGCCTTTTCGATAGTTTACATTTGAATTATAATTCGACATTATAATAAAACTGGAGCTGAATACATTTTTATACGGCTATGCGGCAAATTTTAACTAATGTAAGTGTCGAAAGCCGGTACAAGTTCTACTAGGAAAGTTAAGCGTTCGGTGTTGAAATATATCTATTGCTATAAATTAAGGAATAATACAGTAAAAAGCCGAATGATGCCGCATGTTGTCTATTTTGTTTAAACAGATGTCTATTAATTCAACTATGTATAGTAAGCTTTTCTAACTAATGTAATGAACCAGACGTTTGATTGTCCGTCATTCATTTTATTCTGTTCAAGTTTTATTAATTTTAATTAAGTTTCAATTTGATAAGTGAAATCCAGAATCAAGTTAGTTGTGTAACGCAAATTATTTCTAACAAAATTAATTTCGTTGTGTTGTGTGACGTTTTTCAGTAAATTGAAATTATAGCGTTTGTAGAATTTGAAATAATTTTATACATTTTAAATGATATAATTACTTTGTTTTCACAATAGAGTGAATTCAAATATCTGAAAATAAAAATTTTCCTAGAAAAAATGACAGACCATTGGCGGAGAGCAGCGTGTCAGGGCGCATCGCAAAAGTGCGCGGGTCTCCCACATTTGACGGATTTTTGTTCACCAGCACCCTATTTAGCAAGAGATTTATGGCTTCATAGTAGCGGCTATATGGCTAAGGCGGTTATCATTTATAAGTTTTATGCTTAAAATGTTAGTTTGCATTATTTTTATTAAAATTTCTTTACAGAATGGATAGCTCTGATGAAAAATTAGTTCTATTCCAAACGCTTTTTGATGATGACGACAAAAATAATACTAAATTAAGAGATTGATGGAATGTGAAACTATACTACACTATATACTATACTAACGTTTCATAATGACAAATATCCTTTTTGGATGGATTCAGTCATGGTTTAACAATAGAGATTGATAAGAAATTTGCCGTTTCGTTTTCTATACGTCTATTGAACAGAATTCAAGTGACAGTTTGTAAAAGGTTTGTAGAGGGTAGATTACAACAATAAAAAAAAATATCCAGAAGATAAGATGCAAACCAAAAAAATAGATAAGACACAATTTTTACTTTCAGGAAATGATCAACGTTTTCTTTGGGTACCTAAGAAGAGACTGATATTTTTTTTATTTTTTAAATCTATTTTTGACAACTTATAAATTCTGATAAATAGAGAATGTATATATATAGTATACATAATGTATTTACGTACATAAATGTACATGTATAGATGATGTGCTTCAGGGATATTTAAGCATTCATTTTTAATTTCTTTTTATAAAATTTTTTTTTTTAATTAAATAAGATTTTTAAATAATCAAATATTGAATTAAAAAAATTAATATGTTTTTAATAAGATGCAAGTATGTTTTACTACATATATAAATTTCAAAAGTACAAAGCTAATTCACCCATTGCAGCGAATAGGAAACTCATGTTAAATATAAAATGCATTAAGTCATACTTTGTTGACAAGGGAAAATGGTCTGTCAGGCGCAAAAAGGTATATAGCATATATTATGCTATATACCATATTTACCATATAAAAAGCATATAACCGATTCGAAAAAACCATAGAGAGACGACCATACTCTTTTTAGTCGTCAAATCCCTTATTTTCATATCCGAATTTTTATTCGGGAATTCGAATTTTGACAACAGTCAGCATATAGTTGCTTTATATGTATATATGTAGTATGCCATAAAGGCAAACCAACTTCTTGGAATTAAAGTCGTAGGTGGTCGTGGCGTATCAGATATCAATACTTGTATCAGTGATAATTTATACGACATAGGCGTATATGAATGTATTCAACTCCCAATTTATCATGACACTGCATTGTAATTTGTAATTCAATGTAAATTAGAAACAATCCTAATGAAACTAAAATAAAATAAGATATGTATGTTTCTGAGAATTTTGGATCTGCAAGTCTATAGTACTAGCCGAGTCCGCAGACTTAACGCGGTTAAGTAGTTGCGCCACTGATTATGCTTTCTGTTATAAGTTTAATATAAACAAACCAAAGAGAATATAGCAAATACGAGTAAACTTTACTGTTTGTTATTGTATTTTTAAATCTCTAAATTAGATTTCAATCGGATTGATTGAATTTGGATTTAAAATTGGATTTCGTACCGGATTTTCAAATCGGTTTTCAATCTAAATTAACATCTGACGTAGTTTTCGGTTGGAGTGGATAAAGCGATTTGTTGCAAATTCTATAATTATTTTCTTTATCGCCATATAGTGCAACACATGTGCATCTATATTTTTCGCTATTTCTTTGGTAAATTTTGTAAATACTATTTTATTTTGAATGTGTTTACCATTAGTTCTATTAATACCAAATCATTTAAATATTCTAAAACCAGATCAATTCCACACTTTTGAAATATCAACTAAAATGCAGAATACCAACCCAAATTTCCGATATAAGTAGACTGCGTCCACGTTAAATTCCAAATAATGGTTGGTATGGAAAAGCAATGCTGTCAGAATTAAAATTTGTATATTTTTATTTAAACATCGTTCAGTTATTGAATTGAAAATTGAAAGAATTAGAAATTTGTATTAAAATTTGAATGCAATAGAAAAATAATTCTGGCAACATTATATGAGTAATCATAGCAACCAAGACTTGTCAAAAGTGTAGGATTGATCTGGTTTACCTATCAAATTTTTGTACATTGTACTAGAAAGTGTAAAATGGCGTTTTACACAATATTAACGCGGCGCGCTAATATTTTACTACAATAGAAAGAAAAAATTTATAATTAGCTTTTCTAAAAAAGCGTCGTCTGCTTGCACTCACACCATGATTGTTTGGTCACAATAAGTTTGATATCCATATGCCACTATTAAAAATCTACAATTAAATGCGATTGCCTTGTCAGAAATAGACATCAATACAAAAAAAATCAGAATTTTATACATCGGATCTAGTCTTATCCTCTGGACAAAAAACCGTACCATGATATAATATTTTTTTTAAATGTTTTTTTCTCAAATTTCATTTATTTTTATTTGATTTTTAATCATTCATCAGTACTTATTATTAATTTAATAACATTTTATTGTATATAATTTTCCTACATTGAAAAAAGTATGTATGGGAGTAGTATATTTATTATTTGTTCAAGATCTCACAAATCTATAACAAGCTCCAGATGAGATACGATCTGATTAAATTTGTGAAACATATTAAAAGTATAAAATATTTAATATGTACATATTGTATTGTTTAGATGTTATGACGAGTAATGCGCAGAATTTTTTTTATCAATGAAATTTCAAGCCTTCGTTCGAAAATATATATAATACAGCAGCATTTATTTATATTAATTGTATGTAAAATTATGCTTATAATAATTAATTTTGTTTCATGTGTTCACGAGATGGTGCGCTTTGTAAATTTGCATCTTTCTATTTTTATGTTAGATGGTGCTGTGTGTGTCAATTGTCATTGTTATATTTTGGAATTTTGTGTGTCGACTATCAGTGTTATATTTTTTTGTCAATGAAATGTCCTATTTATTTTTGGAATGTGGTGCCATGTTGTGGTTGGTAGAGTAAGTTTCAACGTGATTTCCAAGGCATTTTTAGATGTAATGTTTGAAGTTTGATTTTGCGTAGTGAGATGTCGGTAGCATCGAATATTGTCAACAATTTAAAAAAAAGGTGATGTCACAAAGACAAGACACAGATAAAAGCTGGTTCTTGCCTACCATATGGATACGTATAAAGATGCCGCCGGGGCACAGTCATAATAGACGTCCTTACACCTATCTTCAATGTGGTAAGCAAGCTCGTGAT
Organism: Platypus cylindrus; assembly: GCA_949748235.1. Taxonomy (NCBI): domain Eukaryota; kingdom Metazoa; phylum Arthropoda; class Insecta; order Coleoptera; family Curculionidae; genus Platypus; species Platypus cylindrus. The sequence goes on from OX456488.1 coordinate 35,482,319, forward strand.
CGCAGCAGTAAAGGAGAGGAGTAAAGGAAAGAGAGAGAGAGAGAGAGACGGATAATAGAGGCGATTTTTAAAATAAAATTTTGAAGATGTCAACAGGAATCGAACCTATAAACCTGTATGTGGGGTATAAGGATCTAACAACTTCACCACAAAGCCAACCGACATCCATAATGTTGAGTTGAGTACATAAAATTAATTTTGGGGTGTCCCGAATAACAATCTGTATTTTTAATATAAAATATAAAATCGGCCGAAATCTATAACAAAATGTTATTTGAATGGATTATACTGGTGAAACGTTTTTCTACATATATAATCTGTTATCACAATCCAAAAGATCTTTAAAGCTTACGTTACTGATGTTGGAGCATGAGTAGCAAAATCGCAAAATTAATACAAATGAAAAGAATACAAAAGTTGATTTAATTTACAGTCAAAAAATGTTACATTTACAAATGATAAAAAAATCAAAATGAATCCAAATAAAAAGAGGGTAGCCGTGGCTACCTTGGAAACCAATGAATTGCAGCAAAGCTGGGTCGTGATCACCGTCTGAGTGTCTTGTGGGTTCGTTTGTAGAACAGTCTTTACAAATGAAGGTATTAGGGCACCATCCAGCCTTTACAAATACCAAGTCCGGCTAGAGGGACTCTACCATTCTAAGCGTAGAAACTCTGCTGCAATCCGGGTTCCCGAAATAAATAAAAAATATAGACTAATTAAATATATAAAAAAACCAATAGCTATAGAAAAATAAAAGAAACTCGATTGTGGTTAGATGAGCTATATGGCGATAGCCCGGCAGAGTGACAATAAATATTTTATTAATAAAAAAAGATATATATATATATGTATATATATATACATGTATATAATTTTATATAAAAAAGGTTGGAAAATATTTGTTGTTGTACTTGGGGGCTGATGGTGATTCCAATAAGAAAAGCAGCTTAATGGTGATGGCGTGCAGCTTGCAGTCTCCACTCTTCCTCGGAGCTCCACTGGACCCCCACGACCAGATTCAGGCAAAATACCCCTAAAAATGGGCACCGCCTTTGGCAATATTGCTGCCAACTGACGATAAGATCTGAGAACGATTTACAAAATCCCCGATTAGGTGTTGCGACACTTCGCAAGACGTAACCGCTCCCAGGACCTTCTGTCTAGACTCGAAGTCAAGAAGCCTTCCCGAGTTTTCGCAAAAACAACCCGCTGAACGCAATCAATAAAAAAAATAAAACCAGTCGTATTGGTGGTTCTAGCTATTCTCCCCATCATTATAGAAACTCTCATCGATCATCATCGGTTCACTCGTGCGCCATTCCAAAAGAGTCGAAAGCGCGCAACGACGCCAGAAGCGTATCGATAGTTGAGGGTAATTAAATTATTAAAATAAAATATAAATGATTTCATAAAATACACAGTATTTTCCCAGTGGCCGATTTAAACCGTTGCATCTCCCCTTTTCTACCAGTAGGAGGGAAATTTCAGCCAATGATTTACCGACGATCAAGAAACAGTAACGATAAATCGGTCATAGAAGAAAATGAGGAAAATCAAATAATAAAAGTATTCCAAAATAAAATAACAAATTTAATATTCAAATCACTATCAAAAATTAACCACAACATAAGAATACATTAAGCGACGCAATCAAGCTATGATCAAACTTCACATGTTCCTAATCCTAAGCTTGCGACAAAATAAAAAACGATAGAGAAGACAAAAAAAAATTAAAATCAAATAACAACAAACAGAAGAGGTGTGACATCTAAGAAACACAAACAACATGCACGATTTAATCACCCTAATAGTGAGCTAAACATCCCGATACACGGTAATTACCGGGTTTCCAACACAAAATTCCTTAGGAATATTAAGGATGCCTCAAAACCATATGCCAAAACTAGCGATGCGATAAAACACAACGCACTAGCGCTAAAAAGTCTTCGATGCCTATGCGCCGACATTATATCAAAGACAAAATCCACAAAAAAAACAACAATAATACCAGTCGTATTATTATAAACAACCATTGATATCTGTGCCCAAAAATCGTAACACGTCATCTATTCATTGTCTACTATTTTCAAGGCGACAAAAAAAAACAATCAAACCTTAAGTTAGCAAAATTTTCGAGAACACCTACCCAATAAAAAGTAATCGTAACATCAAATGAATCCAAAAACAATCACAAGACAATCAGTTGTTTACCAAAGATTCGGCACAAGCATTAAACTAAATAAAAGAATAGAAACGAAATAGAAAAAAACAATTTGGACAAACTAAACCGACAAAAACAGATTAGAACCTAACGATATGTTTTTATTTATTTATTAAAATATTTTCTGGTTTATTTTTTTTATTGCTTTTTAAATTAATTTCTTATTTTTTTTGTTTTATTTTATTTGGTCGGGGCATTATTTTTAAAAGTTACTTACACAGGTCACGTGACAACCTGGAGGTCCAGGTTGAAACAAAAATACAAAAGTCAACCGAATCTAGAGAAGTACATGTATACACTCGGACTTATTACACACGAACCCCTCCGGGGGCGAACAAAACAAAAAAATCAAAACGGAACCGCAAGTAAAAATTGCACATTAGGTGTAACAACTTGTGATGAAATGAATAACTAGCCTATTTTAAGTTTCGGTTAAAATCTAACAAAAATGTTCCGCACGCATAATGTAGAGCGCAACAACAGTGATTAGTGTCAGAGCAAAAATCATGATTAGACAATGAAGTACTTTTAAATAATGAAATTAATAATAGAGAAGACGTATAGAAAATGAGAAAGCATTAAAGAGATAGTGATAAATAAGCAATATTAGTAAATAGATTGTTATTTTGTAAATAACCCTGCCTGAACAATTGCGAAAGCTACCGTCAAACTTCCGTAAAAGACGCAATGTGTAAAATCGCAACTGAGTGCAATGCTCTGACTAGACGCATGCAATACAGCTGCGACTAAGAGTGTATTTATGATGCATATATAAAATGATGTAGCGCACCGCACATCAGCAACAGCTAAGAATAACTTAAATCAGGCGGGATATGAAACTATCAGTTCTCAACCACCGAAATGCAAACGCAACGCAGTTAAACAAAATAATGAAGCAGCGATTAAGTGGAACAGAGGAAAAAAAAAGATTAATACATTTTGCCGTTTCAATTACAATACTACTTAACTAAACTGAAGCAAAAAAAAAATATTCCGGCAATAAAAAGAGTTAATAATAGATTTAAATAAAAACATCTCTAATCTCGGATTTACTATTGACCAGTAGAGTAAAATCGGTGATTTTTCATAAAAAGAAAATAATGTAATGGATCACAAAAATTAACCAGACCGGTGGAGCAATATAATAAAATTTTTAATTCATAACTAATATAGCGCTTGTCGGTTTTCTGTTCGACGTAAATTATTAAAATATTATAATTAATGATATCTGTTCGGGCGCCATCCTTTGATTTTTAAGTTACCTTACGGCGCCTCCCCACTCCAAAGGGAAAGTGGGGGGGAAATGCTTTTACAATTAGTCTTTAGACAGTGGAGATGGTTTCTCTAAGGTGAGTAGGAAAGAAAAGCCAGCTGGATCAAAAATATGAGCTGCGAGGGGACGCAAATTTTCCTCCCACCGCCCCCTAGTGGTGGTGGGAGGAGGAGGAACCGGCTCGTCAACGGTTCCCCTGAACCGGCTAAGAGTGGGTAAATACCCACTAAATATTATGTTAAAATAATGTTAAAATACATCTGAGTAAACATAGGAATAGAGTATATCATCGACGAGCAGAGGCAGATTCTGCTTGTAGTTGATAAAGGGAAGAAGGTTGGGTTGTTTGCAGCAGAGGGTGCAACAACAAAAAGCGGGACATTGGGATAGATTGAGAAGTGATTGCTAAAAAGTGCAGCTTAATAGCATCAAGCTAGTTAGTGTAAATCAGGGATTTAACACCTGTGGTAACTAATCGAGTGAGGATCACTGTGAAATTTGATAGAACCGAACATCGTTCTTCGCTAATGGAGTGCGGTGATGGTTAGGGAGTGAACTTAACAGTGGTTCACTATGCTAGTATAGTAAGTTTGTTCTGTCTGCATGCCTAATGGCGGGGCGGGGCCGCAGCAATTTAAAACATGCTGATGCTCATCATCGATATGTTGATGCTGCGGTAACGGCAAATATAAGCAAATGATATTGGGCTAGGGGCTCCATCCTAGGCGCATATCATATGCAAATTTGTTGTTCCGAGTTGATTTCTAATGGATCAAAAATATAACGTATATTCTAAATTATAAATTGTCTTTGACAAAAAGAAACAGTCTCGCAAAAATAAATCAATTAGTACATTCGAATTCAAATAATCGTATATACTTTTTACTCTCACCTTTATTTTCTATACTTGTATTTAAAGAAATTAAATATACTGTATACTGTAAATTTAAAATATACCTTTTTCCTAGAAAATAAAAGTATGTGAAATGATTAAACCTTATAACTAATAATAATAAATAAGACAGTCTTACGGCAGCAGGTACCACACCGCTATAGGGTGAAAAATACTGAAAATAAATTTAAATGATTAAACAATTCGGTCAATCAGCGTCGGTCAGGGACCTTTGCTTGACACATAGGGAGGAAAAGAAAGCCGTTCGAGAGCTCGATTGGCGAAGGGAAACTGGATCTCGAGACCTCGAACACCAGAAGGAAAGAGTAGCCATTCGAAAACTCGATTGGCGAACGGAAGGGGATATGCCAAGCAAAACGTTTCCGTCCTGTAACGGCAGGAAGTATGAGCAGAGTGTAAATCCCTCTTCGGGTGAGCGGATTACTCTGCTGCTTCCAGTGTATTAGTTTTAATGTTTTCTCTACCCCACCTTTTACAGCTAGGAATCTTATAATCACGAAACAAATTCCCATTTCGTCCGAATCGGGCCCTTTTTATAGCCAAGAATATTTATTAAATCAAGGGCCAGGGTGGGAAATTTACAATAACGATTTCCTATAACTTCGTGTGGTGCTGGCTGCAAAAGCCATGTTGAAAACAAATTTATTTATAAAAATACATCTTATTTATCCGAAGTTGTTTTCAATTTTACAGTCCGACTGCCCTATACCTATGCTATATGGTTTAGGCCTATACAATTTAAAAAAATAATAATGCATCGGTAAATACTTTCACAAAAATACCCTTCTATTCCGGGAGCCATCAAGTCGTCAATAAGAAAAATAACAAATAATAATCACGGTATCATTATTCCTCATGAAATTAAATGTAATGTTACAATCAATTTACAAACTACAACCTTGGTTGTATTTACTACGGGACCTTAACATTTTATCGCGAATAAAAAGAAAATAACAAGAATTGAACGACGCAAGGAAAAACAAAAAAAATAACATCTTCCTCCACGGCATCTTCACCATGTTGTACCAAGGCTTTGTAGTTTTCCCATTTTTACGTAACTTCGTTACACTAATAATAAGACAATAATGAAAAAGTCAATTTATATTAAACTGTTCATTGTAACATAACGAGCAAAATCAATCTTATATGGACAAAATTGATTGAACATGATTAACTCAACACGAAGGAAAATAATAAAATAAGAAACTGCGAATACAATATCAACAGGCACAGTAAATAAAATGTATAAATAAAAATCATACTATCGAAATTGAATACGTACCCACAAGTAATTCTTATCTGTGTATTAATTAGAATAGAAAAGAAAAATAAACAGAGAAAAAAGAAGTATTAAAAGCAGCGATTTCAATTATTAAAAATTTGTTATCCAGTAAATTAACCAAGATCACGAGATGTTTCATAATAAGAATCATCATTTGTTATCAACAGCATACGCCATTTAGTGCAGGATATTATGTAAAATATGCTTGTGATCAATCACTTTGCTACTACGATTTTTATCGAGAAAAACATTGTGTTGGACGGAGAGTAAATCAGTTAGAGTTATTAACAAACAAGATTGAACAAAAGATTAAATCATCTGTGCCTATGTCTAGTGGACTAGATACCGAAGCAGCAAACATCGTCACATTTGTGAGAAACCGTTATTAATTAATGATAAAATTGCCACATACGATAATGATTATAATGGCAATATGCGTGGCCCAGGTCATTCAGCCAGTAACTTAAATTTAAAAAAATTATTGGTAGTACCAATAGTTTGTCATAACCATTCAAATTATGATAGTCATTTCCTAGTTAGACAAATATGTAAAATTGGAACCATTACTTTATTACCAATAAATAAAGCAAATTACGTATCATTTACTCAGCATTTTCCTAAATGTAAACACTTCATTGCCTGAGTTACTATTCACCCTACAAATAAATGAATTTAATATTCTATAACATGAATTTCATAATTTAGATAAGGATTTCAAATTGCTATCTAGAAAAGGTGTTTTTACGATGATTATGTAGATAATTCAAGTAAACTAAATGAAACGGAACTCACAGCTAACGAATTGCTTCATAAGAAACTGGATCTATTTGAAAATTTTAGAACTAAGTGTATAAATATTTATGGCATCAGATATTATTTCGTATATGGAGCTGTCTGTATCCATGTACATTAATTTGCCATTTTCATTTGGTGAAATCTCTTTTAATATAAAATTATAATGAAAGTCATACATAAGAGTTTTAGATATGTCTAGAATAAACATCCCTATATAAACCGGTTTGTTAAACACTATATGTGATTTGTTTAGTTCTGTAGCCACAAAACTAGTCATATTTTATGGCTATGGAATATTGGCTCGATATTAGATTCTTAGGACCATAACGATCATCTCATTGTTTCACTTTTGGATATTTCTGTTTTCTGATATTTTCCATTGTTTTTCCGCCAAAGGCATTGTTTATTAATTTGAGCAAATTTTGCTCAACATCTGTTGTAGCTTGCTCTCGGAATTTAGTATTCAAGTTCATATATGGTTGGAGCTATGGTGTTTGAGTAAATTGTAGTATTTTATGAATTTAATTCAAAACCAGACCATTCTGCAAGGCTTGTTTTAAATTTCGATAATCTATAATATAATTTTTTACTGGTAACTGTATCCAGTAATTTAACAGATTTAGTACGTGGTGGTCGTTCATGATGCTGTCCAATAGATGGCGCGGAGTGTACATTTTCATTTGTCTATTTTTATGTTAGATGGTGGTTTATGTGTCATTTGTGGTTGTCATATTTTTGCATTTTGTGTGTCAATTATCAGTGTCATATTTTTTGTCAATGAAATGTCGTATTTGCTTTTGAAATGTCATGAATTCATAATCTAGATGCGGAATCTTTTAAACTGCTATCTAGGAAAAGTCGATTTTTGCTATGATTATGTAAATCATTTAAGTAAACTAAATGAAACGGAACTACCAGCTAAAGAATTATTTTATATATTATATATATATATATATATAATATTATATACGCTATATATTATATATATAGCGTAAAGCCTGTCTACCATTTCTGGTGTAGGCTTATTAGTCTTTATCTTTTTTTTCTTTTTTTCTTCTTTTTTTTTTCTTTATTCCTCTAGGCTTATACGTTTTTGCTACACGTCACTGCGTCGCTAAACTTTCTCCATTCTTTCCTGTTTTTTGCCATCCTACAAGCTTCACTCATCGTTATTCTTCTTCTTTTTATTTTATAATAAGCTGAATAAATCAAATAATAAGTGAGGCCGATTTTGATCATGCAAAAGTAATTTGGAAAAGATTCAATATTACTAATTTAGGCAAATATAGTGACTTATACTTGAAGGCAGATGTTCTCTTGCTGGCTGATGTAGTTGAAAACTTTAGAACAAAGTGCATAAATATCTTTGTGTTAGAGCCGACTTTCTACCATACGCTACCTGGATATGCTTGGGATTGCATGTTGAAAATAACAAAGTGTAGATTCTCGAGGTAGACTTAGAATATCTAATGTCATTGTATGACAATTATAAAGATCTGCCGCTCTGTACAAATCATGAACGACAACAAGGTACTAAATCTGTTAAATTTTTGAATACAGTTACCAATAAAAAAAATTATATTATACATTGTCGAAATTCAAAACAAGCCTTGCAGAATGGTCTGGTCTTGACTAAAATTCATAAAATATCACAATTTAGCCAAGCACCATGGCGTCAACCATATCCATATATATATATATATATACTAATATATATTTTTGAGCAATTTTTGTGCAATTTTCGAACGATTCTGCCCATATCTCCGAAACTGTAAGTCGCAGCACGGTAAACTCGGTATTTTTGGAAATATCGCGAAAAAATAACCTAGATACAGTGGTTTTAAGCCTCCTAACCTGACGAATTCTATCAGAAATATATGGATATATATTCTATATATATTTTATTTTAGTAATTTATGAGTTGTTGGAGTCTATATCGGAGAGTGAACGTGGTCGGATGTTTGTGCTGAAATCGAAAAGTCGATACACAGATAAGCAGAGTACTGATTGTTTAGTGGTTTAAGGATAATATATCAATAAAGTTATTTTTTTCATTTCTATAAGCTTAATAAGGATATTAACTAAAAACAGAACGAGGGAGAAGTAAGACATTTAGATAAGTATAGGAAAGTGCCCTTCCAAGCGGAGGAAGCGGGGGCAATTTCCAAATAACAAGCAGACCTGATAAGCTGGAATGGTGTTATCGAGATAAGAAACAAAAACAACTTTTATTTGTATTTTATACTGAGATAAATATTTAATATTATTATAGAATTATAGATAGAAGTAGGATTGATCTCACAAGAATGGAGGCTAAAAACCCATTCAAAGTGGCGACTAAAATCAAAAGAACTCCACCAGTGGAAAAAGTGGAGAATAGAAAAAGAAAAACATCAACGGAGGAAGATGAGGAATATGAGGAGCAAGAAAAAGCAATCAAATCGTATAGAGGAGTAGTGATGAGCGAGGTTGAAGATAGCATGGAAAAAAGAATAAAATTAAGACAGAAAGATATGTCTCAGTGGAAAGAAGAAAGTGAAGATAGTCAGAAAAAATTAAGTGGAGTATCAGATGAGTTAATGAATCAAATCAAACTGATACAAAGGGAAAAAGATAAAGACTAACAAGCCTACACCAGAAATGGTAGACAGGCTTTACGATACATATATATATATATAATTTATGAATTGTTACTAATAGATTTTGAATTTTTAAAAAAGTTAAAGATGCCTGATATGTATATATACCATAGTACTTGAGTACTAAATTCCGAGGGCAAGCTAATACAAATTTTGAGAAAAATTTATTCCAATTTATGAACAACGCCGTTTTTGGAAAAACAATGGAGAACTTTTGAAAACATAGAAATATCAAAATCGTTAGAGGTGGGAAGGTCGTTATGGTGCTGAAAATCTAATATCAAACCCATTATTCCACAGCCATAAAATATTTGATGAAAGTTTAGCAGCTATAGAGCTAAACAAATCACATACAATGTTTAACAATCGTTTATATAGGGATGTGTACTCTAGACATATCTAAAACGCTTATGTATGACTTTCATTATAATCTTTTCTTAAAAGAGATTTCACCAAAGGAAAATTGAAAATTAATGAACACGGGTACAGTCAGCTTCATATATTAAATCATATCTGATGATGCATATTTAGACATTATTAAAACGTAGAGAAAAAAATTCGATACAAATAACTGTGCTGTAGGTAATTAATACGGTATACCATGAAAAAATATAAAAGTTTTTGGATTGTTTAAGGATGAAGCAGCCGACCATCTCATTACCAATTTTATAGGATTAAGATTTAAAATGTATGCTTATAAAATAGATATCTTGAATAAATATATAAAAAAATTAAGGGGATGAAATACAACATTGGAAAAAATTAAATAGATTATAATGATTATAATGCTATCTAAAGAAAAAGTTATAAAGCAGCGTTCCATACGTTCTTATAACCATAATTTATTTAATGTAGAGAAAATGAAACTAGCTCTTAATTCATTTGATGATAAACGTTATTTGCTTGAAAACAGTACAGACATTCTTCGTTGGGGTTACAATAAAATTTTTAACGACAATAGTAATGATATGTATATAATTTGTATCTCGAATGTATGATAGTATTGTGTGTAGTACTACTAAACAGCTACAAATTTATTCTTTTGTAGTAGAATACTTTGAAATAGATAATTAGAAATGAATTTTAGGATTAGGTATATAATATATATGTATAGACTATCTCAATTTCTTTTTATATTTAAAATTACTTATGAGTGAAATTACTTTTACTTTAACCACTTGTATGTTTTAAATAAATGAGAATTATGATATGCCTGTGTCGCTTGTTGTACTTAAAATCGCTATAAAATGTAAGCTACCAACTAGTCTGACAATTTTCCGACAAAGTTCAAACAAGTTCAGACCTGTTGATAGACGAAGGTAAGCAAGTAGGTAGGTATAACTTAACATAACTAATTCCGTAATAAATTTATTACTTTCTATTATAAACTGATATAAAAATATAATAAATATAAAAACATTCAAATACATCGATTTAAAACAATTTCTTCACATATGAAACAGTTAATCTTATGTGTATGTAGAGGGCCATCAATTACATCACCATCATCATCATCTTCATCTGTACGATGTGCCCAAGAAGGCTTCAAATATTCTAATACCATTTCGTCTGGTATCTATAATTGATTACTCAATATCTTTATAAAATAATCATGGAAATTTAGTGGATATTGTTAATTATAGGTTTTAATTCTAAAATTTGATTACCATGATTTCTTTTTTTACCAATAAATTTAAAAGCACACTTTAAAAATAATGTTGACGTTACTGCCACCACACAATAGAGTGTCGATAAGATTGAATCAAATCTGTGTATCGATGAAACAGATGAAATAAATATTGGGGCGGGGAATCGCTCTAATCCCTCCCACTCACTATCTTTGAACTCAGTATTTTGCTTTATAATTCGAATTTTATATTTCGCTGAATTATTTGGAATGGTTGTAAGCAAAACCGAGTTTGTAGCCTTTTCCATCTTACTCCAGTTAGAAGACCAATTATCATTAGTTGAATTGAAACAAATATAAACTTGTTCTGCATTTTTAGAATAATATTCATTTTTATTGAAAAACTTATACATCCAACTATTACGTATCAAACAATTTCATAAACTACACATACATAACTTAGCATCTAGATGTTCCGTACATTTTGGAATATCACGATTAAATTTAGGTACACAATTAGAATTACTTAAAGTTTCAATATTTATAATTTTAGGTACACAATGAGAAGTACTTGAAATTTCAATATTTATAATTTTGAGTAGAAGTGATGTTGATGATGATCCGATTCTATTAGATTCACTGAATAATGTTTGTAAAAATTCTATCTTTTGATGTCCTTTAACATACACTATATCAAATCCATATAATTTCTTTATTATTAAATGTATGTCATTGTACCTGATTCATACAATAGTCCGTGAATATTATGAATTGCATAATTTACATCTTCTTTTTTCAGAAATGGTTTATGTTGAGTAAGGTTTAGGCTATTGAAATACATAGTGACTATACTGCGATCCATGCATTATAGTCATTTCTTTAACATGGAATGCTTGTTCACCTTCATAATTATTTAAGACAAAGCCTTGCATGTCAACAATAGCAATTTTCATATCTCGTTTGTAGATCCCATATTCAGAGAAGGTAATTCATGATAACTCCATTTTCTGAATGGAATTAAAATTGGTCAATCATGCTTTATGGATTTTAATAATTCCATTTTTATATAATCATTGGGCGTCATATGCTTTACTTTCAATTCAATAATGTCAATAATTAACGTAGCATTGTTATCATTACGAGAGCGTACTAAACGTAAAGTATGTTTTCCACACATCATTGTTTTATAATCGCTGAATACACCAAGTAAAAGAGATAGTGGTATTCGCATAAAGAATTCCTTTTTGGCACATGTTGATAATCTATTTGGAAATTTCCAACTTCCTATAATTAAATGTTTTGCATCTTCTTCAGTATAACATAAGTATCCACGAATAAGACTAACAATTCCCGGATCTTTAACATGCTCCACTTCTACACCATTCAATTCATACGTTACTGAATCAAATAAAAATGGTCCTGCATTATTAACTAGGCACACAGTTCCATCTCCTTTTGTCTTTTTCAATTTTCCTTTAATTACCAAAGCAGATTCGGCCATTAATAGCCAAACATCATTTCTATTTATTGTTATTTCAATTACATCACTGTTAGAAAATGACTTAATATAAGGAAGATATGTTCGATATTCTATATGTGTCATAGAATCATCATTTAATGGAGATTTATACAGGTTTAAAATTTGATCTGACGGCATATCCAATCGATTTCAAAAAAGTTGTGTTTAAATTTGACAATTTACAAATTTTACAATTTTTAAAATCCCCCAACTTTCTAGCTGAACGGCGTTTTTTAACTGAATGTGTTTGCTTTTTAATACTCCTTTTATACGATTTATTAACATTCTTATTACTATCATTATTAATTATTAAAACCATCTTTTTTTAATTCTAACCGAAACGATAATTTTTCCCCTCGAAAATTAACAAGATTAAAATTCTGATCTAGTATTTTTAGTGAAATGGTAGATATCTCTTTTCCTACTACTGGTAAATAAACCAAGTTTCGTGAAATTTCGTCTATAGAAAATCCAGGATTGGACATGATGGGAAATTCGTATAATGTATGTGACGGTTTGTTGTTATAGTATGCACCACTTGTTATATTACTATCCACGTGAATCGTTCGGACTTTTACAATATTTACAGGATGATCAGATGAATTAGCTATTCCAGCTGGCAAAATCTTTCGTGAGAATCCTAGTAGTTCTGCTAGCGAATTTTCTGTATTAAAGTCTATATGAAAATCACGATGAAAAATTTCACACTTTAAAGTATTATTATTTGGTCTTAGGAAAAAAATATCTTCTTCTTTTTCATTTCCATTTTACTTAAAAGGTATCAATTTCTACTTCAGATAATTATTAATATCTGTAATCTCATATACTCCAGCAGGTAGATTAATTGAATTGACTTTTTTATTTTTATCTATATAGTGAAATTTAGTATTTTCTTCAACGTTCGGTATAGTGTTGTACGAAAAGAAACCCATTAACGCCAATCCGTATTGAAAATTTGTATCTAGTTGTATGGGATTGAGAAAATCTATGGAAAGTGTTGATTTACGATCCTTTAATGTGAAGATTATAGACATAACTAACACTAGACTGTACTATGGCTTGCTATTATATAGAAACTCAATACATAAATGACCACAATTATTAGAATTAAATTTTTGGAATCGGCTTCTATTGTATATTATATTACTTGATTCATTGTATTTACAACTAACCAAGATGCAACTTTTTCACCAAAACTGGAATCTTTTTATCTCACTCGTTCCCAAGCACGATCTTCTAATTCTTTGTCAGCCTTATGTCTATCAGATAATGCAGAACATGAGATGTATGCGAGGTGGTGCTGCTTGCAAGCTTCATCTAATGGGTTGATTCTAGGATCACCATGTGCCAGGCGCTTCTGGATTCGCGTGCCAGGTCCGCACCACTGATAATGAGGGAGGTGGGCCTCAAAGAGGAACTTATCAATTTACGAATTTACTATACCCGCACCTCTGTAGTGAATAGGTTTCATATTACTAAACTGTATAAGCAAAATGAATTCATTTATATAGCAAATTCGTCTTCATCTCCATAATAGTTACAAAAATGCGTTTAGTAAGACAAGATCTTAAACTTTCCGTCAAGAATTTGGACTTTGATGATTCGACATCTAAAACATATATGCACAGTAAATTACTACCAAATTATTTTCGCGGAATTTTCTGTAGTCCGAGCGGGTGCGGCAAAACAAATTCACTCTTAGCTTTGTTATTTGATCGAAATGGTTTAAAATTTGCTACTATCTATCTTTATTCAAAATCTCCTTATCAGCCTAAGTATAAATTATTGGATAACGTATTGCAGCAAGTTAATGAAAAGAAAATATTTCTCATATAAAGATAATGAATTGGTTATTGATCCTCATGAAGCTAAAGCAAACTCTGTATTTATATTCGACGATGTTTCATGTGATAAGCAGGATAAAATTAGGACATATTTTTCAATGGGACGACGCAAATCCATCAACGTAGCATATTTATGACAAACTTATTCCAAAATCCCTAAACAATTAATAAGAGACGATTGAAATGTGATTGTACTTTTTAAACAAGATGATATTAACTTAAAACATATTTTTGATGAACATGTCACACCAGATATATCTTACAGTTATTTTAAAAACGTAGAATAGTAATAAATTTAAACCATTAGTAATTGTAAAAGAATTCGAATTAAATAATGGTCGATATCGATGTGGCTTTGATGTATATATAAAGGTTCATGAATAGTTTTGTTTTCAAAAAAACAGTTCTTTTTATAATCATAAAGCTTCTAGATAAGTCGGAAAGTGCCCGCAAAAGAAAAATTTTAGAATTAGCTAATTCTAAAATGTCCGAAAAAAATATTTAGCCTTAAAATTGGGACGTTCTAATGAAGATAGTACATTGAACCTAATTTTTACACCTGTTACTGATCAGTTAAAAAAATTAGCAGCAGACAATGTGGTTGTTAAAAATAAAACGTCTGAAATAAATGGAAACGAAATGAAAAATATAAAGAAAATTGAAAAAAAAGAGATATCTGAAGTAGATCAAATTGACAAGATAGATGAAGAAGTAGAAGAGGAGGAGGAGAAAGAAATGGAACCAGAAGACGAGCTGGATGAGGAGGATGACGAAGTGATAAAACTACTGGCCATATAATAATAGGTAGAGAACTATATACAGGTAGCAAGCGGACTTTATAATTTATTATTTTATAAAGATCCCAAAAATGATACTAGTAAACACCTCGAGGAATTTAATCGCATATTAGATGACACTAATCTATACAGAAAGGGTTACTCTTCTGAAGGCAGAATAGTTGGAGTGAGGAATCAGAAATATCGACGTATTATTCGCCCATTGTTGATAAAGCAAGGTGGAAACAATAATATGGTCTATAATTCGAAGCCAATAGAATATGTTTATTGGGATGATTTTAATGAACTAGTTGATGGATCACGATTGCTATTCGCATCACAGCAAGCAGGTAATTCTTCTCATAGTAATGAGATTGCGTCAATTATTGAAGAATTAAAAGAAGCCAAAGTTATATGTTAATATATTACCAGTCATAAGTATTATTATTTAGTTAGTTAAACAACGGTGATGAGTATAGATAAGTTTGGACGTTCGTCCGATAAATATCCACATTTTCAGTTTTCGTCCTCGTCTACTTCATCATTATTTTCATTCACATATAATGGTGATTTAGATATTGGAGGTTTAAAAATATGTAACGTTATTTTACCCACTCAAGATGATGACGTTGCTAATAAAAAATATGTGGATAGCTCATGTGGACCAATAATGAATTTGTATTTAATGCTACAGCACGATGTGGCTAAAAGTGAAGAAAATAATAGACAGCGATTAATAGATATATCTAATACAATCAATGATTTAATCAATACTTTTGAGACCAAAATTATAGAATTATCGGCATTATTTGATAGCAGTAGAGCTGAATAACACGATTGAAGATATAATTAAATCATTAGATAAGGTTTAGATGGATGTATTTAATAATCGCGACAAGATAGAAAATCTTAATTATTCCAAAGCTGATAAACAACCAGGAACAGCACGTCTAGATTGAAGGTAGTTGGCTGAGATTCTAGACTCCTGTTATTTAATATTTAAAGTGATAAAGCGCTAAATCGCATCGAATGAAAAAAATCAAGTAGTTAATGAACTACATAAACCAATAAGATGGAATTTTCAGAGGAGACATACAATTATTAAAGAGGTAGACGATTTAGGCCAAGCAGATCTTGCTCAAATGGATACATGTGCAAAAGAAAATAACCAGCGTAAATATTTTCTGCTTGTTGTTGATTGTTTTTCTAAATGTATTTGGGCCGAACCGCTAAAATATAAATCTGGTGATCCGGTGGTGGAAGCGTTTTTTAAAATATTAACTACCTCAAAGCATAGCCCTAACAATTTACAAACTGATCAAGAGAAAGAATTCTGCAATCGTCATTTTCAAGATTTGCTTAAACAATACAAAATTAATCAATATTCAACATATTCGTGAATGTAAGCAGCCATTGCTGAACGAACAATTGGTACTATAAAGGAACAAGCTCGTGAATTCATTATTCACGAGCATGTTTTAGTGTCGGAAGAAAAACCTTGATGGGACTCTAGGTCTTTCGAGGTTAACGTCAGCTGTTACAGATTTTATAGACTCGTCTCTTCTCGAACCATCAATTACAAACAAGTGTAAAAAAATTATCTTAGCTTAATAGGACTTGTTTACATTCTAACAGAGATTGGTTTATATAACTTCGATAAAAATCTGAATAATCTGAGTATACAGTATATATCTGCATAATTATTTGAAGTAAAATCTATATTTGGCCTTTAAAATGAATAATTGTCTCTATTTACAAGCAGCCTAATGCTAGAAATATTAGTATCATCAAATAAAGTATTATCACTACTATCCGTTTCAAAAGTATTGAGTTTTCAACTTTTGAGTTTAAGCAGGCAGAGAAACAAAAGTTGTGGAAGGAATTTTCCAATTTTCGATCTAATCTATTCCTCGTAATGTTTTCTGTGACAGCATTAAAAATCAAAGTAATCGATCGTTTGTTTTTTAAAATAAAAGTAAGAAATATAAAAAAGTCGCCCAGTTTTAGTAGAAATTTAGATTTCATGAATGTAAAGATTTTTTCCGACGAAACTACTGTATAGAATCTCTTCAAATTTTCACAGTAGCTGAAGTGAGTCTTTCTGTGTATGAAATTGTAGTCAAATATTTATTTGTTAATGAGTTATAGAGCATAAAAGCACTATCAAGAAGATATTTTCACACAGCAGCTGATGCATAAAGCACAACATAACCGCCTTTTGCTCAATAATATGCTTTTGAATAAGGATGCAAAACATAACTGTTCGGGGATCGCGCGGCAAGGGAATACAAATAGCTTCGGCTATTTGTATTCCGTGTGCCTTATTCAAGGCACACGCTTGAATTAAGCGGTGCCATGGTCTTTTACTTTTCGCAGATGTCTTTTCGATTATATTATAAAATTGAAAAATACAGTTTTTTTGATATGTTAAGAGCTTAATTGTTTTTGTTTATGGTTTTAGATTAAATTGTTAATTAAAATTTGGCAGTGACTAAAGCGGAGTGCAAATTGAAAATAAATATTTGTAAATAAAATAAAAAACTTAAATAAAAATAAAAAAATTTTTTTAGAAAAAGCACTTAATATTTGATAATCATAAAGGGCTTTGTCAGGCAGATTCAGAGATTTTTTTTCTTAAGTAAAATTAATATTTTCTAGAATGTTCATGTAAAAACTATCTTGAACGTTTCATTCCAATTTCAACATTGTTGCCATTATTCCCATTTATTCTCTTTTTAATATCTATTGTATTTTTAGCTACAGTGGACGCTTCACCAGCTAGGGTACTCATTACCTTAACTGTACCTAGATAAAATAGGCAACATTGGTAAAAGCTTGATTTTCGTACCTTGTTCCTACATTCGTATATTTTCTTAACGCTTTTGATGTAGGATGCTTTGAACACCCATACCCCCCCCCCCATATATTATTACCATATTTCTTTTAGCTTTCATTGTATTTGAAACTAGCCATGATGCAGCTTTTTCACCAAAACTGGAATAGTTTGATTTCACTCGTTTCCAAGCACGATCTTCTAATTCTTTGTCCGCCTCATGTCTCAGATATCATCTGAGACTCAAGCTCATTCTGCATCAGATAATGCAGAATTGAGTTGTATGCGAATTTGTGCTGCTCCCAAGCTGCATCTAATAGGTTGATTCTAGGATCACCACGTGCCGAACGCTTTTGAATTCGCGTGCCTGGGCCGCAATATGGGTAATGAGGGAAATGGGCCTCAAAGGGAAGTTTATTCGTTAATTAGTTTAATATACCAGCACTTCTGTAATCAATAATTTTGATGTTACTATACGGTATCAGCAAAATGAATTAATTTATTTTGTCAATTCGTTTTCATCTCCATAGTAGTTACAAAAATGCGTTTAGTAAGACAAGATCTTAAACTTGCTTTAAAAAAGCGTCGGAAAATAATAACCTCTATAATGTGACAGACTCGTTCATGCTAGTCGACAGAATTAAAGGCATGAAGTTAGATACGGATGGCAGGTTGTTGAAGCTTAACTCGGTGTCCTTATTTACAAATATTCTCTTAGAGATGCAAATTTCAGGTATAAAAGATAGATGGCAGGCCATACAAAACCATATAACTATTAGTATGAATAATTTTATCGGTCTGATATCATTTGATATATATTGAGTTTATTTTTAGTAACACTTACTAGTAGTACTCTTATGGGGTCACCGCTTATTCGAATCTTAGCTACGTAGGTCTTAGATCGCCTGTTGGATGTGGTGCTACTCAAATTGGGGTTTACACTGCCATTCATATATAAATATGCAGCTGACTTGGTGGCGGCTGCGCCAGTTCAATATATGTGTAACATCTGCAACATGTCCAGTAATTATTATCCAAAATTGCAATTCACAGTCGAAATAGAGCAGAACGGTATTTTACCTTTTTTAGACAATAACATCATGAAAAAAAACTATAACACCATTTCATTTGATTGGCGTCAGAATGACACGGCGTCGGGGTGTTACATCAGTTATCTGTCGTGGCACCCGCACAGCGTGAAAATTAATCTTTTCAAAGCGATGACCCATAAGCTCAAAAAAATAGCGGACGCTAGATATCTGACAACAATCTCAAAAAACTAATAAATTTGATATTACAGAATGGATATCCAGCGCCGCTTCTTATAAATCAATTTTCCAAAGAGACAGGACTGTGCACATAGACCGGCATGCCGTCGAGGTCGAAGCCAATAGACAGGATACTAACACCAAATACAGACCTTACCTGTATTAGACCTTACCTGGTCTAACTGAGCAGATTACTGTACTCAGTAATCTGCTAGCTGTTGCTCAGCTAACTGAGCAAAACTGCAAAAAGGTTACACCAGACTGATACCCTAAAAATCTCTGAAAAGGTAGGCTGTAGGCTATACCATATCAATGTGTCCGAAAGTGAAAGGTAGTTTTCTTAAATAAACAAATTCTTTCTTGTGAACGGCGACCATAGATAGCTCTACTTCCGTTCCTAGCAAAATTAAATTACTGAAACTTTATCAAATTTAGTAATTTCGTTACAACCGAAATTCCCGATATCAATTACTTAATCAAATTTAATCCAACACGGTCGATAATCTACATTTCTAAATTCTTTGCATTGTATTAACAAATAATTTGCATTCTGTTTCCTTCTCGTCATTCCATCACAGCCGTATTGCTGAGGCAAATATAACATACATACTCGGTGTTCATTTCAAGTTGTAGAATATTCACACCACGTACTCTTGACATCAATACAAGCAACTTTTCTTAATAACTTTTTTCAGAGAATAAACTTTAGTTATTTCACATTATTGCGCAAGACTTAAAAGCTGCTGGAAACAGCTTGTTATCGACTGTAGTCTACAGCGGCACGAGACAACCGACCGTAAACAACCGTAATCGAGCCAGTTGTGAGAGATGTCGATGAAATAACACGTGCAATGACTCGAGAACACAGGAAACGGGGGAGGGACACACTGGTTTGTGTGTGTTTACATGATTTCGTAAAATCATGTAAAATAAAATAGCAAATTACAATTACACAAGCCGTCTCTAATGTTGCCTTTATTAGAGAATCACAGATTAAGACAAAACCTGCATACCACTAATATTGGGTGTAATTACTACGATAAACTAGTAATGAACTTCAACTTACCAAGCGAGATGATATGGCTTACCACTTTGCTGTCGCATGCAGTTAACCATTCGTATCATCACATAGAGTAGACGTATCAAAATTAAGTGTTTAATGTAAAGATGAAAAATTGTTTTATTCATGAAGGCGTTTTCTTCACGGCATTCAAATAAAAATTATTAGCAATAAATTGAAACTTCATATTCAAAACAAAAATCAGTATAATAAAAATAATTAAATCAGCAAGCAGTCACCGCTTCTCAAAGGAGAAGCGAACCTTTTTTGTTCTCTGAATAACGATAACATTTTGCATTGGAAATTATTATTATTATTATTATTGTTTTTAGCACATAATAAGCAATAAGAAATGCTTATTATCTCGGAAACTATTGAATATAGACCCACACCTTCCTTATCAATTTTCGGTTTGTTTTTTAATGACGTATGAGCGTTGTGATTTTCCTACAACTTAAAATTAACATCCTGTATGTAAAATTCAAATTTACATATTTTATTTATATTATTGTTAATCTCTGAGCATTCTGCTACTAAGCTTGCTAAATTCATTTTAAACACCACCTATACTATACTCTTAAAAAGCTTCACGACAAGACGTACTTACACGTGTCATTGGTCAAAAATATACTCCGTTTTAAAATTAAATCAACTGTTGAATCTTCAGAATATTGTCGTTTTTATCGTTCACTTATTTGGCTATAATTTGATTCGAATTTAGTTTCTATGTAATTATTGTTTATTTTATTTTGTAGTTTATTTTTCATTTATTTGTTATACATAGTTTGCCATTACCTATACACGCATAAGTTATTTATGTTGTGTTAGTTTGTGTATTATGTTAATGTTAACTATTAACTTTCATCTCTTCTTGTCGTCTTTGACTTTATTTAACTAGTTAATAATTTCTTAATTTATATGTGTATGATTTATATATGCTAAGTATGGCATCTACCCTAATCGTTTAACGTTTTCTACAATATGACCATGATGTTCATTATGATAGCGGATACCTTCAAATTTCTCCTCATATTCGCCGAATGCCAAATCCCTGTTGGTTTAGAATAATACCAAAAGCAGAAAAATTAATTAACGGTCAATTAAAGACTGCTATTAGATGTTTTCACTCAAAAACAAAATCGTCTCAGAATATTTTTCAACTTTACCTTGTCAAATCTCAATATTTATTTACATATGTTTACATTATTAAGAGAACAACCTACTTAAATATATCATAACCCTCCGTGAAATTAATTTTTGTCATATTTTAAATAATGAAATTAGTAGAACCCGAAAATTGCTAAACGAAACCAAACTATTTTCATTACCAGCCTACTAGAACTTTTTCTAATGACTCATCGATTGCTGCTTGCCGGCCTTATGTAGAGTCAGTGGTGCCCAAATCCAGTGTACGTGTGTATATCAGGATCATGGAGATCTACAAAATTTTATTTGTGTACGGATTACAACTTGATGATTGTAAATTCCAACACCAAGTATATTAAATCCATTGTATTCGCCAACTATCAGACATAATAAGTTTCCGGTAATATATATATATAAAGAAATGTATTTTAACAGAACAAAACGCAGACATATCCAAGGCATCGAAATAGATTAACGCTTATTTTAAAGTTAAACAAAAATTTAATTCTAGAATTAAAACCTATAATGCAATATGTTCAAATTTTTTAGTATGTATAATTCAGCATGAAGCCGTTCACCAGAAATGGTAGACAGGCTTTACGATACATATATATATATATATATAATTCAGCATTACGCAGTATATATAATTCAGCATTACGCAGTATATATTGTAACAGTTCATTTTCTATCTTAATTATATGTATATTTTCCATCTAAAAAAGTTCATATTATTGAACTATTTTCTATCTGACTTTTCTACTTTATTTGTTTTTTCACGCAGAATTTCCTGATCTTCTTTCATAGGGTTGGTTTTCGCTCGCTATTGGTTCCTGGTAGGGACCGTTCTATAAAAATTTGGTACGCTCTGCGTGTGGGGTTTTTGACTACTTGAAGTTCAATAGTTTCTTGCTAGTTAAGGTTCGCTTCGCGACCTATATTTTTCCACGGGTACACGTTAGTTAATGTCCGACATACTCGTATTGTAGTTATTTTGGCAGTAGTTTTACAAGCCTCAAAGTTAGGCTGCTGCTTTAGTGTTTACGGTTTGTTCCTTAAAATAGACAACCTATTTTAACTCGTTTGAGGGGCATTCACTTCACTATCAAGACAGCTTTTAAGTGCCTTAATTATTGATTTGGCCTTCGCAAGCCCATTAGAGGCAATATTTTGCCTCTACAGGGTTATATTAAGGTTGTGGAAATCTTCAATCCAGTGCCACCACTGGAGGAAAATACCGCCACAACATCTAGCATCGACTCTACCACCAGAAGCCGTAAGTAGAAATCTTACTGTATATCTCTTTTATTATTTACTGGTTTTATCTTTTAAATTTGATAACTGTTTTATCTGCATAAAATACGTAACATTGAATTAACTTAATTCACCCTATGCTCTGAATGACATCATCATATGCCCGCTCTGAAATTGCTTAACATTATTAATAGTTTTATATCTTAAAAACGCCTCATTGGCATAAGTGTATATTTTATTTTATTTTATTGTCTTTTTTATCATGACTTATATTTATTCTTGTAAGCTTACCGGCTCACTCAAGCTCGTGAGAGTTCTGGATTTTTCCACAATTTCCAGTAGCACCCATGAAGCCCACCGGTCTTATGGTGAACCGGCTAGAAACCAGCCGGTGATTCTAACCCTACATTCAGGAACGCACCCGGGATAAATCATAAGTTGATCTTTTTGAATACTCTTAATTTCATTAGGGTAAGTTTTTTTTATTATTGTGATGCACTCCTTTTATTTCCTTTCTCTTTAAATTTATGGTAATGATTTTGTAAGTTTATGTTTCCGAACTTGATATTACAAATACACTATTACTAACATGCATAAATTGATATTTTCTATTTTGGGCAAATAGCGGGTTTAGGATATTATATACAGTACATTGTAATTTACTGTAAATTAAGGGTAAGTATTAAGTGTTACTTGTAATTAAGTAATATTTTTAAATTTTAAAACCTTCAACTTTCATTTGACAACATCGCATAGTATAGAGATTACAACATAACTCGAAGTAATGTCATTATTACTATTATTATTCTCGTTTCATGATTACCCTACATTTTCTTTTAGTTTCGAAGATATATTGCCTTCATCCTCAAAAGTCTAATTTTAAAAAACAAGATAAAATACATAATTAAAATCGTATGACATAAATTAGGACATTCACCGCCGGTTGCAGAAACGCGAATTATCTCTGTTCCTATGATAAAATATTTGATCTTTTATTTTTAATGTATTTCATCCATAACACCTATGATTATCGATGGATTATGTATAATCTGATTTTCAGAAGCTGACGGTCAAAGTTACGATTCACCGAAAATCTAAACTTACTATTAAGTACGAACCACTAAACAATATTAAATCATATAATCAACATAATTTAGTACTTAACAACTAAGCTACAATATAATACATAGTATTACTAGTCACACTGTGATGGTTACTAAAAAGAAGTACATTCAATGACTATATTTAACTCTTTATTTTACTCTAAGTTGTAACTACGAATACTGTAAACTATGATTTGTATGCAATTGATAATAGACTATTGAAGATATAAATATGAGTATTAATTGCATATCGTTAGTACTATGGACGAAGAATAAGATACTAACAAAAAATGGCAATTTTATGAATGTATTAATTATTATCCAAGTCCATTTCACCTTTCCCCTAAGAAAAAAAAATTTAATTAGTTTTTATTCAGTGGTTCAGTAGTTACATGAAAACACTGAAAAACATAAAAATTGTATAACAGTGCCTTGTCAGATAACGAACGCGGAATTAGAAAAACATGTGAATTTATTGTACATACAAAATAAATATTATCCTAAAATAAAGGATGACTCTCCTTTACCTGATGATAACACGACAGATGAGCAGCTTCACTATTGCAATGCACTATTGCACCACTATTGCCTTATAAAAAATATGTCTAGGCTCATATCAAAACAGATTAATTAACGTAAAATTTTTGTCTGCGGTAGGTGCCTTAAGTATTTTCTAACTCAGAAAAACTAAACAATCATCGCGTTTTACATTAAAATTAGATTAAAATACTTAAATTAATTAAAATTCTGTAAGATATTTTTTCCAAGTTATTAGAGTTCAGAAATATTGTATGTAAGCAAAACGCACTTCTCATAATGTATTTATGTTTTGAATGTGGCGTAGAGAACATAGATATTTCACATACTGCAAGTCAAATTTGTTATCAACAGCATACTCCATTTGGTGAAGGCTACTATGTAAATATGATTATTATCAATCACTTTGCTACTACGATTTTTATCGAAGAGAAAATTGTGTAGGATGGATAGTGAATCATTTAGAGCTATCAACAAACAAGATTGAACAAAAGATTAAATAATCTGTGCCTATGTCTAGTGGATCGAAGCAACTAAACATTGTCACATTTGCGAAACACTGTATTTAATTAATGATAAAATTATCAGAGACTATATGTGTGGTCTAGCTCATGTGGCCTGTAACTTAAATTTTAAAAAATTATTTGTAGTAAAAATAACTTGTCATAACCTTACAGTTGTGATGATTTAGTTTATCACTACTTACAAGTTATAATTGATAGGAAATCATATATATGCTTTCTTAGTTAAAGAAATATGTAAAATGGGAACCATTACTTTATTCCCAATAAATAAAGAAAAATACATTTCACGTACTCATATTATCGTAATAGTTCTGTTCGATATTGTTTCCTAGACTCTTACAGGTTTTTAAACACTTCAGTGCCTGAATTAGTATTCACCCTACAAATGAATGAATTAAATATTCTAAAACATGAATTCCGTAGTTTAGATGCGGAATCTCTTAATTGCTTTTAAGAAAAAGTGTTTTTTCTACGATTATATACATAATTTAAGTGAACTAAATGAAGCACAACTACCAGCTAAAGAATTGTTTTATAATAAGCTGATAAGATCACACATCAGTGAGGCCAATTTTTACCATGCAAAAAGAATTTGGGAAAGATTCAGTATTAAAAATTTGCACGAATATACTAACTTATACAGGGTGTTCGCCAAATGTTTTCAGAAATATTAACCACATCCTCCTGGCATCAATACAAACAACTTTTCTTAATAACTTTTCTTCGAAAAATCAACTTTAATTATTTCACAATATTGCGCAACACTTAAAAACGGCTAGAAACGTTTGATATCCGCTGTACTTTGCGGCGGCTCGCGCCAGACAACGGTAGACAACCGTTATCGAAACAGCCGTGAGAGACGTGATGGAAAAAACGTTGAATGACTTGTCCACAAAGCAAATGATTGAAGGTCAGGCTTGTTTATTTTTATTTTTTTGCTTATGTCTTGAAATTAAAGTTAGAATTTTAATTCTAAAAATTTAATTCTAAATTTAATTAAAAGTTAGAAAATTAGAATTTAAAAAATTTAATAAGAAAAATTGAACATGTTTATCTAGTCATAAGAACACCTTTTGAAACATGTTTCGTCTAATGATAATATTTAATTTTTTTATTATAGGATAATGAAGATTCTGAGTCGTTTCTTGAGAATCATTTAATTTTGTTTTGTAGACGTTCCAATGCCTTATCACCTCATCATAAGTACTTTAGAAAAATTACTTTCGTTTCAAATTCTGGAAGTTTCAATATTCAAGCATATTTAAAAAATCAAGAGTTAGAGAATTTACAAGTTAAACGATTTACAATTAACAATATTAAAACCAAATAATTAAAAATATCCTACACTAGTTACATGTTTTTTCCCCTTTCGGCACATTCATTTCGTGCTGATACCCTACACTCATCGAAACTTCCACACTCAAACAAGGCGTGCTCAGCAGTATCCGCATCGGCTCCACAAAGCACAGGAGCTATCTTTCTTTCTGCAGATCCTACACAGATACTGCCCAAACGGTCTGTGCCCAGTCAGGCCACTTGCCGCTACGCATCCACCGTTCCTGCCATTTATCTATGGCATTATCATTCTTTCTATCACTGCATCATTATCCCTATCATTCAATAGCATGCATGCTCTTTCCTTTCTTGAACGGTCAGGTCTAGTCGCAGCAAGACCGCCACAACTTTGGCAGCTTCCGCCGACACTATCCTGTATGCACAGATGCATCCAACATGCCTATGTGACACGAATAAACACGCCTATTCACTCTTTTCAAAGTTTTCGCATACTTATTATACCTCAGCGCATCCTTCCATACAGAGGTCGGTACAGCACTGCCGAGCGGACACCACTGCATATCAGCCTTCCGCATGGCGTCGCTGGGTTCACCCGCTACGGCATCACTCTCATTAATACATTCGCCATGCTCCGCGCCTTTTCACACACCCTTTCGATATGCACACCACACCTCATATCTTTTTATACATTCATGTTCAGATATTTCACTGCCCTGGCACTCGCGATTTCATTTCACACACTATTACCACAATCTCACGTACTTTCCTTCTTCCACTCAACAACGCAACCTCGGACTTATGCTCAGCCACTCTTAATCCCATTCGCCCTAATTGCACAATCACACAACGCACGGTCCAAATTCTGTTGGAAAGCTGTCCCATTCGGTGCCCAATCAAACCACGGCCACGTCGTCAGCATAAGACACCAATTCGACCCTTTCCTCAATATCCATTCTCACTGCCCGGTCGTAGTAGACATTCCACAAAAAGCGGTCCAAGGTGCGACCTCTGCGGAATGCCACATGAGACCTTATATTATCTTCCAAACCTATCAGTCATAACTCTATCCTGTAGATACGACTCCACCATATCCACAAGATACTCCGACACCACACCAGCTTCTATTACCTCAACCATTTGTCCCCACGGCGCCTCCTGGAATGCATTCTTAACATTCAGGAAGACCATGGCCACAATCGGCTGAAACCTTATCGCCTTATCATGCACTCTAGAAACCAAATCCTTAACATACTGAATCGCATCCTCTGTCGTCCTGCCTGTCGTGTAATCAAATTGATTCCACAAAAACAGTTCGCTTTTCATTCACTTCTACTCGCAATCTATCTCGCACAAGAACGTCCAAAACCTTTGCGCCTGAATTAATCAGACATATCGATTTGAAAGCCCTTTCGCCTTCCGCAATTGGACTCGGATGGTTCTCATATAATAGCTGGCTCGCTTTCTTCCATTCAATGTGAAATTCCCCATAATACATACATCTCTGATACACGCCACGAAACACTCCACAGTTGCTCTCACCAATTTCCTACCATACTTTCGGGATAATATGATCGGATACCGGCGCCTTATTACTCTTTAGCGCATTAAGCGCTCCGAGCATGTTCGCTTCCGTGATCATCACCTCAACCCACACATTCAGGCTTCTATCCCACTTCCACTCACTAGCCTCTCGTACCCCGAGGTATTTTCCGCATTTACTCCACCCAGCTCTGTGTCTTTTCCGCACACGTAGTTGCCGTGTGACTCTTCTGGTCACACCTAAAGCAATTTTCGGTGCGGTCTGGGCGTTGACAGGTTCCCAGTACATGGCCGTATTGTCAGCATTTCAGGCAGCGGTCTACACACACTTTCTCCACCACCCTAGCATTAACGACTCCCACTCTAACGAACTTTCTGTTTATCAGCACGTCCATATCCGCTTTGCTGCCATGCAGCTCCACGGTTTTCGTGCCCCTAAGCCAATCCCTCCATAAACTTAACTTCACCTTATCTTCAATGTATCAAATGAAGGTGCCCTCAGCAATTTTCCCCCACAACATTTGTCGCAAGCGGGACCCTCACTCCACACTGTCTTTCCTCTTTTAGCGCCATAATAATCCATGATCTTTATTATATCTTCCAGTCCTCTACTATTGAGAGTTTCTATCAGTCTGCCCAATGTAATAATAGGTTCCTTTATTTTTGTCGAAGGGCTTCTCTCAACACTAGCCTTCAACATTTTATGCTCGGTTTCTATTTTATTTGTGATAACTAACGTCTCTCGTAACTCTTTTTTTATGCTTACATCTTCCGTTTCATCCAATCGTTCGCGTTTCTGGCCAAAACTAGAAAAATCTCCCAATGACACGCTCCGATTCCTATCTCAGCCGATATCAACCCTACATGGACTTCCAACCGCAATAATCTACCACGCAATCTGAGTAGTAGAGCGCCGTTAATGAATAGTCGAAACAAGCCGAAGCTTTAACACCCCTAGCGACGACAAGAAAGCCGACCTCTGTCCTTCCCGGTATCAGTCGTCACGCAGCACTGGAGAGCGCAACCGTTCTAGAGCACCTGCCACCTTTTCAACTGTACTTGCCCACGCAGCGCGCCGTGTTACGGGGTGCGCCACATGTAGGCTCGGGGCCAGCGAACCTCTACCCCAAAAATTCCAACCGAAATCTATTATGTTGAGCTGGGTATATAAATTGAATTTAGCCGAATAATATTCTGTCTTATTAATATAAAATATAAAATCGCCTGAAATCTTTAACAGGATGTTATTTGAAGACATTATAAGGGTCAATAATTTTTCTAGAAATATTATAATCAGTATTAAATCTAAATTAACATATTTAGCCAGCTGCGAAATATAAAATCAGCGTTTATAAAATTGTTATAGATTGTGTTACAGTCAATTAAATTTAGCTTATTAATTAAGGGAACGACATGATATTTATGGATCAATATTATGTTTACCAAATCAGATTCTGTTAAGAATATAGTCTCTTCTAGTTTAGTAATTTGAATCACTTTAATTTCTTATTATTATTACCTGCTACGATTATATTCTTACGAAAAGAAAACGTAAATAGTCTAATTCTATTGTACTACAATATATGTAGGAAAAAAAATTACTTCTTTGTTTAATGACGGGAAATAATTTTTTTAAGATGAATATTGGTTAACAATATTCAAGTTAGTTTATTCAATCATAAATACAGAACACAATTAATAGAATACAAATTCATACCAACATCTCAAAAATCTATCTGACAGTTTTTTTTTTTACCCGTGACCATTTTTTTTTTCATTGCTCACTCTGATTCATTCCTACATCTCGGCCATTCTGGTTTGAATTCGCCTCGAATTCTACCCAGGATTTCATTAAATCAGCTGATGAAGATGCCAATCTTGGAGCAGGATGATGACCAATCTTCTTCATTTCGTATCGGTCATTACACAAACAATTAATAACTCGATATGGACCTAAAAACTTCGGTAATAGTTTTGAGCATGCGGCAAATTGTGTTTGATTAATTGCAACAAAATCGCCTGGATAATATTTAGTAGCGGCTTTACGTCTTCTGTTGAATGATCTTACATTTTCTTTTTGCACCTGGACTATCTGTTTTCTTGCTTCTTCTCTTAAAATCTCTCTACGTTTCATAAAATCTTCTACCAATTATTCTTCAATTAACTCTACTAAACTTGTGTCTTCTGATCTGTTCATTGTTGTTCCGAATACTAATTCAATTGGTGATGTTCCAATACTCCGAGGGAATGTACTATTTAATGCTTCTTGAAGTTTTCTTATATGCTTGTACCAATATTCTGGTTTATCAATTGACAGCTTAGTTAATACAGGAATGATTACACGATTCACTCGTTCAACCTGACCATGTCCTCGTGGTACGCCAGTTGTGATCATAACATGTTTGATATTTTCATTATTACAATAATCTTCAAATAATTTGCTCCGAAATGCTGCTCCTCGATCTGATATTATTAATTTTGGCTTTCCAAATAACATTGCTTGTGAATCTAGTTTCTTGACTACCTCTTCCGTGTTTTTGTGGGATAGGTCCATGTGAATTTTCTAAATGCATCCACTACAACAAGTATGTATTTGTAACTTTTCCCTGTTTGCGTCAAACGTCCTAAATGACCCACATGATACGTATGCAAAGGTTTACTTTTCTTATCAATCGGGTTTAAAAAACATTCTTGTTTTCCTTTCTTCCGTTCTGCTAAAATACAATGTACACAATTAACTATAATCTTTTCCATTTTTCTATCCATTTTTGGAAACCAGTAATCTTTTTCAATCAATTTCTTTGCCTTAATCACTTCAAAATGACAATTTTCATGAGCTTTCCTTATAATTTCAACTTCCATATTTTCAGGAATAACCAAAGCTTTTATTCCGTTAACTTCTTTAAATAGCATGTCATCTTCAATAAAAAAATTTTCATATTCCGTCGTTTTTATCAATTCCTTGATCGTCTTTAAATATTCATCCTTCTTTGGATTTTCCTTAATTCGTTCCAAAAATTCATTTTTAATCATCATTATAATTGGAGATCGACTTAATGCATCACAATGCATCATACTTTTTCCTGACCTATGCTCAATAGAATAATTAAATTCTTCTAATAGTAGTGGCCAAAGAGCCACTCTAGTGGTCAAATATTTTTTCGTCATCGTCTTCGTAAATGCTGAACAATCAGTAACTATCTTGAAACTTATAACCAATAAATAAACACGAAATTTCTTCAGTGATTCAATTATTGCTAATACTTCTAGCTCATAGCTTGTATATTTTTTTTCAGCGTCTGTTGTCTTACGACTCATATAATAAACATAGGGTGAAACTTTGAATCTACATCATATTTTTGCATCAAGATCGCACCGTAGCCATCAATACTTGCGTTTGTGTGAAGTTCTGTTTCTTTTTCGAAATCAAAAATTTTAAGGACTGGATCTTCTGTTAATCTTTGTTTTAACGATTCGAATGCAAGTTGCTCATTTATAGAAAAATTAAACTTCTTGTATTTTCTTAACAGATTACTTAGAGGTCGAGCAATTATTGCGTAATTGTGAATTCATTGTGAATGAATTTTCTAAAATATCCTGTAAGTCCAAAAAAAGATTGCACTTGCTTGATCGTCTTCGGTTTTGGAAATTTTACTACAGCTTCAATTTTCTTTGGTGCTGGTTTAACTTTTCCATTTTCTATCAAATGTCCAAGATATTCTACTTCTAATTTCAAAAATTGACACTTTGTCCAATTAAAGTTCAATCTAAACCCTTCAGCTGTATCGATTACCAATTGTAATCGATCTATTGCTTCTTCGTAATTTCGCGCTGGAATAATTGTATCATCCATATAAAATAACATTATATTATCTTGCACTAATTTTTTAAAAATCGTACTAACAAATCTTTGAAAAATAGCTGGTTGGAATTGCACAAACCAAACGGCACTCTACAAAAATTATATTGACCATTATGAGTTACAAAACAGGTATATTTTTGACTTGAAACTTCTACTGGTACGTGAAAAAAACCATCCTTCAGATCCAATGTAGTAAATATCTTTGCTCCACATAACTTATCTATTTGATCTTCAATAATTGGTAATGGGTATCTGTCTTTAATAATTTTCTTATTAACCTTGCGCTAGTCGACACATATACGAGTTTTTCCATTCTTCTTTTTGACTAATACAATCGGACTAGCAAAATCTGAACAGCTCGGAACAATTATACCATCCTTCAACCATTGTTCAATTTGGCGATCGACTTCGTTTTATTCAGGTATGGGTAATCTTCTAGGTCGTTGCTATATCGGTTCCTCATTGGTAAGAAAAATTTTTGGTTCAATTTCGGTCTCTTTTGTTCTTTCAATTTTATAATTATTAATCATCATTTGAATTTTTTCCTTATAATCTTTATTTCCAACATCTGGATCATTGTCGACTTCTATTGATAATAATTCCTTAGTTGCTTGTAATAAGCAATTATCATTTTTTATATTCTGTTTATTTATCGTGTCACATTTGTCAATTAAACATTTTTTTTCAATTTTAATTCCATCTGAATTAGCGATTAACGTCGCTTTATTTAACAGTGGTTTTCCAACGACTACATCAATGTTAATTTTTTCATCTGGTATAATATAAAATTCAAGTTCATATTGTATGTTATCAATTTCAACATTTGCTGAGAATTTTCCAATCGTATTTATTTTCTTATTACCAACTCCTCTAATTGTTATTTGTTTCTTTTGAAAATTTGGTGCGCCGATTTTGAGATATGATGCCAAACAAAAGACATTTAAATCACTGCCAGTATTATACGGCAGTACGGTCTTGATGACACACACCGTTAATTTTAATAGTTTTTTCCTTATTGTTTTTATTTTTATACCTTTGTTTATCCACAACATAACATGATGAGTCTTTGCTTCCAACCATCTCATTATTGTTCACTAACTTCTTTTTACATTCTTTTGAAATATGACCATATTCATTATATGAAAAATATTTTTTTCCTTTATTCTTGTTCATGCAATCAACTGACGAGTGACCTTTATTACCACAATTAAAACATCTAAATCCTTTGGTAAAATATTCACTATTCTTGTTATATTGTTTATTATCAATTTTCTTCTTAAAATTATCATCTCCTGGTAAAGTTTTAACTTGACACGTTTTAAATTTCATATACGTCTGAAGCCTATTTTTCATTTCTTTTATAGAATTTGCACCATATAATAATGTCTTATTAATTTCATCATCTTGAAATCCTGCGATAATATAATCAATTAAAGCGGATTCTTCCACATATCCATCAGAGGCTATTTCTTCCATTTTCAAGATATATTGTTGAAATGATTCCTCAATTTTCTTCTTTCGCGAATTTAATTTTCGGTGAATAACTGCGCTGTTATTTTTTTGATCAAATTCTGCTAAAATTTTCTTCTTTAAGATTGACCATGATTTAATTCTAGTTTCTGATCGTAAAAATAATCTTGTTGTACCACATAGAGATTTTTTAGCATACACAAACTTAGAAAAATCGTCCCATCCCATGATAACAGCAGTTTCTTCAAAATCTTGTAGCCATTTTCTGATAGAATAATCGTCATCACCAGTAAATTTGGTTATAAAATCTTCAATGTCTCGCAGGCAGAACAGGTAATCTACTAGTACACAACTTTCTTGCACCTCGTTCATCTTTATATTTATTATAATCATTATTGCACTTTGAAGAGCTGCTGTCAGACAATATAGAGAGGAACGATTCAGGAGAGGCAGACAATACAGAGAGAAAGGAAAGCAAAGACGAGAAAGAGGAATTTAATATGGAGGAACTGGAAAAGACCATAAAACAACTGAAGAATGGAAAAGCACCAGGAATGGTGCTTTAATGACCGAAAATCATTTTTTTAAGATGAATATTGGTTAACAAAATTCAAGTTAGTTTATTCAATCATAAATACAGAACACAATTAATAAAATACAAATTCATACCAACATCTCAAAAATCTATCTGACAGTTTTTTTTTTACCCGTGACCATTTTTTTTTCATTGCTCACTCTGATTCATTCCTATATATATATAACGAATCCCATACATATTTAAAATCAGCGTTTTCATTTCAAATTCAACTTATTGGAAGACATTAATTAATTTAATTAAAGGCCTAATGTTTAGTCGAACATCAATGGTTCAGTTATTGTAAAAAATCTAACATATCCAACAGATATTTAACATTAGCTTTTCCTATTCAAATGCTTCAAATTAGAGGGGATAATTTAATTTTATAAATGGCCTAATATTTAGCCGAAATACAATCACTGTTTATTGTAGAAATTCTTGTATTTAAAATATATATATGTATGTTAAAGCCTGTCTACCATTTCTGGTGTAGGCTTTATCTTCTTTACCCTGTCTTTATCTTTTTTCCTTTTCTTCTTTTTTTTCCTTTCTTTCTTTCTTTCTCTAGGCTTATTCGTTTTTACTTGACGGCATTGCGTCGCTAAGCTTTCCCCATTCTTTCTTGTTGTTTGCCATCCTACTAGCTTCACTCATGGTTATTTTTCTTCTTTGTAATATCTTTTCTATTATGTCATCCCAGGTAGTTTCACGTCTTCCCCTTTTTCTTTTCTGCCCAGGTCTAGCTTCCCATACCCTTCTCATTAGTCTTTCCTGTCCCATTCTTTTCAGATGGCCCCACAATCTCTATTAGCCCCGTAATGCTCATACTGTAAAACACTTTCATTGCTTTTCCTAGTCGGCTGTTAATTTCTTCTTCTGGCTTTCCTGAACTAGTTATTTCTACTGCCAAATATTTCCATTTCGTCACTTGCTCCAATTTTACCTTATCTACTATGATTTTTATCTCATGTTGTTCCTCGATCACCATTACTTTTTTTTCTCTTTACACATCTCCATTCCGTTCTCTCTAAGTGTTTCATTCCATTTATTTATGCTTGTCTGCAACTCTTTATCGTTAGATGCTATTACCATTATATCGTCCGCAAATGCTCCAATCTTTACTTCAACTCTCTCCATATAATTCCATCCACGTCAAGTCCTCTAGTTCTTTCTTTCGCTTTCCTTATTATTTTATCCATGTAAAGATTAAATATCTTGGACTTAGTCCTCATTTTTTCCCTGTCTTAGTCCGTCTTTCGTTTTAAATTTTTTTGATTGTCTGTTTTTGACTATCACGCTGTTTGAGTTTTCTTCATATATTTTTTTTATTAAGTTAACAATTTTCCTGCTTATCTCTATCTCTGCCATCATCTTCCACAATCTATCTCTTCTTAGTTTATCAAATGCCTTTTCAAATCTAAAAAACGCAGAATTTTCTCTATATTAATTTTTATTCTCTCGTTTATCATCATTTCCAACACTTTCATGTTTGTATTTAATAGAGTAATTCCTCTGTAAATATTACAATCTTTCTTAAATCCTTTCTTAAATATTGGTACTATCAGTGCATGCTGCCATTTTTAGGTATCATTTGCTCTTTCCATATTTTGTTATATATGTCCAGCATTACCTGCCTTCCCTCTTCTCCCATATATTTTATCATTTCAGTCGTTATTGCGTCACTTGCTGGTGCTTTTCCATTTTTCAGTTGTTTTATGGCCTTTTCCTATTCCTCCATATTAAATTCCTCTTCATCGTCTTTGCTTTCATTTCTCTCTGTATTGACTACTTTTCTTGTATCGGTCCTAGCTATCTTGTCTGACAGCAGCTCTTCAATGCATTGCTTCCATCTTTCCATTATTTCATATTTCTGCTTTAATATTTTTCCTTCTTTGTTATTTATATATGTAGCACTTTTGGTCTTTCTTTTTTTACTGTTCTTAGTCTGCTATAGAATTTTTTTTTTTCAATCTGCAGCTTCGTTTTCTAATTTATTGCCGAATTCTGCCGATTCATTTCTTTTCGCCTCTAATACTAATTGCTTCACTATTTTTCTGTCCTCCTTGTAACACTGATACGTTTCTCTATTTTTTTTTTGTAAATATTCCTTCCATTTTTTCTTTTTTAATCTCACTCTTCTCTTGATCTCTTCTGTCCACCATGCCGTTTGTTTTATTTTCTTATTTCTTTTTATTTTTCCACACACTTCCGAGCTTGCTTGTAGTATCATCTTTTTGAATTCCTCCCAACTCTCTTCCAAACTTAATGTCTTCCATTTCTCATTTCTGCTCTCGATCATCCTCTTCATTTTTTCTCTATATTGCTTTGCCACCTTTTTCCCCGTCTTTTAACCTACACGCTTTTATTTTCTCATATTCTATCTTATCTTCTTTTTTCTCTCTGTTGTCTGATTTCAGTGGTTTCTTTATTTTTGATATGACCATATAATGATCACTTCCCACTTCCGGCCCTCTTGATACTTTTACATCTACTATATTCTTTTTTGGCCATTTCCTGCTACTATATGGTCTATTATTGATTTTTCATTTTTGCTGCTCATTTCTCTAGTATACTTGTGTATATCCTTGTGCTTATAATAAGTATTAGCTATAAACATATTGTTGATTCGGCAAAACTCTATTAATCTATTTTCGTTATCATTTAGTATTGTCTCCCCATTCTGGCTAAATATTCTGCTTTCTCCTGTTTTTCCCTTTCCCACTCTACTATTAAAATCTCCTGCAATGTATATTTCCCCTTTTGCTCTTTCTGCCGTCTCTGTTAACAGTTCCTAGAATTTCTCTTTGTTCTCCTTTTTGTCCAGTCTAGAAAGGAGCATACAGATAAGGAAAGTCAAGAAAAGTATCCGATAATTATTATTATAAAATATTCTCCAAT
Source organism: Platypus cylindrus (assembly GCA_949748235.1). Taxonomy (NCBI): domain Eukaryota; kingdom Metazoa; phylum Arthropoda; class Insecta; order Coleoptera; family Curculionidae; genus Platypus; species Platypus cylindrus. The sequence continues at coordinate 35,518,578 of OX456488.1, forward strand.
CTACGTCTCAAAAATTATATAATACGTATTTAAATCAAAATACATATAAAAATCATAGTATCACACGTGTTTCGGTATAAAGCATCATCAGATATTACGATAGGACTATAATTATAAAAACAAATATATAAGTTGACAATTTCGAAAATTATGCCAATATATGAATTTAATGACATCTGCGAACCAGTCTGAAATTTTTAATTATTGAAATTCAAGTTATTGAAAATTAAATAGGTTTCAAAATTTGAAATTATATTAACGCAACTATAGTTGGTATCATTTTTGAATTTAGTAGTCTTTAATTTTTCCAGCAAATCTAGTTTTGTACTTTTTTTACGTTGATGTAACAAGTGCACATCATCATGTATCGAAAATGTATGATGGTTCGTAGAAAAAAAAAATTCGATAATATAATTTCAAATTTTGAAACCTATTTAATTTTCAATAACTTGAATTTTAATAATAAAAATTTTTTTAGACTGGTTCTCAAATGTCATATATTGCCATAATTTTCTAAATAGTCAATTTGAATTATGTTCACAAATATTTCTTTTTATAATTATTCTTATCATAATATCTGATGATAGTTTATACCGAAACACGTGTTATATTATGATTTAAATACATATTATATAACTCTTGAGACGTAGATTGGGGAAGATTTTATAATCTTCTCCGGTTTCCAAGAGAAGTGATAGAATAACTTGGGATGATATAAATTCTGCATTCAATAACCGTATTCCAACGTGCATCATTTATAACATAAGGCACACAGATGACACAGACTTTTAAAAAAATTCATTTGACTTTTTAAGAGATGTATAAATAATATATTAAAATTAATGAATGTACTTAAAGTACACACCAGTTTATTCGCTCGATATATCACCACCAAAGGGAATATACAGATTTTGGAATATAAGTATTTTCATAGCAGAAATGAAAAAATTGATAGTGGCAAGGATTTAGTAAGCTGGTTTCAAAATAATGTCATTGACAATATACTGAATAAAATGGATGAATTTCAAGAACTTGATAGTGGCTGGGTCCTGAAGGTAACAGTTAATTTACAAATTAATATAAATAAATATGAATTCGGTCTTGCTGCTTCATCCTATATTCAATTACTTAAAGAAATTTCTAATAAAGGCGCATTTATTAACATAAAGAATAATCATAATGTGCGTTTTTACTGGAACGTTATAGCAGGACTTTACCTTGCTACAAATAATTCAGATAGAATTTCATCGTATCCACATTATTCAAATTTACTAAAAACAGGTGGCTTACAATTACCAATTTCAATAAGTCAAATAAATATATATTAAAGAATTAATGACATTTCAGTAAATGCTTATGCGCTAGAGCGACATGACTTAACGTGTCGACAGTATTACGATTTTAATTAGCAGTAAAAATTTGATTGTGATTAAGAAATTTAATTAATTTAATTTTTTTAACAAAACTTAATATACACTATTTCTTAACTTAACTATTTCTTATCTAGAATATTAATCAGCTATTGATAGTCCAAAAATTGTTGTTACTCATTTTATTGAATATTGATTTTTAACCTTCGATCGAGGGTCGATTATGGGTTACTGACGGCTATATCCGGAACCGTCCGAATTATTCGTAAAGCGAATGAGCTCATTGAAGTTCATTATTATTTGGAACATTCTGCTGAAACTGCAATAATCAATTGTGGGAATTGCTGTTCAGAAAAATAATCAATCCTAAAAATGCTTAATATATATAATATTGTAATAATTGTTATTAAAATAAATGTATAATGATAATTATAAGAATAATAATAATACTAAGGATATTGTAATTAACCAGAATAGAACTAAGAATAAATGTTGTATGAAGATATTCATACCATGGAAGCACTGAAAAACAATAAAATTGTATAACAGTACCTTGTCGAAAAACGAAAACGAAATTAGAAAAACATGTGAATTTATTGTACATACAAAATAAATATTATGCTAAAGTAAACTCTCCGTTACCCAATGATAACACGGAAGATGCGAAGTTTAAGTATCACTATGGCCCTACCAAAAATATGTCTAGGCTCATATCAAAATAAATTAATAAAGGTAAAATTATATTTTGCGATATATATGCCTTAATTACTTTCTATCTCAGTTCAACAATCATCTCGTTTTATGCGAACAATTAAAATTCTATAAAATATCATTTCCAAGTTATGATTACGTAGATTTCAAAAATATTGTATATAAGGAAATAGCACTTTTCGTAATTTATTTAGATTTTGAATGTGTCCTAGAGAAAATAGATATTTCACACAATATAAGTCAAATTTGTTATCAACAGCACACGCCATTTAGTGCAGGATATTATGTAAAATATGCTTGTGATCAATCACTTTGCTACTACGATTTTTATCGAGAAAAACATTGTGTTGGGCGGAGAGTAAATCAGTTAGAGTTATTAACAAACAAGATTGAACAAAAGATTAAATCATCTGTGCCTATGTCTAGTGGACTAGATATCGAAGCAGCAGGACATTGACACATTAGTGAGAAACCGTCTGGTGGAAGTTTGTAGACAGTATTCGAATTTGGCGGGTGAAATAAAAGTTCTCGGGCGCCAGACAATGACTCATTTACACTGTCAATGTGTGTGTGTCAACTAGTAACAATTACACTAAATTAACTGATTAAAGAAAGAAAGAGAAATACAGTACACGCAACTAATTTAAATATATGGAAGGATTCCGATTCGCGTAGTAAGGGTGAACTGTACTGTTGACGACGAGTCAGGATATAGAAAAAATGTGAATATCAGCGAAACGAACTGCTCGAGCGGCAGCTTGAAGAAGTGAACTTACTCTTAATAGAGCAGAATTCGAGACGGAAAAGAGATAGAAGAAAAAATAAGAAGGAATTTCATAGTTAATAGAGAGGAAAAAAAAGAAATGGAGAAAAAAAAATTACAAGGATACTAATATTAGAAAAAACGTCGCTCCTTCCAAAAAGACAGAATAAAAAAAATATGTAGTGAAGGGAAAGACACTAATTGGCATGAAATGATGATTGCTCACGTACTCTCAACACCGTCCTTAATTAATGATAAAATTGCCACGATAATCATTATAATGGCAATATGCGTGGCCCAGCTCATTCAGCCAGTAACCTAAAATTGAAAAAATTATTTGAAGTACCAATAATTTGTCATTGCCTTTCAAATAATGATAGTGATTTCCTAGCTAAGGAAATATGTAAAATGGGAACCATTACTTTATTATCACTAAATAAGGAAAAATACTCAACATTTTTAATAACAACATTTACGCTACATTTTCCTAACAGTTCTGTTCAATATTGTTCCATAGATTTTTACAAGGTTTTAAACACATCATTGTCAGAATTAGTATCCACTCTAAAATAAATGAATTAAATATTCTAAAACATGAATTCCATAATTCCGTAATTTTAATGCGGGATCTTTTAAACTGCTATCTGGAAAAGCTGTTTTTTGCTATCAAGTAGATAATTTAAGCAACCTAAATGAAATGGAACTACCAGCTAAAGAATAGTTTTATAATAAGCTGACTAAATCACATATCAGTGTGGTCGATTTTGATCATTTAAAATTACAAATTTAGGCGAATATAGTGACCAATACTTGATAACAGATGTTATCTTGCTGGCTGATGTATTTGAAAACTTTAGAACTAAGCGTATAAACATTTATGGCTTGGAGGCGGTTTCTACCATACGCTGCCTAGGTATGCTTGGGATTTCATGTTGGTAAATAAAACAGTGTAGACTTAGCTTCTCAAAGATATAGATCAACTCCTATTTATTGAAAATAGTATAAGAGGGAGTGTTCTAATAGATATTCAGCGGAAAACAACAAATATATAAAGTGTAACTTTGTTACACTTTATATAAAAAGTATATTTATATATATATATATACTATATATGTACTATATATAAAAGTATATAGTATAAATATACTATATAATATATAAATAATATAAATAAGTAATAATATAAAGTATAATATAAGTAATATAAATAACAAAAAATGGGTTTCTAATAGTAAAGAAGACTTTGTGCGACCTGGGCGAGATACTCGTCGCAGAAGACGTTGTTATTTTCCGTTTTGCCTATCGTTATTATTCTTACTTTTGATAACGATAAAATTTTAACGGTTTGTATTAGATAAATAAGGGTTTACTTAATTTAAGTAAATATTGTATATTATATTGTTTTATAAATATTGGCATTCCGCCGTAATTATTGTCAGTTTATTTTCTATATTGTCGCCCAGAATAAAAATGTGTTTTTGCTAAATTGTTTACCGGTAAATTGGTGTTCTATAGGGCTAATACATACAGAATAAGTATATGTATTAGTTAGGCATATTACCTTAGGGCATTTGGACTATAAAAGTGAACAACTTAGAATAAATGAAATGAATTTTTATAAATAAAGTTGTTTTCAACCTACGGTTTTGCAGCCAGCACCACACTAAGATATAGGAAAGTGTTATCGTAAATCTGCCACCCTGGCCCTTGATTTTAATAAATATTCCTGGGTATTAAAATAGCCTGATTCGGCCGAAATGGCCAAGTTGTTTTGTAACTTCAGGATACTTAGCTGTAAAAGGTGGGGTAGAGGAAACATCAAAACAGCTTTACTGGAAGCAGCAGAGTATTCCGCTCACCCGAAGAGGGATCTCAACTTAACTCATATTTCCTGCCGTTACAGGGCGGAAACGCTTTGCTTGGCATAACCCTTTCCATTGTTTAGGAAAAGCCGATCGTAGCCGTTTGAGCTCTCGAACGGCTACTCTGGTCTTCTGGTGATCGAGTTCTCGTGATTCAGTTCCTTTGGCCAATCGATTTTTTGAACGGCTACCCTTTTCCCCTAGTGATCGAGGTTTCGAGATTCCTCGAAAGTTTCCTGACCCAATTCGAGCTATCGAACGGCTTCCTTTTATTATCTATGTGTCTAGCAAAGGCCCATGACCGACGATAATTGGCCGAATTATTTAATCGTTTAATTTATTTTCACTATTTTTCACCCTATCGCGGTGTGGTACCTGCTGCCGTAAGATTATATTATTTATTATTAGTTATAAGATTTAATCATTGCATTTACTTTTTGTTTCCACGATAAAGGCATAATGTAAAGTTACAGTATAGAATATTTAATTTCTTTAAAAACAGGTATAGAAAATAAAAGTAAGAAGAAAAGGTAAATACGATTGTTTAACGCCGAATTTATTGATTGATTTATTTTACTTTTGCGAGAGTATTTTTTTTGGTTTATAATTTAAAATATAGGTTATATTTCTGATTCAGCTGGCTTTTCTTTGCTACTCATTTCCTCTGAACCTTAGAAGAAAAATCTCTACTCTCTAACGGCTGCTCGTAAAAGCCCCCCCCCCCCCGACCTTTAAAGTGGTGAAGCGCCGTAAGGCAAAATAAAAATGAAAGGGTGGCGCCCGAACAGATATCATTAATTATAAAATTATAATAACTAATGTCGACGGAAAACAAAAGAGCGTTACAGACAAATTTGGACGTTAGAAATTCATTTAAATGTATATTGTATTTACATGCCAATAACCTATATGGTTGGGCCATGTCTCAGTATCTACTTAACGATAATTTTGTTTGGCATAAAAATCTGCATTATGTGGAAATCATGAACGACCACCACGTACTAAATCAGTTAAATTACTGAATACAGTTACTAATAAAAAAATTATATTATAGATTATCGAAATTTTAAACCAGCCTTGTAGAATGGTCTGGTTTTGACTAAGATTCATAGAATACGACAATTTAGCCAAGCACCATAGCTTCAACCATGTATAGACTTGAATACTGAATACCGAGATCAATCTAAAACAAATTTTGAGAAAAATTTGTTCAAATTAATAAACCATGCCATTGTCGGAAAAACAATGGAAAATATTAGGAAACAGAAATATCAAAATAGTAAAACAATGAGATGGTCGTTATGGTCCTAAAATTCGGATATCGAGCCCAATAGTCCATAGCCATAAAATATTTGACGAAAGTTTTGTGGCTACAGAACTAAACAAATCACATATAGTGTTTAAGAAGCCGGTTTATATAGGAATGTGTGTTCTAGACATATCTAAAACTCTTATATATGACTATCATTATAATTTTATATTAAAATAGATTTCACCAAATAAAAATTGCAAATTAATGTACATGGATACAGACAGCTTCATATACGGAATCATATCTGATGCCATAAATATTTATACACTTAGTTTTAAAGCTTTCAAATACCTCAGCCAGCAAGAGAACATCTGTTTTCAAGTATAAATCCTTATATTCGTCTAAATTTGTAATATTGAATCTTTTCCAAATTACTTTTGCATGATCAAAATCAGCTCAGTGATATGTGATTTAGTCAGCTTATTATATAATAATTCTTTAGCTGGTAGTTCCGTTTCATTTAGTTTACTTAAATTATCTACATAAGCATAGCAAGAAACACCTTTTTCAGTTAGCAATCTAAAAGATTCAGTATCTAAATTACGGTATTCATGTTTTAGAATATTTAATTCATTTATTTGTAGAGTGGATACTAATTCACACCTCATGGTCTGAATTAGTATCCACTAAGTGTGGATACTAAGGTATCCACAGGTGTTTAAAAACCGGTTAGAATCTATGAAACAATATCGAACAGAACTGGTTGGGATAAAGCTGAGTAAATGAAAAGTATTTTCGTTTATTTATTGGTAATAAAGTAATGGTTCCCATTTTACATATTTCGTTAACTAGGAAATAACTATCATAATTTGAAACGTTATGACAAATTATTGGTATTACAAATAATCTTCTAAAATTTAGGTTACAGGCTGCATGAGCTAAACCACGCATGAGACCATTATAATGATTATGATCTTTGACAATTTTAGCATTAATTAAAAACAGTTTCTCACTAATGTGATTGTTTTGTTTCTTCGATATCTAGTCCACTAGACATACGGACAGATGATTTCATCTTTTGTTCAATCTTGTTTGTTAATAAATCTAACTGATTTACTATCCATCGTACACAATTTTCTCTTCGCTAAAAATCGTAGTAGCAAAGTGATTGACCATAAGCATATTTTACAAAATAAATGGCGTATGTTGTTGATCATAAATTTGACACATATTGTGTGAAATATCTATTTTACCTAAGATACATTCAGAATCTAAATAAATTACGAGAGGTGCTTTTTCCTTATATGCAATATTTTTGAACTCTACGTAATCATAACTTCTAAAGAATATTTTACAGAATTTTAATTGTATGCATAAAGCGAGATGTTTGTTTAGTTATTCCTTAATTAGACAATAATTAAGGCACCTATCGCAAACAAAAATTTTACTTTTATTAATCTAATTATTATTATAAAATTTTCTCCAATCTACGTCTCAAAAAGCTATATAATATACAGCTTTAATCAATATACATATAGAAAATCATAATATAACATGTGTTTCGGTATAAACCAGATTGGAGAAAATTTTATAATAATAATTATACAAAATAACGTCTCGTTGAGAGAAAAAACGGAACTTGAATTTAAATTTTATTAATCTGTTTTGATATGAGCCTGGACATATTTTTTATAAGGCAATAGTGATATTTAAGCTTCGCATCTTACTGGTTATCATCGGGTAACGGAGACTAATAATTTATTTTCGCATAATTCTTATTTTGTATGTACTCTAAATTCCTTGTTTTAGTTTGTCTATCTTTTTATGTTTTTCTGTTATGTTTGTTTATGTTGTTCTTATGTTATCATATTTTTCTAATTTCGTGTTCCTTATTCGATAAGGTACCGTTATATAATTTCTTTGTTTTTCAGTGTTTTCATGTAACTCTAATACATAAGAATTTACTGAAATGTCATTAAGTTTTTGCAATATGTTTATACAGGTTACTTCTCACGCATAATTTTCATGATTCCTAATCCATATGCTCTTTTCTAGACTGGAACTTTCTTGTAACAAAGGTACAGCTTTTGAAAGTATATTTACTATATCTCTGCTTAAATTAATTGCAGTTTCCATGACCACTATATGTACACTAATACAATTGAAAACAATACTAGAAACTTTATAATATTACAAGCAACAATAAATTTAATTTTTTCAATTAGAATTTTTTAACATTACTATGGCTTCGGCTTAAATACACGATGCAGGTACCACCACCCCCAGGTAAATCAAAATCCCTTTGATAAGAAATCGTATTAATCTTTAAATCTTTAATAGCAAATTTTGAAAAACGTCTGAATTTATGTTTTGCTAAATAAGCAATACAGATTATAACATTTCTAGAAACATTATACACCGTTATAATGCTTTAATAAAACTAACATCCTGTTAAAGAATTCCGTCGATTTTATATTTTCTATTAAAAATACAGGTTATTATTTCACGCATTTTAAAATTAAATAAAAGAAATGTGTTTCAAGTGCCGATCAAATTGATAGACATCTGTTTGAAGATTTGTCATGAAGCAAAACTTTTATTATTATCAAACCCAAGATTTTCTACATTAAAGAATGTTTGATGTTCGGCTAAACATTAAGCCTTTTATAAAATTATATAATGCCCTCCAATTGGAAGAATTTGAATGGGAACCACTGATTTTAAATATGTATTGGATTCATCATATATATTTTAGTACAATGGAATTAGACGCCTATTATGACTGCGCCCTGACGGCATCTTTATACTTATCCATGTGGTAAGCATGAAAGCCATCACCTTTTTTCGACTTGTTGACAATATTCGATGCTACCGACATCTATCCACACAACATCCAACTTCGAACATTACACCAAAATATACCTTGTAAACCACGTTGAAACTTACTCTACCTATCACATCATGGCGCCACAGCCCAAAAGTAAATATGACATTTGATGTCATTACATCAAAAATGTAAAGTTACACACAGCGCCATCTACTGGACAACACTCGAAACACAATTACATAAAAACAGGGACTCGCGCATTCTAGTGGCAAAATTTTGAACCAGTGGTGCGGTTCTGTTCTTGTATAACTACTCACTAGAGTATTCAACTGGCGAAAGCACTAATATTGGTGACCTATGAGAAAACAGTTAAAGTGCGGCAGAAACGATAGAAACTGAATGGCGATCAGCACTTACCGGTGGATGTGTACATTCGTGGATGCGACTGGCTGAGACGTGTATTGCAGCTGGCGGCTATAATTTTGAAAACTGATTGTTATGTGCACAACTTACGAAATATGGTAAGTAACTTAAATAAAGCTATTTACTAATTTTGTCTTATTTAATAAATTCACATTTATGTTAAAGAGTCATGCAAACAGATGTTTATCATGAAAAAAAACAGTTTTACGTACTTGTTTATTAATGAATTATTGTTAATAATTATATATATATATATGTATCTTAAAGCCTGTCTACCATTCCTGGTGTAGGCTTGTCAGTCTTTATCTTTTTTTTTTTTCCTTCTTCCTCTAGGCCCCCGCGTTTTCGCTTCGTGTCACTGCGTCGCAAAACTTTCTCCATTCTCTCCTGTTGTTTGCCATCCTACTAGCTTCACTCATCGTTATTCCTCTTCTTTGCAATATCTTTTCTATCATGTCATTCCAAGTAGTTTCATATCTTCCCCTTTTTCTTTTCTGTCCAGGTCTAGCTTCCCATACTCTTCTCACTTGTCTTTCTTGTCCCATTCTTTTCAGGTAACCCCACTATCCCAACTGCCTCTTCTCTATGTATTCGTGTATCGCCTCCATTCCCAGTTCTTTTCTTATTTCTTCATTCCTGATTCTTCCTCTCTTTGTCACTCTCTTTACTCTCCTCATGTATTTCATTTCTACCGCTTGAACTTTACTTATTTCCTTTGTATCTGTTATCCATGTCTCACATCCAAATGTTAGTATTGGTCTTATTATTGTTTTATATACGTTTATTTTTGTTTTCCTTGTTATTTCTTTTTTTCCCACAATCATATTGCTGATACTGTAAAACACTTTCATTGCTTTTTCTACCCGACTGTTAATTTCTTCTTCTTGCTTTCCTGAACTAGATATTTCTACTCCTAGATATTTCCATTTCGTCACTTGCTCCAATTTTACCTTATCTACCATGATTTTTATCACCTGTTGTTCCCCAATTATCATTACTTTTGTTTTCTCTTTACACATTTCCATTCCGTTCTCTCTAAGTGTTTCATTCCATATATTTATGTTTGCCTGCAGCTCTTTTTCATTAGATGCTACCACCATTATATCGTCTGCGAATACTCCACTCTTTACTTCAACTCTCTCCATATAATTCCATCCCACTTCAAGTCCTCTAGTTCTTTCTTTCGCTTTCCTTATTATTTTGTCCATGTAGATATTAAATAATGTTGGACTTAGTCCTCCTCCCTGTCTTAGTCCGTCTTTCGTTTTAAATTTTTTTGATTGTTTGTTTTTGACTATCACGCTATTTGAGTTTTCTTCATATATTTTTTTTATTAAGCTAATCATTTTCCTGCTTATCTCTTTCTCTGCCATCATCCTCCACAATCTATCTCTTCCTACTTTGTCGAATGCTTTTTTTAGATCTAAAAATCCCATGTATACATTTTTTTTCTTTCTACTTGTTTTTTCCATTATCTGTTTAATCGTGAATATATTATCTGGGATACTCCTTCCTTCCCTAAATCCTGACTGTGATTCGTCCAGTGTTTTCTCGATTTTACCTCTTAATCTCTCATTTATAATCATTTCCAGCACTTTCATATTGGTATTTAGCAGTGTAATTCCTCTGTAGTTATTACAGTCCTTCCTGTCTCCTTTCTTGAAGATTGACACTATCATCGCATGCTGCCATTCTTTTGGTATTCTTTGCTCTGTCCATATTTTTCTATATATATCAAGCATTACTTTCCTTCCCTCTTCCCCCATATATTTTACCATTTCTGTCGTTACTGTGTCGCTTCCTGGTGCTTTCCCATTCTTTAGTAGTTTGTTAATAATTATAATTAATAATTATTATTTCCAATTAATCAATTTAATATTATTAATCACATATTTATCACATTAATATGTTCATATTAATGGAAGACAATTAATTTTTTACGATCCATTTGCGTATAAGAAATTGCGCTGTCAACATAAAATTGACAGCGCAAAAAAATAAATAATAAAGTCTAATTAACGACAATAGCAATGATATTTAAATAATTTGCATACATCTCCAATGTATGCTGGGATTTTGTGTAGTATTACTAAAAACCTATAAATATATTGTTGTGTAATAGAATACTTTGGAATAGATAACTAGAAATGTATTTTATAAATAGGTATATAATATGTATGTATATTCTTTCTAATTTTTTTTATGTTTAATATAATTAATGTGTAAAATTACTTTTACTTAAATTTACTTGTGTGTTTTAAATAAATGAGAATTACGATGTGTCTGTGGCTTTTTTTATACCTTAAATCGCTATGCAATGTATGCTACAAACTAAGCTGACACTTTTCAAGTTCAAACAAGTTCAAACCTATTGATAGAAGAAGATAAGCAGGTAGGTAGGTAGGTATAAATTAAAATAACTACTTCCGTAATATAATTATTATTTTCTATCATAAACTGATATAAAAATATAATAAACACAAAAACATTCAAATATATCGATTTTAAATAATTTCTTCTCATATGATAGAATTAATCCTAGGTGCATGTAGAGGTCCCTCAATTACAGCACAAACATCATCATCTTCATCTGTACGATGTCCCTAGTAAGGCTTGCTTATTTGGCAACGGCCAAAACAATCGTGGAATTTGAATGGATTCTGAATGCTGTTAGTTATGCCTTTTAATTCTATAATTTGCTTAGTCGTTACGATGATTTCTTCTTTTACTAATAAATTTAAAAACACACTTTAGAAATAATGTTAACGTCACTATCACCACACAATAAAGTTGTGGAAAATGGAAAATTGGAATTACCTTGTCATCAGGAGGATTCGGTTTGATGTTTTATAAACCGATAAGTAATATGATGCACTACTTTCGAATACACAATATATTTTACTATAATACTATACAATTTTACAATTGCACCAAATTTGATTTACACCACTTTGAAATTAATATCCTATTAATTTCAATAGCGTGAATGGATTTCGATTTCGAGATGATTATACGAGTGTTTTTCTATGATTGTTGGTACTGAGCTTCTTTCTGTACCTCCCGATCTTCTTATTTCCATCCCGTGCCTACCCTTGCGTATCGGTCAGAGCACCCCACCATGAGTAGATACTCGCTATACTGTTGGTAGGCGGCGCAAGGCGAAAAGTAATTACAACAAATGGAGCACCAGTCTGAATTTGCCACAAAGTATTGACCGGATTGAATCGAGTTTCTGTATTGATGAAACAGATCAAATATATATTGGGGTGAAGAATCGGTCTAAACTCTCCCACTCCCTACCGTAAGAATCAAAATTTTGTTTTATAATTCGAATTTTGTATTTTGTTGAATTAGTTGAAATGGTTGCAAACAAAACTGAGTCTGTAGTTACTTGTCTTACTCCAATTAGACGACCAAGTATTATTAGTTGAATTGAAATAAATATAATCTTGTTCTGCGTTTTTCAGTTTAATTACATATATTACATTATTAAAAATTGTCTCGAAAAACAGGAAAGTAAATCCAATCATTGTGATCTGATTTATATATACAGTTTTATATAAGTATATATGAAATATATACTTATATATTATATACTTATATATATATATATATTTGCAATGACATTGCACAATGTCATTGTTGCCTCCGTATGTGCATGAGCGTACGTACAAGTGAGGAGCCAAGTTGGTTTAGCTATGTATAACTACTGGAAATACTTCCAATTGCCACTACACGAAGTTATTAAAGGAGGTCATTTTGGACTATACAGATATTTATTTATATAAGTGTGTTCAACAATCTGAATGTAGGTCGCTCCACTAACTTATACAATTATATATGCTTTATTTATGTAAATCACGCAGTAGCCTCGGACACTGAATAAACGTTCAAGTCTCCAAAATCAGGTAACAGCGTTCGGACATGCGTTCGTGTGGCAAGTTCATTTTTAAGCATGAACATTAGGAATTATATTTTAATAACAGCAAAATATATGTTATATTTTTAAGCAGAGTAGTGTGCGTAGAGTTTCGTAAGTAGATGTGTCGTAAAGGAATGGAAGTGTGCTATAAGATAATGAGCAAGTTATGGAAAAATGAACCAATGCGAGATATATGAGAATTGTATATTTTTGAGTTGAAAAATAATTAATTACACAGACAATCAGTAATTATACTGATTTATTATGAATCGGTTTTCAGTCCTCTCAAGGTTGGTTTTGCAAAATTTTGCGCATGCGCATATTACCTTTGTAAATAAAGATACTTTATCAAAATACTGACTGCCTTTATTTAAATAAAATACTGCCGAGCTTTTATTTTCCCTTATTAACGGATCGGTTGTTACGGCAACGGTCGACTTGAAATTGTCAAAATAAACTGACATTTTTTATTGTTATATTGGTCAGTTTTGTATACCATTTGATTAAATAATATTTTTCTCAATTGTCAAACTTGAGAAGAAGGGCGTTAATGGTACTAAATCAAAGTCACTAATAAAGTTCACAGATCATCTGCCATAACACAACTTCAATGCATTTAATAAAGGGCGATTTTATTTAAATAAAGTGCGACTTTAATAAAGTTTCTTTAATAATGACATTTTGCCATATCTCTCTATTAACAAATAACATTTATTTTAAAACATTTGTTATTTAATCAAATCTTTTATGGTATAATACCGATGTAATGAAAAGTTTCTCATATTTCTAAAATTTTGCTAATTTTTTTAAAACATTATTCCACTTTTTTAATTACTAGAGAGATATGGCAAACGTATAATGAATTAGCATTGTTAATAGATTCGATTTAAATAAGGCCTTTAATAAAGTTTGTTTAATAATGACATTTTGCCATATCTCTCTAGTATTTTAATAAAGTAGGTTTATTTAACACGGTTATATGCGCATGCGCAGATAATTAAATGAGGGATCTTTTAATAATGTGCATTCATTTTACGTTTGGCATATCGCTCTTATGTTAGTCTAGAAAGTCACAAAGTATCGTCACAAATTTGTGACGTTATAAGCACTATACAAATTATAGTCACAAAGTTCTATACACATTCTTTTAAGTATTGTTTTATATATAGCTAATATAGCTATTCACTCTTTAATCGCTTAAAATTTAACAAAATATGCAATCTCAATAAATATTGAAATAATTTATAATATATGGAAATTGTTATAAATTTTTCATTAACATTGCGAAATAGTATACTTAATTACGTAATCAACGTTACCACAGATACGAATGACATGGATATGAATGTAAAACGTGTAGAATCGAAAAACCCTATAGTTAGTTGCAAATGGTAATTATATACCATTATATGGTGTACACACATTATATATGGTAATATACAATCATACATCTATATTTAGATTAATAAGCAGAGTAACGAGTAATACGCATTAGAAAATATGACAACATTGTCGGAGGTAACACAATCGAATGTGCATATTTTATTATATATAAAGCGGAACCCGTCTGTGAACATTGAACAAATGGAAGCCGCTTTTTACAAACTAGTATTGCAATTACCTGTATGTTTTAAAAATAAGAACTTTTTTCCCCTCTTTGGAAAGTTAGATATGCAATGCACTAGTTAGGCTAAAAATATAAAACATTAAGAAAAGATTCAAATATTAAACATGGAGACGTGGAAGTCTGTTGCATGTATTGAGGCGTATGTATATATATATATATATTTATTTTTCTGGTTTTATTTAGGCAAAAACTTATACAAACAGCTACTAAGTACACAGAGAAAAAAGTTTTTTTGAATTAAGATACTGAGTTTTTTTTATTCAAATTTATTTGAATCATCAAAATATTGTTTGAATGAAATAAGTCATTCCTAGTTGAAATAAACTGATCTATTTTCCTAAAATTACTGGTTTATTTGAATTTAAATAAATATTCGTAAAAAATTCAACGAATATTGCACTGTATTAAAATAGTTGGTTATTCAGTTTGAACCATTATATCTATTTTAATTAAACAATTAATGGATTATCTGAAGAATATTTTTATTTTTTATTAGCTGCACACACATAGCTTCGAGCTACGATGTAGCTCAAGTGTCTTTCTGAAAGCCCGTCAATATAGTGTTATACAGATACCTACACTCAAAATAGTGATTCATCAGTAAACTAAATGGTTATACGAATATGGACTAAAACAATTTTATTACTTATGATAATAATCATTATGTGAGGAATTATTTGTCGTTGAATCATATCCAAATAAAATTAATTTATTTTTTCTATGATATCAAATTAATGTTAAAAGTATTTGTTCTGATTTTTAATTGAAACTATGGTATAGAGAACTTTATAGTTTAAGCTATAATTAGTTATATATATCTTAGATTTTACATGTATAGTACTAATTATTTTATGTCTGCTAATTCTCTATACCAGGCAGAAAGTTTTTGGCTAATTATATATATATATATATATATATATGTATATTCAAATAATTACATTTAATAGTTAGAAGCAATTCCAATTATATTAGCTATTGGTTTTCTTCACAGAGCATTTGATACGCCGTACTCAAGTAAGAGATTGAAATTCTGTATAAAAAAAACATTAATGAAAATTGCAATATTGGTGCATGATCTTTTTTATCTCTTTTGATCGTTAGAAATTTTCTAGACGAATGTAATATTTTGTAAATAGTTCACATGTATACATTGTTGTACACATGATGTTAGCTACCTACTATGAGACGTTAGAAGATAAATCCATACAAAAAGACACAACAGTTGGCCTCCTACTCTGATTTTGTATTTAATTTTAATTTCTCCTAATTTTTAAATTGCAAGCCATGGATAGAATGATAATAAATGAAATAGAAAAGCAAGAAAACCTCCAAAATAAAAATCGAAGCATAGTGTATGAAATGCTTATATAGCATTTTTTAAATAATAATATTAAATTAAATAATAGTTATTTGGCTTGCTTGGCCAGTAAAATTGTAGCAGCAACACCGGCTGAATCAACAAGCACTTATTTTGTAAGTCCTATATCGAAAAGCAAATCCAAGTGTAATAAATCAGAAGTAGTTAGAGGGAAACCAATATAACCAATATAAATCAACACTCACAGATATGTCAAGATTTTTTTTAAATACAAAGAGTTTTCCCCAAGTTCAGTGACTATCGGTGATGCCTTTGAGAAAGCATTCTCTTTAATATTAAGTTTAAAAAAGAAAGTTTTGTCATCGATCGAATAAGCATTATTTTTTTTATTAGAAGAGAACATAATCAACCGTATACTTTTATTCCTTATTGGAATAAAATATCGGAATATTTTTTATTAAAATATTTGGAAACATATAAATGTTATATTAAGCCAGAAAAAAATTGCATTGGGGAATATCACACTCTGCATCAAGGTAGTATATCACTGGAACCAATTAAAATTATTACGCAATCAGAGGCAGTCAAAATTTCTTTAACAAAATACTGCAAAATCATTTGCAGCTGTCAGAGATTTTTAATGAAATGGTGCACTTTGTTAATGACGAAAGTCTTGAAAAAAATATATTTCTAGCATATTTCAAGGTAAATTAAGGAAGGACACACAGAAAAACTTTAATAACAGGACATCATTTACATAATACATGTATACGTATTATGACGATTTTGAATCGTGTAATCCATTAGGATCAAGTGCAGGAGTCTATAAAATTGGGGCTATTTATGTATCATTAGCCAGCATTCCTCCAATGTATGCCTCTCAAGTAGAGAATATTTTTCTATATCAGTTATTTTATTCATCAGATAGAGTTACATATGGAAATAAAAATTTATTCAGTAAAATATTAAAAGAACTACATTTAGTAGAAACAGAAGGTAGTACTATAAAAACAAAATCTGGAGAGCACCAAATTTCTTTTACACTGTTTTTAATTCTTTGAAACAATTTAGCTCTTAATTTCATATTAGGTTTTAATGAAAGTTTTGTAAGTGAGCTTTTCTGCCGAAGTTGCAGAGAATCTAAAACGATGACCAAACTACAAACCGTAGAAAACGAAGTAAGCATACGAACTAAAATTAATTATAATACTGACGCTTTAAATTTGCTTTCTGGAATTAAAGAGTTACGCATATTTAACGAATTACAAAACGTCCATATTACAAAGAATCTGCATTTTCTCATCATCGCATCATCTAAGCTGCTACCTAAGGAACTACTGCGTTTCTTATACGTAAATAAATTTTTTTAAATTTTTAAAAAATCGCACCAATAGTCCAAAATAACTCAATAATAAAACTAATTGTAACCACGGCATTCACGAAAACTAAATGAGGCTAAAAAATGTAATACGAATTCTAATTAAACATAGTAAATGTAATTCGAATACTAACAGTAAAAAATTGAAATCAAAGAATAAAATATGAAGAAAATTAAGAACGCACTTCTTTAGAAATAAAATGCTTAAGTACAGTTGTGAAAAAGAATTGATTTCGAAGTGTTAACTTCACTAACATCAGAATAAAAGTATCTCGTTTTTAGTAGTATTTCTGGAATTCAAAAATGAATGCCTCCCCATTTGCACTATTCTTGCAACTCAAGTCATGTACCTAGTTGTCACTTTTTATCAACATATTTATTTATAATAATTTATATCAGAAATATTTGGGAAACTGTGTGGTTTGGCAATTTATTAGTTTGCTAAACTAAAAAATTGCTACAGCTGTTACTTGGTAATAGCTGTAGAAATAGAAAGAAATAGAAAGAAAAAGAAAAGAAGGAGACAAAATCCAATATAATAAGATAAAGACCTCCAATGGTATTCTACGAACTATGGCTATGTTTTTTTCGCATCAGATTTTTCTTTTATTTTTTCTTTTTTTTTTGTATGCCTTGTTGATATATCAAATAAGAATTCATCGGCTTTACAAGAATAACTATTAGTTCAATCTGCATTCCTTAGCAGGTATCCAGAAGTCATTAATACCGTTAGCATGTGGACTAAATGATACCACTAAAAAATCATAAGGGTGTCTGATAATTGACGCTTGAGTTTTTCTTGAATACAGACTGTAATATTATTATTATTATCATTATTAAGACACAAAATCCTATTTCCTCTGATGGAGCAATGTCCTTTTAATAAGTTTATTATTCCAGAAATATTGTCGACTATAGTCATCTCTTTCATATCGAACGAATAATAAGTATTAAACAAAAAGAGCAATTAAATATTAATTCGAAGGCTTTAATTTTAACATCCATATCCCAACATGCTTCACCAGAAATATTGGCTTCCGTAACATTGCGATTAATTAATTTTAAAAAAATGATAATAAAATTTCTGTGATGCACAAAATGTGCATAATAACAAACCCCTTTTCATGAAAACTATGTAACTTGTATTTAAGCATCTAAAAGTATAACAGTATGTTACTAGCTACATCGTTTAAAAGATGTCTTAACGACGTAAAATATGTAACGTAACGATGTAAAGGTGTTTTAACGTTTTAACGAAAAGCAAAAATTGCTAGCAATATTATGTGTCAGTTATGCAGAAGTACGCTAGTTTTAAAGACTCATTAAGTCCAAGGAGATGAATACATTTACTTTATAATAAACATTAAAAATGGCTTCATAGAAAATACGCCTCAATTCGATTTTCTGGTAAATCTAGTACAAATATCCTTTTTATAAACCCAACTGTTGAAGCACATAAAAAATATCCATTCTCTTTTATTTTTATTTTTTATTATTTTCATCCATTTCTTTTATTTCAACGTCTCTTGCATAAGTTTTCAAAACTAGTTTATTAACTTATTTAATCGCGAAGTCACGCCACATACAAAAAAAAAACACAAGTGCGTGAGCCTGAATGTGTGTCATATTTAATTGCTTTCATTCTTTAGGTCAAAGTTAGTTATACCAATACTGGCTTGTTCACAGGACCGCACTGAAAAATTGAAATATATAAAAATGGCCATATCCAGTGATTATTAATACAAATTCCTTCAAACTTTCAGGATGATCATAATATAATGTCACCTATACGAAGTGTAAATATTTGTCATTTGAACTGAAACACCCTGTATAGTTCGAGTATATAACTTTATTTTAAAAAGTTTCCATGATAATAACGGCTTTATGACTTATTGATATTTCGGAAATGGCATTATCTACACACTTCATTTTTTAAGTATTGGTTTGGATGATAGTTTTAATAATACAATTTGAAATGCTTTTAACTAACCATATTTTCTCTGATCCTACTCACGTGCTCGTACACAGAAAAGGTTCTATTACCACTATTACTAGGTTTTCTTATGTTACCCCTTTTATATCAAAATCAACAATAATTACAAGATGAATATTCCTTGTTCCTAGAATTATTATAAAAGGGAGATCAACCTTAACCACAACTTTGATGTCGGGGTTGTTATATATGGTTGACATATAATAATTTTCTAAATACGTGACTATAAGGAAATATGTTGAATCATATTTTTGCCTTTAAATCTTTCCATATGGTTTCCAAGGAGGCAAGCTGTAGGGAAGATATTTCCTATATTAGGCTATTAAAAGATTTTTATAATTTAAATAAAACCTTAGCATTTTCCTACTATAAATTTTAATGGAAATTGTAAAAAAACGCATACCGAAATTTAGAAAAAGATAGAAATAGACTAAGGCGTGACTTTCAGCGCGGGGAACCCTGTGATGTCATTTGTCAAAAAACAGAAAATTATTATAGAGAAAAAGAATACATTATAGACCAATCTAGAGAACCCATAGTGATTAACTTAGCAGCAGATGGTGATAACTCTGATTTTGGATATCCGTTTTCGTCGTCTTCAGACTCTGATGATCACTGAGGTATGCCTACGTCTTTTATAATAATCTAAAGTGTGTAATTTTATATGTTGACAAATATGTGACTTGATATGTAACAAATGTTGATACTTTCGATATATATATATATATATCTTAAAGCCTGTCTACCATTTCTGGTGTAGGCTTGTTAGTCTTTATCTTTTTTTCTTTCTGCCTCTAGGCTTTTAGGTTTTCGCTTCACGTCACTGCGTCGCTAAACTTTCTTTCCTGTTGTTTGCCATCCTACTAGCTTCAGTCATCGTTATTCTTCTTCTTTGTAATATCTTTTCTATTATGTCATCCCAGGTAGTTTCAGGTCTTCCCCTTCTTATTTTCTGCCCTTCTCACTTGTCTTTCTTGTCCCATTCTTTTCAGGTAACCCCACCATCCCAACTGCCTCTTCTCTATGTATTCGTGTATCGCCTCCATTCCCAGTTCTTTTCTTCTTTCTTCATTCCTGATTCTTTCTCTCTTTGTCACTCCCTTTACTCTCCTCATGTATTTCATTTCTACCGCTTGAACTTTACTTATTTCCTTTTTATCTGTTATCCATGTCTCACATCCAAATGTCAGTATTGGTCTTATTATTGTTTTATATACGTTTATTTTTGTTTTCCTTGTTATTTCTTTTTTCCCCACAATCGTATTGCTGATACTGTAAAACACTTTCATTGCTTTTTCTACCCGACTGTTAATTTCTTCTTCTTGCTTTCCTGAACAAGATATTTCTACTCCCAGATATTTCCATTTCGTCACTTGCTCCAATTTTACCTTATCTACCATGTTTTTTATCTGCTGTTGTTCCCCAATTACCATGGCTTTTGTTTTCTCTTTACACGTTTCCATTCCGTTCTCTCTAAGTGTTTCATTCCATATATTTATGCTTGTCTGCAGCTCTTTTTCGTTAGATGCTACCACCATTATATCGTCTGCGAATGCTCCACTCTTTACTTCAACTCTCTCTATATAATTCCATCCCACTTCAAGTCCTCTAGTTCTTTCTTTCGCTTTCCTTATTATTGTGTCCATGTAAATATTAAATAATGTTGGATTTAGTCCTCCTCCCTGTCTTAGTCCGTCTTTCGTTTTAAATTTTTTTGATTGTCTGTTTTTGACTATCACGCTATTTGTGTTTTCTTCATATATTTTTTTTTTTGTTAATCTAATCATTTTACTGCTTATCTCTTTCTCTGACATCATCCTCCACAATCTATCTCTTCCTACTTTGTCAAATGCTTTTTTTAAATCTAAACAACCCATGTATACATTTTTTTTCCTTTTACTTGTTTTTTCCACTATCTGTTTAATCGTAAATATATGGTCTTGAATGCTTCTTCCTTCCCTAAATCCTGACTGGGATTCGTCCAGTGTTTTCTCGATTTTACTTTTTACTCTCTCGTTTATCATCATTTCCAGCACTTTCATATTTGTATTTAGTAGTGTAATTCTTCTGTAATTATTACAATCTTTCTTGTCTCCTTTGTTGAAGATTGGTACTATCAGCGCATGCTGCCATTCTTTCGGTATTATTTGCTCTGTCCATACTTTGCTATATATATCCAGCATTACTTGCCTTCCCTCTTCCCCATATATTTTACCATTTCGGTCGTTATTGTGTCACTTCCTGGTGCTTTTCCATTCTTTAGTTGTTTTATGGCCTTTTCTGTTGTTTTAATGCTTTTTTTATTAATTTTCTTATTAAGAAAATAATAAATAATAATAAATAATAAATAATAATAATTTAATAAATAACTCTTAACGAAAAATATTAAAGCAGGAAGATGAAATAATGGAAAGATGGAAGCAATACTTTGAGGAGCTGCTGTCAGACAATATAGAGAGGAACGATACAAGAGAAGCAGACAATACAGAGAGAAAGGAATGCAAAGACGATGAAGAGGAATTGAATATGGAGGAATTGGAAAAGACCATATAACAACTGAAGAATGGAAAAGCACCAGGAAGTGACACAATAACGACTGAAATGATAAAATATATGGGAGAAGAGGGAAGGCAGGTAATACTGGACATATATAACAAAATACGGAAAGAGCAAATAATACCTAAAGAATGGCAGCATGTACTGATAGTACCAATCTTTAAGAAAGGAGATAAGAAAGATTGTAATAATTACAGAGGAATTACTCTATTAAATACAAACATGAAAGTGTTGGAAATGATGATAAACGACAGAATAAAAATTAATATAGAGAAAACTCTGGACGAATCACAGTCAGGATTAGGGGAAGGCATTCAAGACCATATATTTATGAGTAAGCCGATAGTTGAAAAAACAAGTAAAAGGAAAAAAAATGTATACATGGGTTTTTTAGTTTTAAAAAAAGCATTTGATAAAATAAGAAGAGATAGATTATGGAAGATGATGACAGAGAAAGAGATAAGGAGGAAAATGATTAGCTTAATAAAAAAAAATATATGAAGAAAACTCAAATAGCGTGATAGTCAAAAACAGACAATCAAAAAAATTTAAAAGAAAGACGGACTAAGACAGGGACGAGGACTAAGTCCAACATTATTTAATATTTACATGGACAAAATAATGAGGAAAGCGAAAGAAAGAACTAGAGGACTTGACATGGGATGGAATTATATGGAGAAAGTTGAAGTAAAGATTGGAGCATTTGCGGACGATATAATGGTGATCGGATCTAACGAAAAAGAGTTGCAGACAAGCATAAATAAATGGAATGAAACACTTAGAGAGAACGGAATGGAGATGTGTAAAGAGAAAACAAAAGTAATGGTAATTGGGGAACAACAGGAGATAAAAATCATGGTAGATAAGGTAAAATTGGAGCAAGTGACGAAATGGAAATATCTGGGAATAGAAATATCTAGTTCAGGAAAGCAAGAAGAAGAAATTAACAGTCGGGTAGAAAAAGCAATGAAAGTGTTTTACAGTATCAGCAATACGATTGTGGGAAAAAAAGAAATAACAAGGAAAACAAAAATAAACGTATATAAAACAATAATAAGACCAATACTGACATTTGGATGTGAGACATGGATAACAGATAAAAAGGAAATAAGTAAAGTTCAAGCGGTAGAAATGAAATACATGAGGAGAGTAAAGGGAGTGACAAAGAGAGAAAGAATCAGGAATGAAGAAAGAAGAAAAGAACTGGGAATGGAGGCGATACACGAATACATAGAGAAGAGGCAGTTGGGATGGTGGGGTTACCTGAAAAGAATGGGACAAGAAAGACAAGTGAGAAGGGTATGGGAAGCTAGACCTGGGCCGAAAAGAAAAAGGGGAAGACCTGAAACTACCTGGGATGACATAATAGAAACGATATTACAAAGAAGAAGAATAACGATGAGTGAAGCTAGTAGGATGGCAAACAACAGGAAAGAATGGAGAAAGTTTAGCGCCGCAGTGACGTGAAGCAAAAAAGAATAAGCCTAGAGAAAGAAAGAAAGAAAAGAAAAAAAAAGAAGAAAAAGGAAAAAAGATAAAGACTAACAAATGGTAGACAGGCTTTAAGATACATATATATATATATATATTAAACAATAACAGGTATTTGATTAATATAGTAGTTTGGTAAAGAAAAATTTACCAAAAAAATTGTGCCTAACTTCACTGCTTTTACAACACTTTAACCGAAATCAAATGTTGCAACTATTCCTCTCCTAGAAATTCGTATTTCATCGTCTCTCTTGGGAATGGGAAATAGGTCTTATAGACTACTCTACTAGTTATAGGACTAGTAATACAACTTTCCATCTCAAATTACAATAAATATCTGATACCTGATAGTCCAGGGTCTTTGGGTTAGGGCTGAGCAATGTTGAAGAAACACCCTTGTTAAGCGATTTTATATCGGCTGTGGAACATCGATGATCGATTATCATCGAACTTTGATAATCGATGTTAGTTCAGATCTTGAATATTAATATAAATTTTGATGCTTGAATACTTGAAATAGTTAAAATGAAACACATCGAGCTTGAATAAATATTTCGAAATTACAAACATATCGAATTTTGTACAAAAATATACAAACATCAATTGCCACTGAGCGTAATCGATGTTCTTAATAATATCGATACCACGAATTTTTAGAGATGATATCGATGTTAAAACATCGATTTTTGGACGTGTATTATCCATATTCATCGAACATCGCTCATCCCTACTTTGGATATTAGACGATTAGTTATCAAGCGCGTTACATCTGGGGTTGCTGCATTTTTATATTTAAAAAAAGTGAGTTACATGAATTCCGTCGTATTAAATTAATAAAACACATAATTTACTTGATTTGTAGTTAAAATGGGCCGAGTTCGTACTAAAACTGTGAAGAAGGCGTCCAAAGTAATAATTGAAAAATATTATACCAGATTAACTCTAGATTTTCATACTAATAAAAGAATCTGTGAGGAAATTGCTATTATTCCCACAAAGCCACTAAGAAATAAGATAGCAGGTTACGTGACGCATTTGATGAAACGTTTACGACACTCTCAAGTACGAGGAATTTCAATTAAACTTCAAGAAGAAGAAAGAGAACGCCGAGATAATTACGTTCCAGAAGTTTCAGCATTAGAAAGCGATATAATTGAGGTCGATCCAGAGACAAAGGATATGTTGAAGTTGTTAGAATTCAGTAACATTAATGGTTTACAATTAACTCAACCAGCAGGAGGAAGTAATTATAATAGAAGGGGTTAAAATCATCATGTGTGTTAAAAAATAAAACAGAGTTGTTAGCAATTGGGTTCATCTACATATCAATTATGTATGTAAATGACTGAATAAATGTCGCTATGTCAGGAAATTATGTGTTTCAGTTGGAATTTTAGTTGTCAACAGAAAATCTCAACTTTCGACTGAATCCGTAAATGTATTAAATTTTTATTAATGTTTATAAAAGTGACTTAGACGATCTAGATTATTTACAATGTTCTTTGAACTTCATAGAAACAAAAACCAATATTAGAAGCGTATTTTAAAATAAGGTGTCCGAGGCTATTTGGCTGACGGGTCTACGAAGCTATTGTGTCATCCGATTTTGTAATTTCTTTGTTAATTAAATGAAACAATAGACCTTAATTAATCAATTCGTTAAAAAAAATTAGAGGATAGGACTCCAAGTAGGTATTACGTCACCTGATTTTTCCATTTCTTTTTTAATTATATGAAAGAAGATCTTAATCAATTCGTGAAAAAAAAATTGAGGATTGATAACAGATGTTTTAACTAACAATTGACAATTAGATAATTCTCGCCCTACTTGTATGTGTTAGAAAAGGACTAGGCGAGGAAGTAGGGTTGGGCGAACTCGAGGGGAGAACCCGAGCCTAACTCGGTTATTGAGTAGTACGCAGAATTCGCATACTGCAGATGTGCAATAAACCTAATAAGTAGTAACCGCTCTTTTAAAACTACTCACCGTCAACGAAACCAAGTGAAATGAATTTATATATATACAGTGAAACTTCCATAACTTGAAGTTCTTCATAAGTTGAATATTTTTTTAGAACGCATTCTTTTCACGTTCTGGCAATGTAATTCTATTTCTGTAAGACGAATATTTCTAATACTTACAGCACAGATCAGCTGTCACTCGAATTTTCGGGGAAATACCATAGTATAAGTTTATAAGAAAACTTATTCTATGGGAAATAACCTACTTTCTTAACCTAAAATATGTATAATCGCGAAGTTTATTTACATTATAAATGTAAATTGTAAATAATTGACTTATATTTACATACTTTTATAAAAGCATTAGTTTAAAATTAGTGAAAATGTTAAAACGTTAAAATTGAAGTGTTTAGCAATCAAAGAAATATTGAACTTGATAGCTGAGGTAGAAAAAGGTGAAAAAAAAAGATATTGCTAAGAAGTTTGGTATTTTAGCTAATACTTTATTTTAACTATTTTAAAACAAAAAAACAAGCTTGTAAAAAAAAGTAATGATTTTCTTTTTGATGCAAAACGGAAAAGGTTTACTTGTACTAATAATGACATGTTGAAGCAATGGTTAAGTGGGTATTTACCGCTTTTTAAAGGTCAAAAATGTTTTGGAGGAAAAAATAGTAAAGATAGAATTACAGTCATGGTGGGAAGCAATATGAATGGATCCGAAAAATTAAAGTTGCTGGTGACTGGTAAATCAAAGAATCCTCGTTGTTTCAAAAATATTAAATTACTTGAAGTAGATTATGAGTTCAATAAAAAAAACTTGGATGGGAAGTGAAATTTATGAGAAATGGATCCTAAGACTAGACAGAACGTTTGCTGCTCAGAATAGAAAAGTTTTACTCTATTGATAATTGTCTCGCACATCCTAAAAAGATTGAAACTAAATTGAAAAACATTAAGTTGGAATATTTTCCTCTTAATCTCACTTCCGTTTTACAACCCATAGACCAAGGAATCATAAAAAATTTGAAAGAGAATTACAGAATGAAGACAGCTATGATGACTGTAGCCCACATGGAAGACGCTATTTCTACAACTATTTCACTACTCGACGCAATAAGGGATTTAAATAAAACATGACGTCTGGACGTAAAAATAGACACAATCAATAAATGTTTTAAGAAATCCGATTTTGTTAAAGAGTAGTTGACAACGGATACTGATAATTGGGATGAAGAGGACAATCTTCCATTGTCCGATTTAAAACAATTATGGACCTCAATCAAAACTGTAATGGGCGTCAGTGATATACTGTTGTCGTGATGAACTGTGTACAGCCGACTTTCCAACAGATGAAGACATTTTGGAGGGTGTTATATTAAATTTAGTTGCTGATACAAAAGGTTAGTTAACGTTAAGCTAAAATAATTTTATCATAAAACGAGAAACATCAGACCCAAACTTGTTACAGCAATAACTGTTACAATTCCAACAATAGATCAAGCATGTTCTGCTATTCAAATTTTAAGGAATTTTGTTTCATCTAAAGAAAATGTTCCAGATGCAACTCATCTCTCTAAAAATTGTGGAACAATTTATAGAGAAAGAAAGATTGGATAATATTTTAAAACAAACAAAAATAACCGACTTTTTTTAAATAATAAGCATGTTGGTATAGGCTTTCAAATATATAATACGTACATATAAATAAATATATGTATCTTTGAATGTTTTATGTATATGTTCCATGTTTGTATGTAATGTACGGTAATAAAATGGCATTTAAAAGTGTTGCTTGTTAATTCACTTTTATAAAATTACGTAACTAATGCAATAATAAGTTCGTGGAAATACATATCAAAGAAATCAGATTTATATTTTACATTTTTTATAACTTTTTCTCCAGGTCGAATTTTCCATAACTCGATTTTTTTTTTCAGTCCCTTGGTGATTCGATTTAGGTAAGTTTCACTATATATTAGAAAATATACACATATGCTATATTGAATATACTATGAATATAGCCCGAATATTATAATCAATAATTATAATATTTTAATAATTTACAGAAAACGTAAAAGCGCTACAAAATTTGCGTCCGAGTAGGGACTATTCTCGGATAGAATAGGGACCGTTTTTCGGAATAGAATAGAGACCGTTTTAGCCAGCCAAGATCAGAAGAACACCGTCTTCCAAAAGAATAATAATAAAGTTTGTTTGTCGCGTGAAGAAAATACCGAAACTAGTAAATAAGGGAAATTGCAGGTAAACACCATAGGGAAAATTGGTCCGCCCCAAGTAGCTGGCCAACGCCGTTTACTAATAATAATCGTTATCGAATTACACCACTGTACTGTCGGTAAGATACGAAAAGAAAATTACGTAATTAAGTGACGGCCATACGCGTCACTATCCCCTTTTTTTTAAATCGTGGTTAACACATGGGTTTTTTAAATTTGTATTTAATTCCGATGGATTTTTAAAACTCCGAATTAATAATTTTGGTTTTATAATTTATAATTTTTTTTTTTAGTAACTGAAAGAGTAATTTAATATATTCATATAACCTGTAAATTAATATATTGTTAGAAGTTCGGACATACTTAGTCAGTATCCATTTAGTATCGATCTGCAGGCTGGGCAAGTTCGACTAGGAAACGAAGTCCTGCGGTGTGTGAAGGAACACGAGTATACAGGACGAGTGGAGCCTCTTGCAAAATTATCGTTGCCTTTGAAGAGGTAAGGCGACTGAATGAATTTTTGACGAAGGAACTCCTACCGTGTACCAAGATAAAGGGTACGACCCCTTTGATCGAACACAAGATTCGTCTGGAAACCCCAGACCCGATCAAACAGCGGTACCAACCGAGGAATCCACACATGCAAGGTATCATTAACACGGAAGTGCGCCAGATGTTGAAAGATGATATAATAGAACCTAGCAACAGCCCATGGAGTTCTCCAGTAGTAATTGTTCGGAAAAAAGATGGTAAAAACCGATTTTGTACTGATTTTCAAAGTTAACAATGTTACGCGTAAAGATGCGTATCCACTACTGCAAATTAACGCAATTTTAGATAAATTGAGACATGCACGGTATATTTCTAGCATTGACCTAAAACAAGGTTATTGGCAAGTCCCTTTGAGCGAAGATAGTAAACCAATTACAGCATTTACAGTACCTGGAATGGGATTATTTCAGTTTAGGGTAATGCCTTTTGGCTTGCATTCAGCATCTGTAACTTTCCAAAGATTAATAGATAAAATTATCGGTCCGGAGCTAGAACCTAAATGTTTCTCGTACCTTGATGACATAGTAGTTTTAGGACAAACATTCGAAGAACATTTAGAACATTAACATAACAAAATATTATAATATTTTAATAATTTACATCGAACGGAAAACGTAAAACCGCTACAATCTAATTGTTACACTGTTAATGTATGTTTGATTTGATTGAATGTATTGATCTAATTCAAGTACATCATTACTTTGCTTCATTATAAATGCAATCACTACATCATCATCACTGTCTAATTCACTCATTCTTATTAAAAAAATATATAACGAATATATCTAGTACTAGTGATATATTAGAAAGATATGAGTAGTTTAAACAGAGCGCTTAAAAAAATAACTTCAATAACCAATTGTAAATTTCCGTGTTTTGGCGCCTGATGTCATTTATGTAACCAGGTTGCAAGTTTCATAACTAGAACGATACCCGTTTTCTTCAGCTGTGAAACCAGATTCGGTAACCAGGTTAACGCCAAAACTCACCTATTATATGGGTAATATAGCAACGAAAACTTGTCAAAAATGTATCATTAATCTGATTTACTTATACTTACTTCAATAAGTAATCATACTTATACTAAATTCAATTTGAAAGAACTATTTTGGATAATTATAATAATCAAGTTATATCCTATATAATAATTCGTATTTTATCAGTGCGCCTAATTTTCGCATATGCGCATTAATTTGAAAATACAAGTTTGGTTGCGTTTTCATACGGCATCAAGGTCATCAAGATAAAAATATAGCCATATGCAGTATTGCGTGAAATTGTTTTTTCTCAACGACGACATTCGATCAGTATCTATGATATTTTCCCGCGATATTTCCAAAAAGGCTGAGCTTTTCGTGGTATGACATAGTTTTGGAGATGCAGGCACAATTAGTCGAAAAGTCGTCATATTGAATACGCCGATTATCGATGTAAAATAATTTCGACTATGTATATCTTCTGTGCTAATTTGTAAGCACAATTACACGTCACGGCTGATGTGTTTGCATTCTGTGATTAGCGATGCGCAAAATTTGTAAAATATTGGTACTGTTATGAAATGATATAAAGAGAGTATATGGCCGTACTCAGCTTCCCACCCTTAAGTGACCCTCACGTATTACTTATTCAAGTAATACTTCACTGTCACTTACGCTGTACATTTTATAGTTGAATATTTGCATCTCCATGAGTAAGTGCTTACTAAAGTTCTTACATATGGCAACACTGAAAAATTTTATTATATGATTTCTATTTTATATTATTATTTCATTAAAATTTCAAATTAACAGCTCATTTATTTAAAATTATGCAAATGATTAAAATAAATATTTATTTTCGGTCACAAAATAGAAATAGGCTTATACAGTAGAATGCTTTTTTATCTCTGTTATAGAATTTTAATAATACATAACGCCAATTTTCATTTGCTAGTCATCCATCAATTTTTCTCCACGCATTTTGATTGATGAATTGTAAATATTATAGTAAGTAACTTATTATTTAATTATTGTACGATACAATAATATATTCTCTTCTAAACTACTAGAGTATTTTTATTTGTATCGTATAATGATATGGTTGAGAACTGCCCCTTAAATCACCACTAACCACCTGAAAAAATTGGTATGTGTAATTGATTATTGATTTGATCATAATATCAATTAACACATACTTTATTATAAGTATTGCAAGAAATAATTAATCACATCAATTACTTATTTGATAATTTTCAGTAGCATATAAAATCCCAAAGCTACAAAGAAAGGAGTTGGTAAACCCCGAACGCTGTCTATATTTAAAGAGTTTATTTCCAATTAATAAATTTATTTCACACAGTTTCTTTTCTCAACCTTGTAAAAATGCTTTTGTGTAATTGTTTGTAACATTCCAAATTTCCGTTACTTATGATCCATGGATTATCCATGACTCTTGTATAATGTTTTGGTGTTGTTGGCATTGGTATTGTGTCTATGTTCTCTAGAAAATTTTCCATTCCCAATACAAATATGCATATATTTCAATCAATGAATCAAAAAAATGTTGTAAATTCTCATTAACTCTATTTCATTGTACCTCATCCATATGCTTTAAGAAATTTTCCAAATCTTGCATTTTAAATTATATAATTAAATATTTTACAGTTGATGAAAAAATAAAATATAAAAATTGAATATAACCCATCTAAAACACACTTAAGGGTAGTAAAATGGACAATTGTTGAAGGAAATTTTGATCTCAAAAAACACTTATCGGTGACTATGAAACCGGTTTCTACTACTTTGTGCTTTCTTTTTAAGAGAAAAAATATCTTTAAATATCGACAATCAATACGGCCGATAGTGTTAATATAGGTAAAAAATCGATATACCAAATATCGATCGAAAAAAATTTATTCAAATTCATTATATTTGTACTCATTTGCTTTTATTAAGTATATGTTTATTAATTAGAACAATTTACAAGTCTTAAGAACTTGTAAATTGTTAGCAGTTTTTAATGTTGTGGTCATCAGTATGTATGTATGTAACCTGTTTCTTTGCAGAGAACACTTGTCCGGTCATTAAATATTAAGACGTTTAAAAATCATTTTTAAATCGTACATCATCTTTATTTCTATACCATATAAGTTAATTTAATAAACATATTTAAATATTTGCCATAGGTACGGCAAACATTCCCGTATACAAAACATTCTGTATTTTTATATTATTTTTCTTTGCTGATTTTCCTTTATTTATGGAGCTGTCATCTATTATATTATAGGTGAGCCTAATTCAAATCGCATATAAATTCTTGGTACAAAACAAAAGTTATCTTTTAATTTAAAAGTGTATAGTGTAGTGCAAACTGCAAAGTTTTGGTTAGTAAAAGTTAATAACGATTAAAAAAGAGGTCAACGTGCCATTTGAGATTTAATGAAACGATATGTCGAAGATAATTAACAATATCAAACAATATTATTTAGAAATAAAACGTCGATTTTTATATCGATTACCGATAGTAACATATCGACATTTTTTACAAATCGCTATATCGCACGTACCTAGTTTGTAATATTTTGCATTTCTCAGACTTCTATTTGTAATTTCAAAGTAGGTTCACGGGTTTTCTTAATTTATATTTTGTTTGTAACTCGAAATCCACGACCATGCCGCGTATTATGATAAAAGGAGGAGTTTGGAGAAATACAGAGGTAAGTGTAGTTAAATCTCTCGTAACAATTGTAGGCTCCATGTAGTTAATCATCTGGCCGAATTTCTGATTTAAGGGTCTTGTACGTTATAGTGGATCTCGAATTTTAGAATTTCTTGTCCTAGAATTATTAGATACTCACATTAGAAGACAATTACAAAAAGAATTTTTGCCGACTGTTCATAAATATAGAAACTAGAACACTTTGAATTTTCCATATTTTACCAGATTTCACGCTTGACTCGCCATTCCAACCCCCTCTGCTGTCGGGTGGTAAGGTGCACTAAGGAAGATTACCACACCAAACCAAAACCAAAGTAGTCGGCAAAAATTCTTTTTGCAATAGTTTTCTAATGTAAATATTTAATGATTTCACAAAGAATTTTTCTAAAATTCGAGATCCGCTGTAACGTGCAAGAGCCCTGATTTAGTCTTCATTAATGGAAACAATGGAGTTTAGTTACGCAAAGTGTGAAAAAAAGTTTGGTATGATTTGCGGGTAAATACATATAGGGAAAGGTGTTCTACAATTAGACAGAAAAAGTAATTTGGATAAAAAATAGATTTATCTATCTATATGATATATTTGAGTTGTACGTCATTATTTATTTGTCTGTCTGTCTGCCCTAGCGATGGGGAAAAATAACCGGTTATCTATATAATATATTTGAGTTGTACTTCGTTATTTATTTGTCTGCCTGTCTCTGTTCTACGTTCAAGCATTACTGCATACCATACTGCATTGCTCACCAGCCATGAGCGAACCAGTTGCCTGCTGGCATTCGACAGCGAAGCACAGATGTAGTAAAGGCAAATTACAGGAAATAACTACCGCTATGCCACTGATAGCGGTATAGCCGTCTCAGAGACAGTCGTAGAAAAGGTTCAATTTTTCCTTATTTATTATGTTCATTACCTTTTATTCATTTTTTCATATACAATTAATTATTGAACTACTTGTTTATGGTAAAAGTATTACCGCATTACTCTTATGTGGATTTTATGTCTAATGCCTGTTTCTGTTTAAATGTTAAATGTTATGTCTGTTTCATGTTTAAATGTTAAGAAAAAACAGATAACAAATAGGTACTAAGGTTAACGAAAGAGACCCGTTATAAATCAGAATTTACTTTAATATTATTTATATATATATGTATCTTAAAGCCTGTCTACCATTTCTGGTGTAGGCTTGTTAGTCTTTATCTTTTTTCCTTTTTCATTCACCCGCTCGTAGTTTTTATTAATTACTAGTGTACTAGTGTATAAACCCGAAGGTTTTATACCATATTATATGCGGAAATAGCCGTTAGTATAAATGTTTTAATTAATTGACCACATGTAATATATTAAAGGTTTCGTCTATGAACGACTATACTTCCGTCTAATACTCTGTAGCCCAGGTAATGGGAATTACAAAGCATAGTCGAAGAACCCGACCCGAGTTATAAATTGGAATTTTCTATAAGGCGGAACTCACAACCAGACCATAATTATCACTAATTACCATAAGTGAATTTTTCAATTTTAATGCATAATTAGAAAAATTGAAAATTGGCAAAGTCGCAAAATTTCTCGTCTTTAAATTCATAATTTCTTATCTAATTGCCACTAATCATAAGTGAATATAAAAATTATTGCGTAAAATTAGAAAAATAGCAACTTAACAACGTCGCAAAATTGGTCGTCGTTAGACTCATAATTTCTTATCTAATTGTCACTGATCATAACTGAATTTTACAATTTTAGCGTAAAATACCAAAAACTAGAAAATTGGCAACGTCGCAAAATTTCGATTCTTGGAATTCATTATTTTTTATCTATCTTATCTTTAAATTTTAGATTATACAAGGTGTTAATTTAGAGTAGTAGAATATTCATACCACGTACTCTTGACATCAATATCAACAACACGTGGCTTCAGCTATTTTCCATACATCATATATTATAACTATATATATATATATTTCTATATGCCTTATACTGTCAACTGGTGTCGGCTTGAGCTCTTCTCGTTATCCTCCTATTCTTCACTTCCTATGCATCTCTCCCACTCCTTCCTGTTGCAAGCAATTCTTCTTGCGTCATTCAGCCTCATTCCTCTTTCTCTTATTGCTTTTTCAATTCCCTCATCCCATGTAATTTCTGGTCTTCCCCGTTTCGCTCTTCTTCCCTCCCTTGCCTGCCAGACTCTCTTTACTTGCCTCTCTTCATTCATTTTTACCAGATGTCCCCACCATCCCAACTGCCTTCTGTGGATGAACTCCACCACTGGTTCTATCTCCAGCTCTTCTCTTATTGCGCTACTCCTTATTTTATCTCTTTTTGTTACCCCTTTTACTTTTCTCAAGACTTTCATTTCCACAGCTTGTACCCTACTTATGTCTTTTTGCTCCATTTTCCACGTTTCACATCCGAATGTTAAAATCGGTCTTATTATGGTCTTGTATACATTTATTTTTGTTTTCATTGTGATTTCCTTGTTCTCCACTATTACTCTATTTATTCTATAATATGCATTCATTGCTTTATTCACCCGCTCCGTAATTTCATTTTCCTGTTTACCCCCGCTACTGATCTGCACTCCTAGGTACTTACAACAATCGACCTGTTCTATTCTCGTCTCTTCTATCTTAATTTCTAACTTCTGTTTCTCTCCTATTACCATTACCTTTGTCTTTTCCTTGCACATCTCCATCTCGTATTTTTTAAGCACTTCGTTCCATTTGCTCAATTTTCTCTGCAAACTCTTTTCATTCTCCGCAACTAACATCACATCATCTGCAAACGCTCCAGTCATTATAACCACCCTTTGCATGTTTTTATATCCAACGACTAGTCCTCTTTTCTCTTATCACTTTCTCTCATTATCTCATCCATATATATGTTAAATAATGTTGGACTCAGTCCTCTTCCCTGTATTAGTCCGTCCATTGTTTTAAATGTTTCAGATTCTTTATTATTTACTATTATACTATTTACATTCTCCTCATATATCTTCCTTATTAACCTAATCATTTTCTTTTCTATACCCCTCTCTCTCATTATATTCCATAATCTGCTTCTATTTATTTTATCGAATGCCTTCTTTAGATCTAGAAAACCTATATTTTTTTTACTATTTCCTGCCTTTTCCACCATTTGCTTTATAGCAAATATATGGTCCTCTATGCTTCTACCTTTTCTAAATCCGCATTGTGGCTCTTCCAGGGTCTGTTCCACTTTATAGTTTATCTTGTTTTTAATTATTTTCTCTAGTATCTTCATCCCTGTATTTATTATGTTTATTCCTCTGTAGTTCTTACAGTCAGCTCTGTCTCCTTTTTTATATATTGGTACTATCTGTGCTCTTTTCCATGCGTTCTTCTCTCCATATTTTGTTGTATATATATACCAGTTTTTCCATTCCTTTTTCTCCAATATTCTTAATCATTTCTGATGTTATTCCTTCACTCCCTGGAGACTTCCCATTCTTAAGTTCTCTAATAGTCTTTTCCAATTCTTCCCTTTCTATTTCTTCGCCGCCTTCCTCTTCATTATCCACTTCTTGAGATTTATCTTCACCTAATCTCTTTTTTTCGTTATTTTTATTGGGTTTCCCACTTACACTTCCCGCCAATAGCTCTTCGAAATATTCTTTCCATCTGTTTATCACCTTTTCCTCATCTTTTATTACCTTTCCATTCTTGTCTTTCATGAGCACTCTGTTTTACTTTTTATCTTTTCTGCACCCTCTTAGGACACTGTAAAAAACTTTCTTATTTTCATTGCTATTTCTCTCCATTTTCTCACCAAATTCTTGCCATTGTTTCCTTTTTTCGTCTCTCACTAATTTCTTCACTATTTTCCTTTCTTCCTTGTAGCACTGATACGTTCCTCTAGTTTTTTTTTTGTAGATATTCTTTCCATTTTTCCTTTTTTACTCTCACTCTTCTCTTGATCTCTTCTGTCCACCATGCCGTTTGTTTTATTTTCTTATTTCTTTTTATTCTTCCACACACTTCCGAGCTTGCTTGTAGTATTATCTTTTTGAATTCCTCCCAACTCTCTTCCAAACTTAATGTCTGCCATTTCTCATTTCTACTCTCTATATATCTATTATATATCTCTATATATATTATAACTAATAATAATAAAGAAAATAATCTTACGGCAGCAGGTATCACACGGCTATATCGATCACCAGGGGACAAAGGTAGTCGTTAGAGAACTCGATTGGCGAAAGGAAAGCATTTTCGCCCTGTAACGGCAGGAAGTGTGAGCAGAGTTTAAATCCCTCTTCGGGTGGGCGGATTACTCTGATGCTTACAGTGAAGTCGTTTGATTATTACTTTTTACTATTAGGTCTTTTGAAGTCACCAAACCACTTGGCCATCTCGGCTGAATCCGGCCTTTTTATACCCAAAATTGTTTATCAAAGTCAAGGCCAGAGTGGAAAATTTAAAATAACAATTACATGGTGTGGCGCTGGCTGTAAAACCTTATGTTAAAAACAAAATGCTATTTACAGCATTTTAAGCGTTTAGGGTATTTACATTAAGATATTGTATATATTATATGAAATATATATTATATTATCTTATCTATATTATCTTAGGGTAAATAGCATTGTAATGCTTTTACCATACCAAGATGTTTTCAATTCTAAATGCTCTACGGTAAGATACCTTAATAGGAAGTAATATTTATTCGAGGTGTATCCATATAGGAAAACAATTTATCGGTATACAATTTAATAAAAATATCTCTTTATTCTAGGCGCCGTTAAGTCGTCAACATAAAAAATTAGCAAAAATTGTGTATTTAAACAATACGTAGTTATTATATAATATTATACAATATTTACTTAATTTAAATAAACCCTTATCGTTAATATTTTGCAATTATCCAAAATAACTATTCAAGAAGTAACAAAAAAAACATCGTCTGTGACGGGTGTCTCTCCCAGGTCGCACCAAGTCTTTTAACAATTGATCGGTAAAAAATTTAACGAAAACAGCGTTTTATTCAAGGCGCCGTTAAGTCGCCAATATATATAAAAAAAAATCACAATTAATAATTTTGACAGCATGCTAATTGTTAAACAATATGTCCAATATTATTAATTAAATTAAATGTAATTTTACATATAATTTATCAACTAAGCCTTTGCTTACAAAACTCTAAAATTTTAATGTTAATAAAATGAAAATAAAAATAATGAGTACCAGCGAAAGCAGAACATCTTCGGCAGGTCTCTCCACCAGGTTGCACCAAGTGTTTTAATTTATCTGAAACCCATTTTTATGTAACTTCGTTACAGTGGTGTTGCACTGCCCCTTATATGGGACTTTAACATTAACATCAATCGAACAACAAACATGCATATGATATGCGCCTAGGATGGTATAATCCCTAGCACAATAGTCATTTGCTTGTATTTTGTCGTTACCGCAGCCCTAACATATCGATGATAAAGCATCAGCACGTTTTATATTGCTGCGGCTCCGCCCCACCAAAAGGCATACGGACTTTGCAATACAGACTATACTAGCACTGTGAACCACTTCCAAGTTCACACCCTAACCATCACCGCACTCCATTAGCGAAGAACGATGTTCGGTTCTATCAAAGAATAATACGTACAGTGATCCCAACTTCGAATTACTACCGTAGGTGTTAATTCCCTGAATTTTTAACCAACTAGCTTGATTTTGCTAAGCTGTACTTTTAGTCAACCACTCACTTTTCATCTCGTTGTTCTACCTTTGTTGTTGCACCCCCTGCTGCAAACAACCCACTGCTCCCTTTATCAACTACAAGCATGATCTGCGTCTGCTTGTCGATGATTTAACCACATTTTCCACAGTGTCCACTCAGATGCACTTTTTAAATACCCACTCTTAGCTGGTTCAGGGGAACCGTTGACGAGCTACGCCACTAGGAGGCGGTGGGAGGAGAATCTGCGTCCCCTCGCAGCTTCCTTATATGGGACAGTGCATATATGGGTTACCATATATAAAAATATATTTACGTTACAGAAATCTTTACTAGCAGGAATTTCAATTAATCAAATCAGTTCTCCAATTTTGCCAAGCCGAAGTTTTTATATTTAACTGACAGTAACAAGCTTTACAAAATGTCTATCAAATATATCTGTTAGCAAATTAATATTTTTAAATTCTTGTATTGAATCTATCCACACTATTAAAGAAAATCGAAAACAGGTATCTAAGCAAATACTTTAGGAATATGTAAAAATAAAGAGCTTTTAAGTAGTGAAAGTTTATCATTTTTCCACCAAAATAGAAGGAACATTACAGTCTATGGATGTATCCATAATCTGTATTACTCCGATTCAATTTATTTAACCAATTATAAATCATTAGTCAGAAAAAAAGTATAGCAATACAAAAATATTTTGTTAATGAAATTAAAAGTCTCTTGTTTGTAAAAAATCCATTTAAAATTAAATAGGAAATAATGATGTCTTGCTGCATACGAAATTTTGAGTTTACTGATAGTATATTCTTGCGAAAATGATTTTTGTTTGTTTTTTAACTTTGTTATTCATTACTGCATTTTTCTGCCGTCCTTGATCATGTAATGCCTCTTATTTCAATAAAAACCGATTTTAAATCCTGTAATTTGAATTACCCCTTTTACAATCATTTAAAGGATGGACATATCAACGTTCATTGATCAGCATAAACAACAGACTACGTGTCTAATCATGTTATAATTTTACACGTAGTATAATAATAAATGTATTGAATTCCATTGCATCTCGCTTATGCAGTAGTCTTCCCTCATATGAGTGGCTCCTCATATGGGTCTGGAACATCCACATGTATTTTAAACGAATTATTATTCGAATACCCAGTATTCATATTAAAAGCGCTTCAAATAATGAAACCAAATTGAATAAAGGAGTGAGATGTATTTTATGCTTGTATTCGAAGGATAAAAAAACTGCATTTTTGTGTGCATCGTGTAGAAAACTTATATGTGGGGTCTGTAGTGAACATATTTGCAAAGTTTTCGAATAATTATACATTTAATCTAAAAACCAATTTAATTTTTTAAACGCCTAGCATGTTTTTTTATGCAAAAATATTTTAAATTTGTATAATTAGTTTTTTTGTTATTGCTATGGGTTGAGGAGAAGAAATTGTACTACTTGTGTTTAATAATAAGTTTATTATTATTTACTATAATTTACTATAAAATCCACCTTCTAAGTGGAATATATGATTATAATTCTGACGAATTTTTAATAGAATTTCTTTTTCTTCTGAATTAAGGTGTGATATTCGTAAAGAATTAGATATTAGTTCTAGTCGTTTTGTTTCGTAATTAACTGATTTATTGATTTTGATTATTTTGGAATTTACGATATTGTCTTTGGGGATTTTTTCTAGAATGATTTTCAGGTGTTTGATGGTTATTTTTCTGTTGTATTTAGTGTAGAGGTAAACGCGTATTTGGTCAGTGACATTTACAATACTAGGACATTGATAAATTCCGTAAAGAATTGTTAATTCAAGACAAATTTCTTCCTTTAAATTTGAGTTTACTATATGAATTTTAACTATTGTTTAACATCTTGCTTCTAAAGTGTATTCTACAAAATCATCTAAATTATTTTCATTAGTTACTGCTGATTGATCTACTCGGGATGGCTTCAAGTAATGTAAAGGGACTGGATTATCTCATAATTTTAGAGCATGAAGTTAATAATTTAACAGTGAATTGAATTTTACTAAAGTCATTGCCTAAAATACCATCAAATTGAATTGGAAAATCATATTTTCCAATATATATATATATATATATATCGGAAAATCACCGACAACATGAAATGTGCGACTTTGTTGGGAAATTTAAATCAGGAGGTGTTAATTGGATAATAGGCATTCTTTTATTAAACAAATATCTGCATCGGTATCTACCAAAAGATTAACTTGATTATGATAATTGATTGAAATAGAAATATATGTAGAAGTAGTTGGTGATATTAATGAGATTCGGCCAATACTTGGTGAATTTCCTTCGTCTGGCCCGAAATT
The DNA here is from genome assembly GCA_949748235.1 of Platypus cylindrus. NCBI lineage: Eukaryota > Metazoa > Arthropoda > Insecta > Coleoptera > Curculionidae > Platypus > Platypus cylindrus. The sequence goes on from OX456488.1 coordinate 35,558,563, forward strand.
GGACGAGGGTTTTGGGAGTTTAAATGTTGAATTTTGTGGTCTTTGGTTATTTGGTCCATCATTAGTTGTCGAACTTTGAGGTCTTTGAGTATATGGTCGATTATTATTTGGGAAATTTGGATTTTGATAGTACAATTTTCTTTTTCTACATTCTTCTATTAAGTGTCTAGTTTTTTTACAGTGTCGACAAAATTTTTGTGCTGAATAATGCCGAATATTTTGGTTGTTATAACGACAGTTTAAAGTGGTATGACCAGGTTTATTACAATTCTGATAGTGGCGAGCAGAAGAATTGTTTAAGAATTGATATTCAGACTTTTTCTACTTTAGATTTTAATTCTTGTGTTTCATTTAATGCAATAGATATAGTCTTTTCTAGAGAATCCGGATTTGGTGACTTTACAAGTATATTTAAGTCTCGATTAAGGCATGTTATAAAAACATTGAGTTTATTAAAAAACTTCGTTTTTTAGTTTTTTAATAAAGTGACATAAGCTTGACGGGCTTCTACTGAAAGGTTTCTATCTGATCCATTAATTAACTTAATAGAACAATTTTCTGTTGTGTTAGAGTATGACAGCATGTTTTCGCTTATATTTTGTTTACATGAGGTCACTGCTAATTTTCTTTGACCGATTATACATTTTTCTGCGTATATTTCTAGAAGGTGGTTTTTAAGATCTGTCCACTTATTAAAGTCTCTGTAACGAATTAAAGCTTTAGCGTTGCTTGTGATTTTTGATAGAATGATTGCGAATAAAATATTTCTTAGTGTGGGTTGAATTAATCTAACTGCTGTGTCACAATTGTATGAATTCATATAATGTTGATTTTGTGCTGTCGAAACGAAGTAACATCTTTTCAGCGGTTTCTAGTGATACGGACATTGCGACTGAATTTTATGAGCTAGTAGGGTATCTCGCTCTCGTATTAATTGAATTACTTAGTGGCATTTAAACTTACGTTGTAATTAAACTTTTAACAATGTACTACATCTAGTTGCTATGTCAGGTCCTATGTCCAGTTGTGGTTACTTGTAATTTTCTGGAACTTGTAACTGCTCGCTGGAAGACGTTGACTGCTTGTTTCTTCTATCAGAATGCTATCATTCTCGTATCCTCCAATAGAAAACAATAAATCGCGACACTAATATTTACTTAGTGAATAACATTAGCGAATCCCACTTCTGGCATGAATTTTTATGTAGTGGGTTGATGAGAAGAAATTGTACTAATTGTGTTTAATAATAAGTTTATTATTATTTGCTATAATACTAAATTACTAAAGTTTAATTAAAAAATTAAATTACAGTTTTCTTTAATTTCCAAAACTATAGTGTCTTTTTTTTTTACTTTGCTTAGGTATTATGATTTAAATATGTATGCAGGGTGTTCGCGAAAGGTTGTCAGAAAAATTAACCACATACTTCTGACATCAATGCAATCAACTTTTTTAATAACTTTTTTTCGAACGAAAAAATCAACTTTAATTATTTCACAATATTGGGCAACATTTAAAAACGGCTAGAAAACGTTTGATATTCACTGTACTCTGGGGCGGCTCGCGCCAGGCAACGGTGGACAACCGTTATTGAAACAGCCGTGAGAGACGTGATGGAAAAAACGTTGAATGACTTGTCCACATAGCAAATGATTGAAGGTCAGGCTTGTTTATTTTTATTTTTTTACTTATGCCTTGAAATTAGAATTAAAAAAATTGAATAAGAAAAATTGAACATGTTTATTTAGTCATAAGAATACGTTTTAAAAACACTTCAAAATTTTTAAAATAATTGTAATAGTTTTGTAATGTAAAATTACATAACATTACATAAAATTTAAAGTATTTTATTAACAAAAAAGCAAAATCTATTTTGAAGTTATTTCTTTACATTTATTTTTTTAATTCCAATTTCAATTTCCGTTGTCTAATTTCAATCAGAAGAGGGTATGTAAAATCTTTTATTTTATAGTACTTTCTATTAAATTGTCAACAAAAATTATTTGACTATAGTCATTAGTTAAAAAAAAATGTATTTTGTGTAATCTCCATGCTACCATATTAGATAGCAAATTATCAATTACACAAACAGTACTTGAAATGTTACCTTTATTAGGGTAACCCAGATTAAGACAATACTTGCATACTACTAATTATTTGGTGTAATTACTGCAACAAATTAGTAATGAATTTCAACTTACCAGGCGAAAAGGTGTGGCTTACCACTCCCCTGCCGCCCACAATTAATCAGCTATCATTACATAAATAGATTCCCACAACACTAGACAATGAATACTATGCCAGACAATACAAATTACATTCAACTTTACACTAAAAGTAAAATATCCACATTAATGATTCACTAAAACATCACTATCAATTCATTAGAAATTTATTAGTTATTTACAGATTGTGTTCAATATGACCACAATTTTCTTCAATCGCATGCTGAGCCCGATTTATAAAAGAATTGTGAACTCTTGGGAATTTTTCTGCAGCTTTTTCACGAATTATTCTTGCAAATTAAAAAATTCGTGCATGAAGTTGGTTTTTATTGTCAAAAAGCTCTTTGTACACTAGATATTTTATGTAACCCCTTAAATAAAAATCTATGGGATTTAAATCAGGAGATCTAGTTGGCCACGCAATAAATCCTCCAAGGCTTATCCATCTATTTGAACATTTTTCATTCAAAAAAGATCTAACACTAGAATAAAAATGAGGTGGAGCTCTGGCATGCATAAACCACATATCATGACGTAATTGGTATGGGACATCATCCAATAGTTCCCATAAATTATGCCTCAAAAAATCCAAATACCTTTCTCCAGTTAAACGGGAAAGTAAAACGAAGGTACCAATCAAATAATTTCCCACAATGCCAGCCCGTACATTAATTCGTAACTGTCTTTGGAAACTACCAAGACGATAAGCATGCGGGTTTTCTTCGCTCCAAATGTGGCTATTTGTGCTATTAAAAACTCCAAACAGTCTAAAACATGCTTCGTCCGTAAATAAAACTTGTGACGCAAACCCAGATTGCCTTACATTTTGACTAATCAACCATTGACAAAATTGTAGTCGATTTAAATAATTTTGCGATTCCAAGGAATGGACACGGTGTATGTAATACGGATAGTACCCATTTTCCCATAATACACACCACACTGTAGAATTGGAAACTTCAACATGTCGCGCAATTTCACGGGTACTAGCCGACGGCTCATTTTCAATCATGCTTAAAAGTTCTTCTTTGATCTGAGCACTTAATTGCCTTCCTGGTAAACTGGATTGGAGAATTAACTAACCAGTATTTCTTGTTCTTTGCACTAAAGTTACAAATGCCCGTTCACAAGGATCTTATCGGTCTGGAAATCGTTTTCGATCTAACCTTTTTGCAGCAGCTGCATTTACACGGGTTTCTTCATAAATCATCAGCATATCACACCATTCTGCTGTAGTATAATTTTCAATAATTGTTTAGAAAATATTTCAAAACATTTTCAAAAAAGTTCAAATCTAATCAAAGTTACTTGCTCCAAATTCAACATTTAACTAATATAATTTTACCTTTCCACTGGACTGTTTGTTTTTAATGCTACGTGCTTTTTTATTAGCTGACACATAATGCTGTACCTATGACACGATGTACAATTTGATTTCGAAATTAAATTAGTACATTTTATTGTACGGTCTATTAAAATGTAATAAATGTTTTTTTCATGGAGTTATTTTTTTTATGATAATCAAATCTAAATGTTCACTAAGCTTCATACTCACAACAAATGCATTATTTCTAAATTATTGCTATAAAAATGAGGTCAACATTTAAAAGAAAAGCATAGTTGTTTTGTTTTCTAAGAGTAAACATTAGATGGGTTAAATTAATTTAAAACATTAAATTACATTTTGTATTGGAAAATGAATACGCTAGCATTATCGACGACTCGAGTCGACCAAGCTAGTGAGACAGTTCCGTCGCAACTAAGAAAGCTAATCCTTCAGTGCTCTCTAAAAGGTTCTATCAAATTTGAAATTAATTTTAAACTCCAAAATTGATTAAAGGCTTAATTTTAATATTAAAAGATTGAAAATCTGTAAAAATTTCATATTTAAATTCGCTTTAAAATTAAATTATTAAAACGCCGCCACTGTATCTCACAGGAAATAGAGAAATTTTATACTATGTGTGACATTGAACTCGTTAAGGAGTTCAATATTTATTCTACTATTCAGGACCCAGTATTTTGTAGGTCAGTTACACTGCAGTTCAGGAACGTTTTATAAGAAATCCGCAAATACTGATTACCTCGGCAACTATTGAAGATAGACCCCTCCTTTTTTAGACATTTTCCGTTCAGTCTTTTATCCCTTATCTACCATTGAAATTAAAAGTACTAGTAGCGACACACCTGGTATTATCTAAAACCATTATTGAGGATTTTAAATAAATTCTATTATATTTTATTATATGAGTTCTGTAAAATAACAGAGTCGTCTTACCCAATGTGTTACAAAAAAACACGGTCACCAGTTAAGGGTTAAGATTGGAGAATACGTGTATTCCTTTTCGCTTTAGTTCACATATATGGGCGATTTTTCATGCTAGAGCGAAAATCAGTAAATCTTCACAAAGTGCCACTTTCCGCTTGCATTTTTAAGCGACACATTACGAAAGAAAATGTTTTTAACTTAAACAAATAAAAGATTAAATAACATAATAAAAGTAATTAAAAATTACCAAATAATTTTTATTTTTGATCAGATACCAGCTAATTAACTCAATAGTAAAAAATTGCTAGGAATTTAACTAACTTAGTATTAGAAGAAATTATCTAATACAGTAAAACCTGCCTTTTTCAAATAAGTCATAAATAAGGAATTTATGAATTAAAATAAAATAAATTAAACGGAACTTGCATATATAAGACAACATATTCCTTACCTAAGGTTTAAGTTAATATAATAATTTTCGGGGTTTCTCGTCATAATTATTTAAGCAAGACTTGGAATGTATTGATGAGGCTGAACTTAAACGCAATACAAAAGTGAACATGAATTTTTCCAGTATACTAACAAATTAAAAACAAATGTCGACCAGCATGTCACAAGTAATTACTCATTAACATTAACACATGGAATTAAAAAAAAACTATAATGTAAGCGATTAGGCACCCGTCTAATCGCTTGCACATAAGACTTAATATTATTTTCACATTTCCATAATCCAGCAACAAGTCTGGATTAAATTCGTAAAAATGCACTCACTACCTACATGATATCGATGTAGTCAACATAGTCTAAATTCCACAAAGAGAATGACCATCTCTGTATTACTGTTTCATGTATGGGCTCACGTTTGTATAACGTTTTTAAATTTATGTCCTTTATTGTTGATGGAATCACTTCATCCAATAATTTTGACATTAGGAAGCCGTTTAAAGTGCCCACAGCAATGGGGAATCCAGCGTCTTCGGTACTCGCTAGTTCGGTAATGGAATCATTGTTTACAACTGTTGCCTTCTGAATGTGTCGTATCTTTATTTTTGGCTAAACATTTTTTGGTAAGTTGAATTGATGGTAAACATTGCGATTGTGATTGACAACATATTTGACAGGTGGCGCCTCTTCTGTTCCATGTTTTTTCTCCATTACATACACATTCTTTAAGTTTTAATCGTGTACATTCCGTACTGTGACGCATTTCCGATGCATGGACAGAATTTATTAAATCCTTCGCAATCCTATGGGAACAAAAAACCAAAACACATCCTTCAAAGATTCATTTACTACTAATTTTCTATTTATTTATGTACTAGAAACTCATGTAATGCATATCTACAATTTCTTGTACAACATTTTCTTTCAGATGGATGACAATCATAACCTATTTCTTTATTAACTGTACAGGGTTTATGTCTTGTTCTACGTGGAATACAACATGGATCTTTTGTTAAACAATCTCCGGTTAGACCACAATCACAAGCTTCACCAGGTTCAATTATTGCTGTATATTAATTGAATGATCACTTTTTGATTTGTTCTCGTAGAAAAAATGTGATCTTAAAAATGGACGTGTAGCGCTAAAAAAATCTCGCGTTTGTCTAGAGTCCAGAAGCTACACTAAGCGTTTAACCAACGATTGTGCCATGCACTATTATATGACCTTGAACACATGAATAAAGTTTATGTAGGCGATATTATATGTGGAGTGTATAGTAATTACATGCGTATATCGCATGAATACTATGAATATCGAATGATATTAATTGATGGTTATAAATGGGGTATGTTGATACATACCACACTATTAATGCATAATTTAAAAACATTTTTAGGATGGTCGATTAGTTCAAAAGTAAGAACGATGGACTACTTTATTTTTTATTGTTTCTGGTAAGTTAAAGACCAGCAAGAAGCTGCTGGACAAGTGGTGTAAGGTAAAAATGTTTCGTATTGATTGCAGGCACTTGAAAATGGAGAGAACTGTCTCTGAAACGTCGGCATAATAAAGAGTTCTGAAATATCTGTTGACCTATTATTTCCGTTAATTTATCCTAAAATGTACATGCAGGTCGAATAACTTTACACCAGTAAAAAAAGTTATAAATTAAGTTAAATTAATGAAACTGGGGGTCGTTGACATATGGAATTAATTAAATCGAAATCTTAACTGTTTTAGTATCAATAAGAATAAAGATAATTAAGTAACATTGGGTTTTGTTTGGATCGTAGCAATGTACACTTATCGATATCATGTAGATATTGGGTGCATTTTTTGGGATTTAATCCTACCTTAAGATCTTTAATCCTAAGAACTACCAGACCTATAGTTCAGCCTCATAAAGACATCCCAAGTTCTGCTTAAATAATTATAGCAACCCCAAAAATTATTATATTAATTTCTACCTTACGTAACGAATGTGTTGTTTTCTATACAGGGTGTGTCGCCACACTTATTTTTAATTTCAGTGGTGGATAAGGCATGCAAAACTGAACGGAAAATGCCTAATCAAGCGGAGCCTATCTTCAATAGTTACTGAGATAATTGCGCGCTTTGACCTACATACACACGCAGTGTGTATTGCAGTATTGATGAAGAATATATTAGGTATTGATGGATGCTTGAATTTTTATTAAAATTTTAATGTACAAGGTGTTAACTTTAAATTGTAGGAAAATTAAACAAGTGTGACCGTCTCTCATTTGCTGTGGGCGAGTCATTGTACATGTTATATCATCGATGCCTCACAGCCGCTTCGATAACGATTGTTCACGGTGGGTTAGCTAGAGTCGCCGTAAAGTGCAGTGGATATCAAATTGTTTGTAGCAGCTTTTAAATCTTGCGCAATATTGTGAAATAATTAAAGTAGATTGTTCGGAATAAAGTTATTAAGAAAAGTTGTTTGTATTGATGTCAGGAGTATATTTATATACTATAGTTAGTGGTAAATAATGTAAATGAAAACAGTAGAGGAAAGTCGCCTAATATTGTTTAAATTTTTTTGTTTTGCTTATCTGTCGCTCAGACGAGCAACTATTTCTCTTGTTTCAGTTGGAATGCATGATATATTCAATGTAGAATATACAGAATAAACTTTGAGTTGTAGGAAAATCACACAACGTATAGGTCATTAAAAAACAAACCGAAAATTGTTAAGGAGGTGTGGGTCTATTTTCAATAGTTTCCGAGATAATCAGCATTTTCTGATTTCTTCAAAACTCTTTGAACCGCATTGTAACTGACCTACGCAATACTGGGTCTTGAAAAGTAGAATAAACATTGAACTTATCAACGAGTTTAATGTCACACGTAGTATAAAATTTCTCTATTTGCTGTGAGAGTCAGTGGCGGCATTTTAATAATTTAATTGTAAAGCGAATTTTAAAGTAGACATTTTTGCAGATTTTCAATCTTAATATTAAAATTTGGTCATTAATCAATTTTGGTGTTTAGAATTAATTTGGAATTTGACTGAGAACATTTTAGAGGACATTGAACGATTAGCTTTCTTAGTTATTAGGCTAATTCATCATTTAATATGCCATATTAAGCATTGAAAATTAGTGTTAATTGATGTTATTCGCGACATTCTCTAAGATAAAATTTCAATCGAATAACGTAACTTAATTTCTTTTTGTGAAGAAACAGAAAAAAATCATAATCATCTCACTCGCTTGGTCAAATCGAGCCGCCGAACCTTATTATAATTCTAGCGTATTCATTTTCCAATACAAAATGTAATTACCCATTTAATGTTTACTCTTAGAAAAAAAACACAACTTTTCTTTTTAGAAATGTTGACCTCATTCTTATAGCAATAATTTAGAGCAAATGCGTTTGTTTTGAGTATGAAATTCAGTACACATTTAGATCTACTGATCTTAGATATCAGTACATATCACCACTTACATACTTAGATATCATAAAAAAATATCTCCATAAATTTTTTACATATTAATAGACCGGCAATGTACTAATTTAATTTTAAATCAAATTGTACATCGTATCGTAAGTGCAATATTATGTGTCAGCTAATAAAAAAACTCCTGGCATGAAACAGTTCTACAATTTTAAACTTAGTACTGAGTTGTGCTACTATGCTGTATTCGGCAATTGATTAATAACATTGCATTGACTTCGCTTGAGTCTTTACTTTACTTTACTTTAAAAGTAAAAATAGGAAACAAAAAAATCTACTTGCAGATTATTGATAAATTTCTTGGGATGGTTATATTAAAGTGAGAATTGTAAATAACAACGGGAAGAACAAATTAGAAAGAAACACTCTAGTGGTAATGTAAAATTAGATTAGTTAAATGTTGAATTTGGACCGAGTAACTTTGATTTGATTTTAACTTTTTTGAAAGTGTTTTGAAATATTTTCTAAACAATTATGGCAAACTATACTACAGCAGAACGGTGCGATATTCTGATGGTTTATGTAAAAACCCGTGTAAATGCAGCTGCTGCAAAAAGGTTATATCGAAAACGATTTCCAGACCGATAAGATCCTTGTGAACGGGCATTTCTAACTTTAGTGCAAAGAACAAGAGATACTGGTTTGTTAATTCTCCAATCCAGTTTAAGGCAATTAAGTGCTCAGATCAAAGAAGACATTTTAAGCATGATTAAAAATGAGCCGTCGGCTAGTATTAGTGAAATTGCGCGACATGTTGAAGTTTCCAATTCTACAGTGTGGTGTGTATTACGGAAAAATGGACACTATCCGTATCACATAGAACGCGCCCACATTCTTTGGAACTGCAAGATTATTTAAATCGACTACAATTTTGTCAATTGGTGATTAGTCAAAATTTAAGGCAATCTAGATTTGTATCACAAGTTTTATGTATGGACGAAACATGCTTTACACGATTTGAAGTTATTCCTAGCAGAAGTAGCCACATCTGGAGCGAAGAAAACCCGCATGCTTATCGTCTTAGTAGTTTCCAAAGACAGTTACGAATTAGTGTACGGGCTGACATTGTGGGACATTATTTGATTGGTACCTTCGTTTTACTTTCCCGTTTAACTGGAGAAAGGTATTTGGATTTTTTGAGGCATAATTTATGGGAACTATTGGATGATGTCCCATACCAATTACGTCATGATATGTGGTTTATGCATGCCGGAGCTCCACCTCATTTTTATTCTAGTGTTAGATCTTTTTTGAATGAAAAATATTCAAATAGATGGATAAGCCTTGGAGGATCTATTGCGTGGCCGACTAGATCTCCTGATTTAAATCCCATAGATTTTTATTTAAGGGGTTACATGAAATATCTAGTGTCCAAAGTGCCCTTTGGACATTAGCCTTTTGACGCTGAAGATCAACTTCATGCACGAATTTTTGAAGTTGCAAGAATAATTCGTGAAAAAGCTGCAGAACAATTCCCAAGAGTTCACAATTCTTTTATAAATCGGGCTCAGCATGCGATTGAAGAAAATTGTGGTCATATTGAACACAATCTGTGAATAACTAATAAATTTCTAGTGAATTGATAGTGATGTTTTACTGAATCATTAATGTGGATATTGTACTTTTAGTGTAAAGTTGAATGTAATTTGTATTGTTTGGCATAGTATTCATTGTCTAGTGTTGTGGGCATCTGTTTATGTAATGATAGCTGATTAATTGTGGGCGGCAGGTGGGTGGTAAGCCACACCATTTCGCCTGGCAAGTTGAAATTCATTACTAATTTGTTGCAGTAATTACACCAAATAGTTAGTAGTATGCAAGTATTGTCTTAATCTGGGTTACCCTAATAAAGGTAACATTAAAGAACTGTTTGTGTAATTGATAACTTGCTATCTAATTTGGCAGCATGGAGATTACACAAAGTACATTTTTTTTAAACTAGACATAAGTAAAGTCTAGTATTTTTGGTTGGTTGTAAAAACAAATTGATAAAACAAATAAAACATTTGACATACTCGCCTCTGATTGAAATTAGGCCAAGAAAATTGAAAGTAGAATAAAAAATTAAATGTAAAGAAATAAACTTGAAAATAGGTTTAGCGTTTTTTTAAATAAGAAATTTTCAATGTTTCTATTATACGTTACATAACTTTTACAATTTTTTTAAAAATTTTGTTTTGAAAGTTTTAGTTAAGCAACATAGTTAAGTAAAAGTTTTAAAACCTTTTAAAAAGTATTTTTAAAAGGTATTCCTTGGATTAAATAAACATGTTAAATTTTTCTTATTAAAATTTTTTTATTTTAATTTCACGACATAGATAAAAAAATAAAAATAAACAAGACTGACCTTCAATCATTTGCTATGTGGACAAGTCATCGAACGTTTATTCCGTCACGTCTCTAATGGCTGTTTCGATAACAGTGGTCCATCGTTACCTGGCGCGAGCCGCCCCAGAGTACAGTGAATATCAAACGTTTTCTAGCCGTTTTTAAATGTTGCGCAATATTGTGAAATAATTGAAGTAGATTTTTCGAAAAGCAGTTATTAAGAAAAGTTGTTTGTATTAATGTCAGGAGTATGTGGTTTAATTTTCTGGCAACCTTTCAGGAACGTGATAAATGTATGTGACTTGTAATTTATTTCTATATATTATAAATATTACTATTTATAGAAATTTGTTATTTTTGAGAGACAATGTGGAGATAGTTGTGATCAGCTTGGAATGCTGTCAATTTAATTAATAACAAATACTATTTTAGCTCCGAGGACTGAAACGTTGGCATTGTTGAAAATCTTTTGGTTGTATTCTATTTTATCCATGTCTTAATTGAAGATTATTAATCCAAAAACTGTTAACATGGGCAAGGAATAGTACCTTGGATTATTAGTATAATTTAAGAAATGCTATATTTATACTTACTGACTACTCCAACATTAGTTTGTCGTAAAGCTCGTTTATTGCAAAATGTCACTTGCAATCAGTATGGCTGATCACAATAATGTTACCGATCGCCTTAATCACTATAACTATTAAATTTGATAATGCAAATAAATAAAATTAAGTGGTTGTAACTAAATAAAAAAATATATGAGAAAATTTCAATTGAAGTCATAAGTGGATTTTAAAGTATAAGTTGATAAATAAATAGTGGCAATAGTGTTTACAAATGTAGATTTAGTACCATCTCACGAAGGGAATTCGTTAATTCAAGTAACATCTTGTTTTCATGAGGGTTTGCTATTATTTACAATAATAGGTACCCGAAAAAGCTAAATATACTAAACAGTAACACATTTTCTTGCTTTGGGTGTGACGTCGAATCTTATAGTCATGAGCAGCTGTTGTTAGAATATTTGCTACCATTGAGATACAACTGTTTTCAATAATTTAGTTGTATATGATAACTGTCGGAGTTTATCTTTATAAATAAGCTATTGTCAGTGAACCACATCCACTTTCTTTGCATGTGATTTGTTGTTGAATGAACCACATTTTTTTGTGGTTAATTCAATTGAATACTGATTATCAGAATATAATAGCTATTCGAATTAAATTTTTTCCAATAGATTTTAAATGATTTACTCGCATATAGGATGAAATACTTAAAGCTGCCGTTATGAAGTATGGAAAAAATCAATGGTCCAGGATAGCGTCATTATTACATAGAAAATCTGCAAAGCAATGTAAAGCTCGTTGGTTTGAATGGTTAGATCCTAGTATTAAGAAAACTGAATGGTCTAGAGAAGAGGACGAGAAATTATTACATTTAGCAAAACTAATGCCAACACAGTGGAGAACAATTGCTCCAATTATTGGCCGTACTGCTGCTCAATGTTTGGAACGGTCAGAATTATGATAATCCTTTCTAAATAGTTAACCCTATTATGTTAATATTTTAGATACGAATATCTTTTAGATCAAGCTCAAAGAAAGGAAGATGGAGACGAAGCAAACATTGACGATCCTCGAAAATTGAAACCTGGTGAAATTGATCCAAATCCCGAAACAAAACCGGCAAGACCTGATCCTAAAGACATGGATGAAGACGAAATTGAAATGTTATCCGAGGCTCGTGCTAGATTGGCTAATACACAAGGTTTTATAATTAATTATTTCTACAACTAGATAAAGACCAATTTCTGATTGAAATTAGAGCCATTTACGAGAGACCAATTAATCCTGCGTCTGAAATTCGTCGCTTCTAACGACGTAAATTGGGTATAAATCGTTATATACAGGTTGTTAATTTAGAGTTGTAAAATATTCACGCCACGTATTCCTGACATCAATACAAACAACTTTTCTTAATAACTTTTACGAAAAATCAACTTTAATTATTTCACAATATTGCGCAACATTTAAAAGCTGCTAGAAACAGTTTGATATCCACTGTACTATACGGTGGCTCGAGCCGACCGTTGCAAAAACACTTACTACAAATACACAAAATTTAAAAAAAGTTAACATAAAGTAAGGTAAAATAGAAAAAATATTTTTACTTAAAAACATTCAAAATCTGTTATGAAGTTTATTTAATTTTTTGTAATTCTAATTTCAATTTTGTTGCCTCAATTTTGTTCTATTGCATAGTATTGTCAATTATTTTGTTTTGAAACCAACAAAAACTTCTTTACTTATGTCTAGTTAAAAGAAAAAGTACTATTCGTAATCTTGCTAGCAAATCAGATAGCAAATTTCAATTACCCAACAGTTCATTAATGTAACGTTTATTAGGGCAAAGCAAACGCTACCGCCTTCAATTAATAATTCATATCATAACATCACATGTCCACAGCACTAGACAATGAATACTACATTAGGCAATACAAATCACACTTAATCTTACAATAAAGTACAATATCCAGAGTAGTAATACACTACAACATATCACACTATCAATTCATTAGTAATTTATTAGTTATTTCTAGAGTGTGTTCAATATGACTACCATTTTTTTGAATCCTATGCTGAGCCCGATTTATAGAAGATTCATGAACTTCTGAGAATAGTTCTGCAGCTTTTCACGAATTATTCTTTTAAGTTTAAAAATTCGTGCATGAAGTGCATCTTCAGTATAAAGGGCTCTTTGCATACCAGATATTTCCTCTAATAAATAAAAATCCAAGAAATTCAAATTAGGGGAATTAGCTGGTCACGCAATAGGTCTTTCACGGCCTATTCACCTATTTGGAAGATCTCCACTCGAAAATGATCTAACATGAGAGTAAAAATGAGGTGGAGCTCCGTCATTGATAAATCATGTATCATGACGTAATTTTAATGAAACATTTTCCAATAGTTCCCATAAATTGTTTCTTAAAAATTCCAAATGCGTTTCTTAAGTTAATCGAACGAAAACGAAAAGGTAAAACAATACGAACGATCGAATAATTCTCCACAATGCCGACCCATACATTAATTCCTAACTCAAACTGTCTTTAGAATCTACTACTTGCGGTTCCGAAAAATAGACTCGTTGTCTGTTATACGGATAGTGTCAATTTTTCCTGTAATACACGTAACACTGTGTAATTAGAAACTTCGACATGTCGCGTAATTTCCCGATTACTGGCAGACGGCTGATTAGCCATTCGGTAGCTAGGTATACACACACATACACCCCCACACACACACAACTCAAAAAAATGTTTCCCACAGAGATTTCCGAATCTTTGTCTTGCTCATGTACATAGTATTTCATGTCTCTCTCTCTCTTTCTTTCTCGGTCGAATTAAATGGTTCACACCATCACTACCATTCCATGGCTTCTGCTGGTAGATTGTGTCTTTCTAATTATCTTTTTTCTCTATCGTTATTATTTTCAGCTCTCACTATAACATGAACCCAGTTAATTCCAAGAAATAATTATTGATAATTCGCTAGTGCAATGTTTTTGTTTTCTGTGTTTTTAAAGAATGACCAATGCCAGTCAATCTAACGCAATGTTATTAAATAAGTAGATATTTCCGCATACAGGATAATAACACATTTTTAATAAACAAAAACATGTCACGTATGTTTTATTAGCTGATACGGAGTATTTAGTACTTACATTACGATATGACGTACTATTTTATTTCGAAATTAAGCGATTAGTCAAAAGCAAAAAAGTTGTTTTATGCGTGGAGACGTTTTCTTCCCGCATTCAAATAAAAATTATTAGAAATAAATTTCATATTCAAGACAAAAGCCAGTTAATTAAAAAAATAATTCTAATTTATTGCTAAAATTAAGTCACTGCTTCTCAAACGAGAAGCGAAGCCTTTCTTTTTCTCTTTATAACGATAACATTTTGTATTGGAAATTATTATTATTATTATTGTTTGTATTGCAGCCGGCTAGCGAGCAAACCAGCATCGTCACAATTATTCCTTTCGCTGAAAACCTGAATTAAATTACATTATTAAATCGAAATTATGTTTTATAAAATGTTAAATGTTTAGTATTAATAGTTACTACTCGTTTTCAGTGCTTAATCTAATACATTAAAGCATTCGTTGAATAACTTAAAATTCATCCTTCAATCGTGTCAAAAATTTTCTAGATCAACAACTGCATTAAATAAAACATTTAATTCCACAGATGAAAATTTATTTAAGACCAAATTTTAATATTGAAACATTGTAAATACGTAGAAATTTCGACTTTAAATTCGCATAAATTACTAAAACGTCGCCACTGTCTCAAAAGAAATGGAGAAATTTTATACCATGTATGACATTGAACTCTAATGAGTTCAATGTTTGTTCTGCTGTTCAAGACCCAGTATTGCGTAGGTTAGTTACACTGAGGTTTACCAACGTTTTTAAAGAACTCAGAAAATGCTGATTATCTTGGAAACTATTGAAGATAGACCCACCCGTTTCTTAAATATTTTCGGTTTGTTTTTTAATGACCTATACGTGGTGTGATTTTCCTACAAGTCAAAGTTTGCACCCTGTATATTCTTTTTGGTCGTAATGAAGGTTGAAATCAAATATCACAATAGTTATTAATGTATTAAGAGCAACAGTGACATTTTTTTGCGCTGTGAGATCTCGACGTTTGTGCAGCGCGGTTAACACTGACAGCAACAAAGTAACTTTTTCTGATTCACCGTTTAAGACTTAACTATTATTTTAAATTAGTTTTTCTTAATATATCCAGAATATTTTTCAAATATTTTATTCCACATACATATGAATATAGGGTGTTACAAGTTACACATACAATTATAGCTTTATTTTCAACACCTTGTTGAAAGCTGATTGAATTGATTTTAAGACAATTGATCTAATGCACTATAAGTCCATGCTGAAAAATAATTGAATTATAATTATTTAAAGTTTTTCGATAAATCAAGTCCGGCCCATACGTAATCAGTGATAATAATAATACTAATAGATCGTTACCAATTTAGTCACCTCAAATTTTGGTGTGTTAGGGGAGACCAGCACTGCGTGGGCCGAATATGTTTTTGATAAGAGCTTCTGGGTTTGTACGTAGGTACTGGTTAGTCACCGTCAACTTGTTATCTATGATGGTTGATAGTTGTGTTATCCAGATAGTAGAGTTGTGAAATAATTTGTATACTAATTCGTTGTGTATTTTTTCTTTTAAATAATCTTGTTTATTAACTAGCTAGTATCTAAACCCGACTTCGTCTGGGATGACGTCCCGGGCTGGATACTATGAGTATTTGAACTTATTCCGGTTTAGCACCGCGAAAATAACCATGTGAATTTTTAATTATATTGACTAGATGTGATATATCAGAGGCGTCGTCTATGAAAGATTATACTTTTTCCTAATTTTTTGTAATCTAGATAATAGAAATTACCATTGTGGTACCAAGTACTCGACTTCAATCGGATTGACTTATAAGTTGGAATTTTCTAAAAGGCAGAACTCACAACCAACCGATAATTACCACTAGCTATAAGTGAATTTCACAATTTTAATGTATAATAATAAACAGAAAATTGGCAACGTCGCAATTTTTTTTCTTAAAATGGTAACAGTTCAATTTCTATCTTTATAAGTATATTTTCCATTTAAGAAAGTTCATATCATTGAATTATTTTCTATCTCGCTTTCCCAACTTTGTTTCTTCGCGCAACTTTCCCTGGTCTTCGTTCATAGGGTTCCTTTTCGCTATTGGTTCCTGGCCAGGAAAGTTTTATAAAAATTAGGTACGCTATGAGTGCGGGGTTCTTTTCGTTAGATTTTTAAAGAGTTTAAGTAATAGTTGCTGCTGGTTAAGGTTCGCTTCGTGATTTAATTAATGCACCGGTACGCGTTAGTTGACGTACGACATACTCATAGTGAAGTAATTTTCTAAGTAATGTAATAAACCTCAAAGTTAGGCTGCTGCTTCAGTGTTTATGGTGTGTGACTCAAAGTAGGTAACCTATTTTAACCCGTCTGTCGCGGATTCAAGTTGACTATCGAGAAAGCTCTGAAGTGCTTTAATTATTGGTTTGGCTTTCGAAAGCCTTATAGAGGGAATCTGTTAATTGTCTGGTTAATCATCGCCCTGATCACAACATCGCTTCGAGCTTGGAGAAACCATTAATCCAGTGCCACTAGCTTTAGGAAAGTACCACCACAACACCTACGGTCTACTCTACCACCAGACACCACAAGTGTCTTGCACTGTCACTGTTGCAAGAGTCGCAAAGGGGGACAAGAACCCTATATCTTTTTTTAAAATTATTTACTTATTTTATTTTTTATCTACTATAACGGTTTTGTCTGCGCCAAATTATACGTCACATTAAATTTAACTTATATTTTCTTAAAATGCACTCGATGCTCTAAAGGACATCTTTACATGTCCGCTCTGAATTTGGCTTAGTATTATTAATAGTTTAATCTTTTAAAGGCCTCATTGGCGTAAGTGTATATTTTATTCTATTTTATTAATTTTTTTATCATCACTTATATTTATCCTGGTGTTTACCTGCCCACTCAACATGGTGGGGTTCTGGATTTTACCATAAATTCCACGGTAATCCCAGCCGTTGATTGTAACCCGACAGTCAGGAGCGGAACAGAAATAAAATAAAAATAGATCCTTTTTGGGTACCCATATTTTTATTAGAATAAGTATTTATTGTTTGGTACTCATTTTATTTTGTTTCAATTTAATTTTATAGAACTGGTCTTGTAATTTTGTGTTTTCCAATCTTGATATTTTAAATACATTATTGCTAAAACATATATTGCTATTTTCTATTTTGGACAAATAGCGGGTTCACAAAATTTATAATTTCTTATCCCATTGCCACTAATCATAACTGAATTTAGAATTTTAAGGTTAAATTATAAAAATAGAAAATTGGCAACGTCGCATTTTTTTCTCAAATTTTTAATTTATCTCATTCCCACTAATCATAAATGAATTTTACAAGTTTAGTGCAAAATTAGAAAAATAGAAAATTGTTAATATCGCAAAATTGGAGAAAATTTTATAATAATAATTATAGAAAATAACGTCTCTTTGAGAAAAATGGAACTTGAATTTAAATTTGAAAATGCTAGTTAAAGCAAACTAATCCATTTTTATAAGAGCAATTTAGAAAAAAGAAAAAGAATATTATTAAATATATAGTTCAATCAAGAATGTTTGAAAGAAAAATTGACACCAAAATATGTCACAATTCAATGTAAAATCAATACTAATTCTTCTAGAAAAGCTATAGAAAAGGCCAAAATTATATGGATAAAAGAAGAAATTAAACATCACTACTCTTCTTTGAATGTAGTCAACACATATTTACAATTTTTATATATTACAATAAATAATTTATTAGATCCTTTAGAATTGGATGTACTGGATCGTAATCTGAGAGACAATCTAGAAAATTTTGGCAATAATCTTTTTGACAAACTTTTAAAAAAACTTGATTGGTTGAAAATTAAACAGGTACAAACAAACAATCCTAGTTTTGGAATTGGAAAAGACCATAAGACAACTGAAGAATGGAAAAGCACCAGGAAGTGACACAATGATGATAAATATCATCACAATGAAATGATAAAATATATGGGAGAAGAGGGAAGGCAGGTAATGCTGGACATATATAACAAAATATGGGAAGAGCAAATAATACTTAAAGAATGGCAGCATGCACTGATAGTACCAATCTTTAAGAAAGGAGAAAAGAAAGATTGTAATAATTACAGAGGAATTACTCTAAATACAAACATGAAAGTGTTGGAAATGATGATAAACGAGAGAATAAAAATTAATACAGAGAAAACTCTGGACGAATCACAGTCAGGATTTAGGGAAGGCAGAAGCATTCAAGACCATATATTTACGATTAAGCAGATAGTTGAAAAAACAAGTAAAAGGAAAAAAAATGTATACATGGGTTTTTTAGATTTAAAAAAAGCATTTGATAAAATAAGAAGAGATAGATTATGGAAAGAGAAAATTATGGATTATGGAAAGAGAAAGAGATAAGCAGGAAAATGATTAGCTTAATAAAAAAAAATATATGAAGAAAACTCAAATAGCGTGATAGTCAAAAACAGACAATCAAAAAAATTTAAAATGAAAGACGGACTAAGACAGGGAGGAGGACTAAGTCCAACATTATTTAATATTTACATGGACAAAATAATAAGGAAAGCGAAAGAAAGAACTAGAGGACTTGACATGGGATGGAATTATATGGAGAGAGTTTAAGTACGAAGTTGCGGACGATATAATGGTGATAGCATCTAACGAAAAAGAGTTGCAGACAAGTATAAATAAATGGAATGAAACACTTAGAGAGAACGGAATGGAGATGTGTAAAGAGAAAAGTAATGGTGATCGGGGAACAACATGAAATAAAAATCATGGTAGATAAGGTAAAATTGGAGCAAGTGACGGAATGAAAATATTTGGCAGTTGAAATAGCTAGTTCAGGAAAGCAAGAAAAAGAAATTAACAGCCGAATAGGAAAAGCAATGAAAGTGTTTTACAGTATCAGCAATACGATTGTGGGGAAAAAAGAAATAACAAGGAAAACAAAAATAAACGTGTATAAAACAATAATAAGACCAATACTGACATTTGGATGTGAGACATGGATAACAGATAAAAAGGAAATAAGTAAAGTCCAAGTTGTAGAAATGAAATACATGAGGAGAGTAAAAGGAGTGACAAAGAGAGAAAGAATCAGGAATGAAGAAATGAGAAAAGAATTAGGAATAGAGGCGATACACAAATACATAGAAAAGAGGCAGTTGGGATGGTGGGGCCATCTGAAAAGAATGGGACAGGAAAGACAAGTGAGAAGGGCAGAAAATAAGAAGGGGAAGACCTAAAACTACCTGGGATGATATATTAGAAAAGATATTACAAAGAAGAAGAATAACGATGAGTGAAGCTAGTAGGATGGCAAACAACAGGAAAGAAAGTTTAGCGACGCAGTGACGTGAAGCAAAAACGAATAAACCTAGGGAAAGAAAGAAGGAAAAAGGACAAACAGATAAAGACTAACAAGCCTACACCAGAAATGGTAGACAGGCTTTGCGATATATATATATATATATAAACAAAAAACAGGTTTAGCTACGGGATCATGTTTATCACCTTTTCTAGCAGAAATTTTTATGGAAAATTTAGAAGCCAAAATTTTAAATAGCAACTTTTCTAATCAAATCTTATTTTATAGAAGATATGTTGATGATATCTTTATTATTTGGAAAGACCATAGACATTTGAATCAGTTCTTATAATTTACGAATACATTCCATAATAAAATTAAATTTACTTTAGAAAGAGAAAATGATAAAAAATTACCGTTTTTAGATTTCCAAATATATAGAAAACCAACTTTTACGGATAACATAATTCAATATACCTCTAATTCTTCCTATTCACATAAATTTGCTACTTTTAATTCACTGGTCTATAGATTGTTTAATTTACCCTTATCTAAAGAGAATTTTCAAAAAGAAATAGATATTATAAAAAATTTGGCAATCAAAAACCATTTCTCATTATATTCCATTAAGAAACTTTATAATAAATATATATATAAAGATGAATTTTGTTACAATGTCTTGCACTGTAAACTAGCATTAAATAATTTTTGTTTTACGTTTTTTGGAGAAATCTCTTATAAAATTAAAAAAATGTTTGAACATTATGATTTTAGAATAAATTTTGAAACAGATAACACTTTAGCTAAAAATTTGATAAAAACCAAAGACAAAATACATATTTTATCTAAAAATATAGAAAAATATAGAGTATATAGTTTAAAATGCCACTATGACTATTTATGTAGGGCAAACTGACAGAAAAATTGAAAAGAGATTGAAAGAACATCAATATTATATTAACAAATATAAAAAAACTGTTAATCAAAATTTATGCTTAGATAATAGTACGATATTTGCACATCATATTTTTACGAACTATCATACATTTTCTATTCATGATGATGTGCACTTTTTCAAAAAAGATACCAACTATAGTTGCATTAATATAATTTCCAATTTTGAAACCTATTTAATTTTCAATAACTTGAATTTCAATAATTAAAAATTTGAGACTGGTTCGCAAAAGTCATTAAATTCGTATATTGCCATAATTTTCTAAATTGTCAATTTGAATTACTTTCATAAATATTTCTTTTTATAATTATATTCTTATCATAATGTCTGATGATGGTTTATACCGAAACACGTGTTATGTTATGATTTTTATATGTATATTGATTTAAATATATATTATATAATTTTTTGAGACGTAGACGTATATTGGAGATTATTTTATAATAATAATTATAAAGAATATTCTAGATGTTTTTTTGTATAAAGAATGACAAGTCCGCAATTTTTGCTCTAGATATCAGTTTTTATATTGCCTTCTTGCATAGAATCATGCCATATAAATAAATAATAGAATAAAAATCCGCTCGGCAAAACTATATAAATAATTAATCTGTCTCCTGTATATTGCTCGATTCGTAGTTTTTTTTTTGTTTGTTGACGTTTTATCACAAAAACGTATAGAAAAGAGTAACTACATAACCCGAAGTTATGTCATTACTATTATATTATTCGCGGTTTTCAATAGTTAGCGATTAAAACGAATATGCTTGATGGATTTTTAAAAAATCGAAAAATGTAAACCATCATTTACAGAAAAAGTCGTAGAAAAATTATAAAAGCAGTTAAAAAACGATAAAAACTTGTAATAAAAAATGTGATATATGTATTGAATTTGATTTTTAATTTAAATTTATAGTTCCTTCTACTGTTGTAATTGAAGCTTCTTAATTTTAAGGTCTAACTCTTCATTTAAAATCTGAAGCTCTTGAAGTTTCTTTTTGAAAATGTTCTTCGTCGTCCCAGCTTTTTCTCTTTTTTGTCCAATATTCTTTTTTCTTGCTGTAATATTGTATAAGTTGAGTGCTCGCAACGTTAATTTTTATTTTAGCAAGCTTTTCGTATTTTCGTCATACAGAGGCAGAAGCTCACGCAGGTGGTCTTCCATGGCTTTGTCTTTCTTTAGTTTTTTCTTTTACCTATAATTAAAAAAAGAGGTATCAGTAATAAATTAATACAGTAAGTGCTCAATATAGCTTACAATTTTATTTGCTTCTCTTTGGCTTTCTAAATTATGCGAGATAGGAAAATTATGGTCCGGATCTATATCATTTTCAACATATATCTACAATTAATTGGGCTATGTTTCATTATTTTGTATTTTAATTCTAACTGTAATCTATACTGTAAGTATACAGGGTATGTCGCTACTAGTATTTTTAATTTCAATGGTGGATAGGGGTTGAAAAACAACGGAAAATGTCGAAACAAGGGGGGTCTATCTTCTATAGTTGTCGTGATAATCGGCATTTTTTGATTTCCTCAAAAACGTTCGTGAACTGCAGTGTAACTGACCTACGCAATACTGGGTCCTGAAAAGAACAATAAACATTAACGAGTTCAATGTCACACGTAGTATAAAATTTCTCTATTTCCTGTGTGAGGAAACGCCTGAGTGCCGGCGTTTTAATAATTTAATTTTAAGGCGAATTTTAAAGTTGAAATTTTCACAGATTTTCAATCTTTGTATATTAAAATTTGGCCATTAATCAATTTTAAAGTTTAAAATTAATTTAGAATTTGATCTAGAACCTTTTAGAGAGCATTGAAGGATTACCTTCTTAGTTATAAGACTAATTCATTATTTAATATGCCATATTAACCATTAAACATTAGTGTTAATTAATGTTATTGCGAAACATTCCCTAATATAAAATTTCAGTTTAATAACATAATTTAATTTCTTTTTCTAACGAAACAAAAAGAAAAACATATTTGCGACGGCACTGTCTGACTAGCTTGGTCGACTCGAGTCGTCGATAATGCTAGCGTATTCATTTTCCAATACAAAAGGTAATTACCCATTTAATCTTTAAAAAAAAACAACTATGTTTTTTTTTAATGTTGACCTCATTTTTATAGCAATAACTTAGAGATAATGCGTTTGTTTTGAGTATGAAGTTTAGTGAACATTTAGATTTAATTATCATGAAAAAAATATCTCCATGAAAAAAAACATTTTTTACATTTTAATAGACCGTGCAATAGAATCTACTAATTTAATTTCGAAATCAAATTGTACATGGTATCATAGGTACAACATTATGTGTCAGCTAATAAAAAAGCACGTGGCATGAAACAGTTCTACAATTTTACACTTGGTACTAGGTTTTGTTACTATGCTGTATTCAACAATGTCAACTTGTTTAATAACATTGCATAAACTTCGCTTTAGTCATTTTTCAAAAATAAAAACAGGAAACAAGAAAATTCTACTAGCAGGTTATTGATAAATTTCCTGGGATTGTTATGTTAAAGTCAGAATTGAAAATAAGAAGGAAAGAGAGAAAAACAAATTACAAAGAAACACTCTAGTGGTAATGTAAAATTAGATTAGTTAAATGTTGAATTTGGACCGAGTAACTTTGATTTGATTTTAACTTTTTTGAAATTGTTTTAAAATATTATCTAAACAATTATAGCAAATTATACTACAGCAGAATGGTGTGATATACTGATGATTTATGGAGAAACCCGTGTAAATGCAGCTGCTGCAAAAAGGTTATATCGAGAACGATTTCCAGACCGACAAGGTCCTTGTGAACGGGCATTTGTTAATTTAGTGCAAAGGACAAGAGATACTGGTTTATTAATTTCCCAATCTAGTTTACCAGGAAGGCAATTACGTAGGTATGATTGAAAAAGAGCCGTCGGCCAGTACCCGTGACATTGCGCTACATGTGAAGTTTCCAAATCTACAGTGTGGTGTCTATTACGGGAAAATGGGTACTATCCGTATCACATACACCGTGTCCATTCTTTGAAACCGCAAGATTATTTAAATCGACTACAATTTTGACAATGGGTGATTAATCAAAATTTAAGCCAATCTGGATTTGCATCCCACCCTTTTTTAACAATTATCTGTTTTTTAATGACCATACGTGTTGTGATTTTCCTACAATTTAAAGTTAACACCTTGTACATTAAAATTTTAATAAAAATTCAAGCATCCATCAATACCTAATATATTCTTCATCAATACTGCCATACACACTGCGTGTGTGTACAGGTCAAAGCGCGCGATACATCTTCGGTTGTTGATATAATACTAATCTACGCATAGACAGTGCGCAGTGCCGATGTCTGACGAAAAGCATATTGGAAGCCAACTGATTTTTAATATATAGCAGGTTGTAACGATGTTTAGTTACAGAAGTAATAGCCAAAACTAGTGCACTGTAGAATAATCTCGATGCCATGTATTTTTAATAAGTAAAATTGTGTAGAACTGTCTCGAAAGACATAGACTATTCAAGCCGGTAAGCCATAGATTAATTAGAACCATTTTAGAGATGTACATTTTATATATAAATGCCTCAATTTTCGCTTTTGATATCAGTTTTATCTATTGCATAGATACGCGCCATATAAATAAATAGTTGTATAAAAATCCGCTCAGTAAATCTGTATATAAATAGTCTGTGTTACATTGTTCGAATAGTTTTCTGCTACAAGGACTTGGAAGTTATCGTCAAATGGGACAAGCCAAAGACCTACTTGGCAAGATATTGCACGGTATTCTCCTAATGTAAAAGCTTATTGGTCCCAGTGGGACTTCCTTTTATTGGATAATGATCTTTTTTAGCATTTGCTGGTGGATCCAGATGACAGAGAAGAAAACAAACAGGTGATAATATATCGTCTTAGAGTATCGGAGGTATTAGAATAAATTCATGGTGGTACTTGTGGAAGACACTTGCAGGTGACCAAGACATTGAGGACGATTAATGATCGATTTTACTGCGTGAACTTCCGGCAAGGCGTAGAGTATTGATGCAAGAATTGTACGACGTGTGCAGCTAATAATAATTCTGCTATGCGACAATACAAAGCAGCAGTGATTTTGAACTAATTTCTGCCGATTTAACCGGACCTTTTCCAGAAGCTGATAAGGGTGGGATACATAGTGGTTGGGTACTTCAATAAATTCATTGAAGCTTATGCGTTACCCGATCAAACGGCGTCCACTATCGATGGTTTTGGAAGAGAATGGTATGTTGATTGGAAATGCCTATGGAACTACATTCAAATCAAGGTAGAAATCTACCTTGATCTCCAAGATCATCCTTCCAAGATGTCTGCAAAATCATTAGCATCCCAAAGACCTGCAACGCAAGGCCACTGCGTTGCATCCACAATCAGATGGTGTGGCGGAACGGATGAATCGGACTATAAAGCGCTGTCTATCGAAAGTAGTCTCTAACCGTCAGAGAGGCTGGGATCATTACCTGTATCTGTTTCTTGTTGGCATATCAACCCGCCCTGAATGAGACTTCGATGTATGGTTCTCTTGCATGCAAGTCATTAAAATATCTCTTACATCTTGGTTTGCCCTTCAATCGAGCGCTGACTCGGTTAGTAACGTTGTTCACCGTGAATTATGCTTTCTTGAAACATATTGGCTACTTTATTTAGTACTTCATTCACAAACTCGGCCATTGCCATTATGAAGTAAGCAAGGTGCCCCGATAATACAGAAGATCTCCATTAAATTGTAGGCTATTAGTAATCATTTGTCCTTTTAGTTTTTAAAGCCCTTAGAAACATAAATGTCAGGTGATCCTAGTAATTCATAATAAATCTATACGGTTCATTTGGTTCAGGCTGCATATCAGTCAGATCACTAATCCTCTATTTGGTATTATTGGGGCCCCCTTAAAGAAAAAGTGCAATATTTCTTATCAATTTATTTTTTTTATGTCCAATCTTCTTTTGTGGATACTGTCTATGTGAGATGTTTCTAGAATCCTATAAACTTCTTTTACATGGCAGTAATATCTAATGGAACCGACATCATCATTGCCTCGTTTTGAAGTAATTTTTTCGTCTTGTCCAATTTTCATAGTTTCAAATCGATTTAAAGTTAAAATCTTGACAGTTAAGCTTTTCTCCAGCTTATTTCTTTGCTAAGCTACTTTTTATTTGACTTAAAATATTTTCATGCTGATCAGCAGTAAATAGAGTAGAAATCTTCAAATCAATTCAATTAGCTTCTCTTCAAGTATATATTTATCAATCACAGTTTTATCACACTCCATATTAAAATAAAAATTTAATTTATTAAAATAATATGATTTGAAAGTAAAGAAATAAATCAAAAATTTGCACAGAAACGTAGGTGTGTGTAGTGGCTCCCCAGTTTTAGTTTATGGCATTAGTGCATTGTTTGTACGAACATTTTGCGATATGATTAAATTAAGATAGTCTGATGGCGAAATACTTCGCTGCTTCGGCATCGGACATTTTCTCTATAGACATAAGGCGGTATGTCCAATAATATCGGCGACTCCCGCGAATTCATTTTCAATTACCAACGGGTACACTATAGGACAAAAGTAAAGCAACGACTTCGAAAATTGCAAAGATAGAAAAAAATATGTTTTAGGATTCGAATTTAAACAATGTTATTTCACATCATTATTGATTAAGGAATGCTGCTTTGATTGACAGCTAAAATTATTTAGTTCCAACTAATCTAAAAGTTTTCTTCAGCTTATATCAGTTTCTTAATTTTCTAGGTCGCACAAATGTATAGCACGATTCAGATGTTTGTATTAGTATTTAACTATACTTTAGACTTAAAATTGCCATCTTCCCTTTTACAGACAACAACCTGAAACTTAAAGCAACATATTGTAGTAACGATTTATATCACAACAATCGCGGAGCTGATGACATAAACGTTTTCAATATGTACAGTAAAAGTCATACTATGCTTCAGTTGCCGATCGTTTGTTAGGTGATTTGTGGGTTGGAATATATTTCTGGATCTGCTTTTTTCACTTTTCTATCGGACCCAGAGCCAATTCGACATTGCAAAATTAAAAGATTGTTGCAAGGTGGATCGATTTCGGTCGTTATCTTGTTGAAGCGGAAGCTGTAGAAACATTTTTCATTCGGTCTAAAGAAACATTACGTCTTACAATATATTCCTAATCAGATCCATGCAAAGTCTTTTTTGCGGAGATCCGTGGACCCCTATGTATTCATATACAGCAGGTGCATAACCAAACATTGCCTTGATTATAAAACATGACAGAATAAAATCGGGTCATGGTCCGATATAGTCAATAATAATAATCTTCTTATATTAATAAAATTCTAGAGTATGTCCAATGAAACACATAATGCATCTTTTCTGTGCGTTGTCGAGTGCGAACGTAAAGTAGATAGGTAGGGGTCCGGTATTTCGCTCGAACGCGACACAAAAACGTTCAAAATACGGTTCACGCTTACGAGCAGAGCTGTTTCGGCCATCATCACATTATACAACTCATTATTTTTATTACATTTTCTTCATCTTCAAATACAATAAATTCTTGAACTATTATTTATTACTTATTCACGTAAGTTCGAGTAGTCATAGTATTCAGCCCGAGCAGTCACTCTGAACGAAATCGGGTACTTCCGCTAGTATATGATACAATATTGGGCATTGCCCGTTTCGGCGTAGCTGTTTCGGCGTAGACGATTCGTCGTGGCGGCGTAGCCGTTTCGGCGTAGGAACATTTCGACGTAAAGATGTTTCGGCGTAAGTCGTTTCGCCGTAGGGACATTTCGACGTAAGGATGTTTCGGCGTAGGGACATTTCGACGTAAGGGTGTTTCGACGTAGGCCGTTTCGGCGTAATAGTCCTGTTATCAAATCGTTAATACAGTTTTATGATTTTATACTTAGATGTGATTCTATTTGTTATAATCAAAATAAGATTAAAGAAAATAGTTTAAAGTAAAAGCCGATTTTTGATTTTGGCTCATACGAATTTTTGATGCATTAAGTATATCTTAATTTAAGACATTACGGGTTTTACTGTATACCTAATAGGTACATTATTTTAGAATATTTTGAAATTAGATAAATAAAACAGAATTTTTTTTTATCCAAATGTGATATTTTATTTGCCAAGAGTTGTTTGGGTGATGTACGAATTAGATAATTCTATGATATTGATACATATGCATTTATTCAAATAAAATTTTAAAAGGTTAATTCTCAGCATAAAATAATGTCAGGGTGAATACTTAATTCATTTTTTGGGATGTTTGCTAAATTGGATAAGTACATAAATTGGATATGTGTGTCTGTTATGTTATATATAATATATAGATATTATATAAAAATATAAATAATAATAAATTCATTATTATAATTTTTTTAATTTATTTGTCATTATAATAATAATAGTAATAATAAAGAGAATGAGGTATTTTATTTATGAACCGATTTAGATTAGTTTATGTGAATTTATACAGGTAATACTACATAACATGTTTTAAACTACTCGTAATGATTTTTAATTCAAAATATTGAAGGTATACATTATTGTATCTATACAATATCTACGTATTCTTAACTCCTAGTACCTGTGTTAGTGTCTATACGTATTCCTACTTTGTTCACATTTGTCGATATTTGTGCTTTACTATAATTTATTTTTGATATTGGAATTTTAATTCATATATAAATTCCATAGACAAATACTTGTTTTTTATTAAATTAAAAGTGTTAATTGACAAACTTTCGTTCTGCTTTTTAATTATATTTATTTTGCTTGTTGTGTTATTGTTTGCTTATTTTAAAGTGCTTGGCTTGTAGTTAATAGTATCTACAGATTAGTTTGCGTAATAAGATCATTGGTAAAGTAGGAAGAGATAGATTGTGGAGGATGATGGCAGAGAAAGAGATAAGCACGATAATGATAAGATTAATAAAAAAAATATATGAAGAAAACTCAAATAGCGTAATAGTCAATAACAAACAATCGGAAAAATTTAAAACGAATGACGGACTAAGGCAGGGAGGAGGACTAAGTCCAACATTATTTAATATCTACATGGACAGAATAATAAGAAAGGCGAAAGAAAGAACTAGATGACTTGAAGTGGGATGGAATTATATGGAGAGAGTTGAAGTAAAGAGTGGAGCATTCGCAGACGATATAATGGTGGTAGCATCTAATGAAAAAGAGCTGCAGGCAAACATAAATATATGGAATGAAACACTTAGAGAGAACGGAATGGAAATGTGCAAAGAGAAAACAAAAGTAATGGTAATTGGGGAACAACAGGAGATAAAAATCATGGTAGATAAGGTAAAATTGGAGCAAGTGACGAAATGGAAATATCTAGGAGTAGAAATATCTAGTTCAGGAAAGCAAGAAGAAGAAATTAACAGTCGGGTAGAAAAAGCAATGAGAGTGTTTTACAGTATCAGCAATATGATTGTGGGAAAAAAAGAAATAACAAGGAAAACAAAAATAAACGTATATAAAACAATAATAAGACCAATACTGACATTTGGATGTCAGTATTGGATGGATACTGAGACATGGATAACAGATAAAAAGGAAATAAATAAAGTCCCAGCGGTAGAAATGAAATACATGAGGAGAGTAAAGGGAGTGACAAAGAGAGAAAGAATCAGGAACGAAGAAATAAGAAAAGAACTGGGAATGGAGGCGATACACGAATACATAGAGAAGAGGCAGTTGGGATGGTGGGGCCATCTGAAAAGAATGGGACAAGAAAGACAAGTGAGAAGGGTATGGGAAGCTAGACCTGGACAGAAAAGAAAAAGGGGAAGACCTGAAACTACTTGGAATGAAATGATAGGAAAGATTTTGCAAAGAAGAGGAATAACGATGAGTGAAGCTAGCAGGATGGCAAACAACAGGAAGGAATGGAGAAAGTTTTGCGACGCAGGGACGGGAAGCGAAAACGTAGAAGCATAGACAAAAAAAGAAAAAAAAAAAAGGGAGAAAAGAAAAGATAAAGACTAACAAGCCTACACCATTAGAGGGTAGAAAGGCTTCAAGATACATATATATATATATAATATCTATATATTATATATAACATAACAGACACACATATCCAATTTATGTACTTATCCAATTTAGCAAACATCCCAAAAAATGAATTAAGTATTCACCCTGACATTATTTTATGCCGAGAATCAAACTTTTAAAATTTTATTTGAATAAATGCATATGTATAAATATCATAGAATTATCTAATTCGTACATCACCCAAACAATTCTTGGCAAATAAAATATCACATTTGGATAAAAAAAAATTCTGTTTTATTTATCTGATTTCAAAATATTCTAGAATAATGTACCTATTAGGTATACAGTAAAACCCGTAATTTCTTAAATTAAGATATACTTAATGCATCAAAAATTCGTATGAGCCAAAATCAAAAATCGGCTTTTACTTTAAACTATTTTCTTTAATCTTATTTTGATTATAACAAATAGAATCACATCTAAGTATAAAATCATAAAACTGTATTAACGATTTGATAACAGGACTATTACGCCGGAACGGTCTACGTCGAAATGGCTTACGCCGAAACATCGTTACGTCAAAATGTCCCTACGCCGAAACGACTTACGCCGAAACATCCTTACGTCGAAACGGGCTACGCCGAAAAGGCCACGCCGAATCGTACTAGACCCTATAATATTATGGATAATAATAAAATTCCTTTGAAGATGGAATAGTTCGTTACTAAGTCTTTAATTCTAAATACTTTAATTGGTCTTTATTAAACAAATTTTCTACATTGGTAGGTCATTTTTAGTACATAAATTTTTACCTTGCTTTAAGGCAGCTATCAGTGTCTGCTTAAATTCAATAATTTTTAGATGTCCGACTAATTCATTAATTGACAGAGTAAATCCTTCATTTTGTATATTATCATTAGAACAATCGATCATTTGGCAATAATCAACAGGTCTTTAATTTTTATGATCTAGAAATAACTATTTTGAGTTCCTAGGCATATCGTTTTTATATCATTGCTTTGCAGTTTTTTCTGTAGTAAATCTGGAAGGTCTAAGCTCACAATTTTTTATATTTTTTAATTTCAAACTAGCTTTTAGAAAAAATGAAAATACCGTTATATTAGAATTAGATCTATTAAAATATGTCAAATAAACATAAAATGCTTGCATTATTATGTAAATTGGGACGATTTATTAAATCTGCCCACAATATTTTACATCTATCCTAACGTGGAACAAAAAATGAATTCAGTCTTTTAGCACTGCTATTTTTACGGCCAATTACGCAATAACTAGACACGTTTGTATACAAATTAAATAAATAGACGCCAATTACAATGTTATATTAAATAAATATAATTATAAATAATAATAACGTTCTTATATCCCGTTGCATATAATAATAAAAATCATTGCAGCGAAATGATGAAAAAACTATCAAAAGGTATTAAATATATAAGGTTCTGCATAATAATAATATAATAATATTATAATATGATAATATTATAGTGATAATAAATTATTACAGTAGGATTGCATATTTATAATATGCAAATAATATTTATGAATATTGCATTTACCGCCGGCTCATATTTTTGAAAATTATACAGTTTATTAAGTTTGTGTTACATTGTTTTATTATAATAAAAATTTTATTTTATTTTTTATAATACAAAAGTTACCAAATAACATCAAAGTTTTTTTTGACAATAACGAGAAATATGGAGTTGGACTGCTAGCAATATGTACTTACAGAGCTGAACGTGCTGAAGGGCAGAGACAAAAAGTCGTGTGTTTTTTTTTTATATATATAATCGTTAGTCGAACATACGTTTCAGTTACGCAATTACAGAATATGTTATTCGGGGATCGTCTTAGTTAATTTTAAATTAATTTTCAAATAATAGGAATTATACAATGGAAATGAGAATTTAACCTTATTTTTAATTTATTAATTTAGAGTAAGGACATTATATAATAATTAATTTTATAAATATCATTACGTTCGTCTATTCTCGAATTCGGATAGGCGTCCTAAAATATAGCACTTCAAATTAAAAATTATTTATTTAATTAAATATATTTCAAGACACTAAACAGTGACATACACTTTTTTTATTGAAATTAGAAAATAGAAATTTTTCATGTTATGAGCTCTTAAATTAAGATTAATTTATTTTGATTACTTAAATATTTAATTTTATGACTAAATCCAATTACGGCTATTCAAAGTCAATACTAATTTGAGCGAATTCGTTCGACTAATAACACATATTTTTTATACACAAATGTGTATAAAAAATAAATCAAAATTTGTAAAACAAACTACTATTTATGCGTATTTCAAAAAATAACATAAATGCATTGACTACTATTTATCTATAATATACTATATTTATGTATGTTTTAGTATGTAGAATACTCTACACTCTACAGGGTGTTTCTTAAGCTGTGACTAATATTTTAACAGCGTATACCTGACAGGTAAAACTTCTTATTAAGTACAGGCCGTGACGGGCATGTTTCAAAGCCGCACGCCGTTAGATCGTTTTTTTTTTTGCTTTTTTTTTTCTTTAATACGGCGCCCTTTTCTTTTTTAAGAGTAAATTCATTTCATTACCTCAGTGGTTTTTTCACGACTGGCAGCAATGCAAGAAGGCAAGAAACATTGTTCGGAATAGAATCATGAATTGAAATGAGAATTTAGTTTTAAAAATTATGTATTATTTTTGGTAAGAAGGATTTAATAAAGAATGAATAAGAAATAAAATGATTTAATTTTAGTTTAATAATGATTTGAGCTCAGATCAATTTTTTGCAAAACGTTAGATGTAGTTTAGGATCAAATATTCACTTACCTGCACATAATTTTTCGTAAAGTTTCATTTTTTATTTTTTTTTCTGTCTTAGAAACGAGTTTGATTTTGGCACTTTTGGATAATATTTTATGGTTAAATTGGCATTGATAATTATCAGGCAACTTTGGTCGAAACTTGAATTTAAAAAAATAGAATCAAATCAATTACCCCACTCGTAAAATAAGTTGAACATATTTGCAAGGAATGTGTAAATAATACACTATCACAACTAAATTAAAAATTTGGCTCTAATTGGCGCGGATTTCTAATTTATTTTATCATAAACACAATGGGCCTTAATAACGTAATTCGTAAAAAAAAAATTATGCATGGATAAAAAATTACTTTATAATCAATTATCATTTAAAGTTGGTAACTATAAATTATCATTTATAGTCAAGTTGCACCAACTTGACCATATAAAATAATGCCCAAAAGTATCAAAATCGAATCTGAGTTACCAAGGTGGAAAAAAAGATAAACGTTATGAAAAGTGATGTGCAGGTAGGTGGATATGTAATCCCAAACTACATGCAATGTTCTGGTAACAATTGATCTGAGCTCATATCATTATTAAACTAAAATTAAATCATTGTATTTCCTATTCACTGCTATCAAATCTTTTTTATAAAAAGATAATTCACTATTTTTAAAATATCGTTGAATTATTTCGCATTATTTCCTTTGAATATAAATCTGGCAGATTCTTCCCCAAATTGTCTAAAATTTGCTTACCTTGCGCTTAACCAATTTTGAAAAAAATATAGCACAAATTTATAGAAATTGGCCCCATTCTTTCTTTGTCAAAACCATTCAATCCAGTCCAGAGTCCAGAGAACCATGTCATTAAGAATAATAATAAAATTGTAAATAGTAGACACAATAACTCTCAGAGTAGAAAAAAAGAAGAAGAAATCGAAAGCAATCTAACGGCGTACGGCATAGAAAAATATCAGGCCTGTACTTAAATCAAAATTTCTAAGTAATTTTTCGAATTTTTAGTGAAACATGTGCTTGATCTTTTGATAAAAAACTTGTAGAATGATTCCCTTACATGCCAGGTATACGGTGTTAAATTATTAGTCATAGCGTGAGAAACACTGTATAATTAAATTAACAATATATTATTTGCGAGTATTGCTTCATTATCTGTCTTGACCATTGCAGGGCAGTCTCAATTTGTAATTATATTTAAACCCTATTAAGGAATAGTGGGCATTAAGTTATATGAACTAATAAAAAAATACGTTTTTAGCTGTAGCAATTTGTAAAAAAATATTTGGAACATGTTTTAATCCATTATATTCAGTTGGTACTCTATGTTATGGCATATGATGTTTGGCATACTTATCAAAATTTTATAAGTATTTCATTTAATATGCTTAAAATTAAGAATGTAATGGAAAGGGATGAAATCGTTCATTTATTTGTTTGAAATATTTTTCAGGTAAAAAAGCAAAACGAAAAGCTAGAGAAAAGCAGCTTGAAGAGGCTAGGCGTTTAGCAGCTTTACAGAAACGTAGGGAGTTACGTGCTGCTGGCATAGAGGTTAATCCTAGGAGACGAAAAAAAAGGGGCATCGACTACAACACTGAAATTCCATTTGAAAAACGAGCAGCTATTGGTTTTTATGATACTTCCAATGAGGTGATCTAAATATACTTCTTATTGTGGTGGGTCATATTTGCAAGTGTTTGGATTGTTACCACAAAGTGTGTTATGTACCCGCATATTCTTAATTGTCTTTATTATGTAACGTCGATTTATCAATTGGCTCTTATTAATTAACACTTGAGTGCCTTGCTGGTAAAGTGGATTGAGGAATTAACGAACCTATTGCCCTTTTTCCTTTGGGCTAAATTGACAAATGTGCTTCATATGGAATCTATCGGTCTGAAAAACGTTCCCGATACAATCTTCTTTCAGCAGCTGCATATCCA
This sequence comes from Platypus cylindrus, assembly GCA_949748235.1. NCBI lineage: Eukaryota > Metazoa > Arthropoda > Insecta > Coleoptera > Curculionidae > Platypus > Platypus cylindrus. The sequence continues at coordinate 35,593,171 of OX456488.1, forward strand.
CGGGTTTTTCTATAAATCATCCCACCACTCTGCTCAGGTATAATTTGGCATACACCGTTTAAAGCACATTCAAAAACTTGCATAAAAAACTAGAATCAAAGTAAAGTTACTCAGGCAAGATTTAATATCAGCTAAACTAATGTAACGTTTTCCTCTATATTGTTTTTTTTCTAATTATTTTTTTCTCATTTTCAATTCTTACATTATCATGAACCGATTTGATTCCAAGAAATAACTATCGAGATTTTGCGTAGTAGAATTTTTTTGTTTGTTGTTTTTGCAATTTTTTGTTGTCAATTTAGGCGTTTATTATATAATTAATTATAATTATAAAAAAAGGCGTTTATAATTATAATTATAATAAATAAATATGGTTAGTACATAAACTAGCAAAATTATTCGTTATTGTGTGTTACTAGAAGTGACGGTATCACATTGCCCAGCTTAAATTGGGTACTTTACAAACTATCCAGCTAGTTTAGTTTAGATTTTTTTATTATTTCAAGTAAATCAGCTAAAACTTTTGGTTAATTTATAACTTAGCTGTTAATTTAATTCAAACTACTTTTTTCATTAAAATAGCAGACAGTTTAGCTAATTTATAAACTATCTAGTTCGTCGACGAGGGGAGTATGGTCGATGCATCGACCAAAAATGTAACCACAACTAAACTGTATTCAAGTCGATGGATGCGTCGATGCTCCCGCCTTACCAAAATTCACATGCACTGTCATTTTCTCACAGAGTACGACAGAACAATTCTTTTTTATCGGCATGACTTTAGATTTGACAGTTTTGTGGCACAACCTGAAGTTGCCAAGCACCGGGTCGAAAGAGTGAAAAAAATCATGACAATTCTGGAAAAGTTCATTCTCTTGTCGTACTTGGTCTAAAGTCCACGTGAATCCCCTCTTTGATAATTATTCAAGAATTAATTTGTTCAAAAATACATTTTGAAATTCCAATCTTCAATACTAGTTATTTAAAAAGCTAGCCAATATTTTAATTTAGCCGCAACATATACAATTTTTCAATAATTTTGAGCATGCATACCTTTATTATAAGCCAAATTTGCAGTGCGTCGCTGTATAATAATTTATGTAACATACGAATATGTATGTACCTATCGCACAGGGCCGGTACCAACAGTCAAACCTAAATCGTTGGACTGGCGACGGATGTTGTCTAACTAGGAAATGTTAGGTGGGCTATAAACTTTTTGAGTCCATTTAAGAGCGCGGAAATGAATGGAATTTTCTTGATACTGCTGAACAACGTCACGAAACTGAAAATCTCATTAATAATTTTAGAATTTTGATCCATTGACACCAGACTTTTTGAATATGACTCAACAAACTTTGGATGGAGAACTGAGAAGTGAGAAAGAAGATCGAGAGAGAAAGAAGGATAAACAGAAGTTAAAGCAAAGGAAAGAAAATGATATTCCAGAAGAGATGTTGCATAATCAAGAGCCAGTCAAAAAAAGGTGCTAATTTTGAAAGATGAAATGTTTAAATACTTAAGCTTTTTACTTGCAGATCAAAACTGGTATTGCCCGAACCTCAAATTTCAGATCAGGAACTTCATGAAGTTGTGAAACTTGGAAAAGCAAGTGAAGTTGCTCGTGAGATAGCTGCAGAAAGTGGCGTGGAAACTACTGATAGTTTGTTAAATGATTATACTGTTACACCACAAGCTGCAGTAACACCCCGAACTCCAGCGTTTCAAGCTAACAGGTATTATTAACTCAAATCAATTTAATTTTTTTTTAATAAAATATAAAAGAAATATTACGATTTGTCGACTTATTTGGCTATATCTCCGAAACTATAGGTCGTATCACGGAAAAGTCGGTATTTTTGAAAATATCTCCTAAAAATACGGTAGATACAGTGGTTTCAAGCTTTCTAACCTGCTTAATGCTAAGAGATATCGCGAAATATGACGATTTGCCGACTTATTTTGCTTAATATTTCAGGATAATTCAGGAAGCACAAAAAGTAATGGCTCTAACACACGTCGATACGCCACTTAAAGGAGGTTTAAATGCGCCACTTCATGATTCGGATTTTAATGGAGCAACTCCACAAACTCAAGTAAATCTCTATTTTGTACCACACTCAACTCATGACAAAATAATGTACATGTAGATTGAACACCGTATGTAACAGTGCAAGAATGCTCACAGGCACTTAAACGTTGTTTCCAAAATGTCCAACATTGTAACCAATTGCTTGCCATGTTGTTATTCCGGTGGTCATTTAAACTAACCAACTTGGTTATTTATTTTGTGTCATTTTCTAATCCAAAAAAGTATGTGTAGTTTATTCACAAATTATATATATATATGTATGTTAAAACCTGTCTACCATTCCTGGTGTAGGTTTGTTAGTCTTTATCTTTTTTTCCTTCTTCCTCTAGACCCCCACGTTTTCGCTTCGCGTCACTGCGTCGCAAAACTTTTTCCATTCTCTCCTGTTGTTTGCCATCCTACTAGCTTCACTCATCGTTATTCCTCTTCTTTGCAATATCTTTTCTATCATGTCATTCCAAGTAGTTTCAGGTCTTCCCCTTTTTCTTTTCTGTCCAGGTCTAGCTTCCCATACTCTTCTCACTTGTCTTTCTTGTCCCATTCTTTTCAAGTGACCCCACCATCCCAACTGTCTCTTCTCTATGTATTCGTGTATCGCCTCCATTCCCAGTTCTTTTCTTATTTCTTCATTCCTGATTCTTTCTCTCTTTGTCACTCCCTTTACTCTCCTCATGTATTTCATTTCTACCGCTGGGACTTTATTTATTTCCTTTTTATCTGTTATCCATGTCTCAGTATCCATCCAATACTGACATCCAAATGTCAGTATTGGTCTTATTATTATTTTATATACGTTTATTTTTGTTTTCCTTGTTATTTCTTTTTTTCCCACAATCATATTGCTGATACTGTAAAACACTTTCATTGCTTTTTCTACCCGACTGTTAATTTCTTCTTCTTGCTTTCCTGAACTAAATATTTCCATTTCGTCACTTGCTCCAATTTTACCTTATGTACCATGATTTTTATCTCCTGTTGTTCCCCAATTACCATTACTTTTGTTTTCTCTTTACACATCTCCATTCCGTTCTCTCTAAGTGTTTCATTCCATTTATTTATGCTTGTCTGCAACTCTTTTTCGTTAGATCCGATCACCATTATATCGTCCGCAAATGCTCCAATCTTTACTTCAACTCTCTCCATACAATTCCATCCCATGTCAAGTCCTCTAGTTCTTTCTTTCGCTTTCCTTATTATTTTGTCCATGTAAATATTAAATAATGTTGGACTTAGTCCTCGTCCCTGTCTTAGTCCGTCTTTCTTTTAAATTTTTTTGATTGTCTGTTTTTGACTATCACGCTATTTGTGTTTTCTTCATATATTTTTTTATTAATCTAATCATTTTTTTGCTTATCTCTTTCTCTGACATCATCCTCCACAATCTATCTCTTCCTACTTTGTCAAATGCTTTTTTTAAATCTAAAAAACCCATGTATATATTTTTTTTTCTTTTACTTGTTTTTTCCACTATCGTTTTAATCGTAAATATATGGTCTTCAATACTTCTTCCTTCCCTAAATCCTGACTGGGATTCGTCCAGTGTTTTCTCGATTTTACTTTTTACTCTCTCGTTTATAACCATTTCCAGCACTTTCATATTTGTATTTAGTAGTGTAATTCCCCTGTAATTATTACAGTCTTTCTTGTCTCCTTTCTTGAAGATTGGTACTATCAGCGCATGCTGCCATTCTTTTGGTATTATTTGCTCTGTCCATACTTTTCTATATATATCCAGCATTACCTGCCGTCCCTTTACCCCCATATATTTTATCATTTCATTGTGATGATATTTATCATCATTGTGTCACTTCCTGGTGCTTTTCCATTCTTTAGTTGTTTTATGGCATTTTCCAGTTCCTCCATATTAAATTCCTCTTCATCGTCTTTGCTTTCATTTCTCTCTGTATTGACTACCTCTCTTGTAACGGTCCTCGCTATCTTGTCTGACAGCAGCTCTTCAAAGTATTGCTTCCATCTTTCCATTATTTCATTTTCCTGCTTTAATAGTTCTCCTTTGTTATTTATGTATGTAGCACTGTTGGTCTTTCCTTTTCTTATTGTTTTTAATCTACTATAGAATATTTTTTTCCCCTCTGCCGCTTCGTTTTCTAATTTATTGCCGAATTCTGCCCATTCATTTCTTTTCGCCTCTAATACTAATTGCTTCACTATTTTCCTTTCTTCCTTATAGCACTGATACGTTTCTCTAGTTTTTTTTTGTAGATACTCCTTCCATTTTTTTCTTTTTTAGTCTCACTCTTCTCTTGATCTCTTCTGTCCACCATGCCGTTTGTTTTATTTTCTTATTTCTTTTTATTCTTCCACACACTTCCGAGCTTGCTTGTAGTATTATCTTTTTGAATTCCTCCCAACTCTCTTCCAAACTTAATGTCTTCCATTTCCCATTTCTGCTCTCAATCATCCTCTTCATTTTTTTCTATATATTGCTTTGCCACCTCCGTCTTTTAGTCTATACGCTTTTATTTTCTCATATTCTATCTTATCTTCTTTTCTCTCTCTGTTGTCTGATTTTAATGGTTTCTTTATCTTTGATATAACCATATAATGATCACTTCCCACTTCCGGTCCTCTTGACACTTTTACATCTACTATGTTCTTTCTATTTTCATATCCTGCTACTATGTAGTCTATTATCGATTTTTCATTTTTGCTGCTCATCTCTCTAGTATATTTGTGTATATCTTTGTGCTTATAATAAGTATTTGCTATAAACATATTGTTGATTCGGCAAAACTCTATCAATCTTTTTCCATTATCGTTTAGTATTGTCTCCCCATTCTGGCCCAATATTGTACTCTCTCCTGGTTTTCCCTTTCCCACTCTACTATTAAAATCTCCTGCTATAATTCACAAATTTTAACTTTTATAATTTGCTATTATAACTACCAGTCGATTATTATGTTCTGCATAATGGTCATCCAATATGGCAGCTTAAATACGCCGTTATGTGGTAAATACGTACATAATTTTTCTTTGAAACATTGAATCATTTTTATTTGCCTCGGTGGTGAACAAAATTATAAATAAAAATCCGACTAAATAGAACTGTTAGAATGAAAATACACTTCAGCTTCAACTATAGTTACGTTCAAGAGCCCAAGTTTGGAAAAAGGTGAAACTAATAATTTTAGTTCTCTCTTAAATAGAAAACTGTAAATTAGATATTACGGGGTGTCGGTCTGATGATTTCTTTTTGCTACGATCCATTTTAATTACCACACTTAACTTAACTTAACCAACTTAAGTTAATTGTATTTTCATAAATTTATCAAAGAATAATCTCGATTAGAACAACACGTTTGCTTTTAAAAAATTGCCGTAATATATTGTTTTGCATGTAACGCTTATGCCTATTTTGGATAAAATATATGTATTTGCCATCACAACAAATCTTATTACTACATTTTGTTATAAGCTAAGTCACGTACGTTGTTAACCGTCTTTTCTTATTACCCTATTTAGATGACGGTAATTGGATCTTTCGCAATTAAATATTTTCAGCTTGACAGTACCCATAACAGTGGTACAAGAACAAATTGTTTTACACCAACAATTAACATGATAAAATCATGTTTTTTAATTGCTGTTGCACCGACCCGCCATTAGGCTTTCGGCAAGTATAACAGATGTACAGGGGTGATTGCTACCGAGCGGTCACACAATTACACAACAGAGATAGCAGTGAACCGTTAGATACAAACGAGAAGTGGTCGTAATCTCTACTGAGAGACGACCGTTAATAGAGATTTTACATTATATTAGTCAAACCATTTTTCAGTTACATTACCATATTTTTCGAATGGAATTATTGAGTTGGAGAAATTTGCATTTTTATTCATAGCGGTAATTGTTTCATATAGTGTCAAGTGTTATTTACAGAGAAGATTTAATTTATGCGGTTATACTTTACGTTGTGATGAATTAACTATAGTTGGCCGGGATTTTTATAAAACATTTGTAAATTTACTAAAATCTAGTGTGTTACGAAAATAGGTGCAGTTCAATGTAAATTCTATGAACTTTCGATGTAACTGACAGTATCGACTTGCAGGAAATAATTTAATCCCTGGTGGTGGAATATAAAAATGTAAAAATCAATTTCAAGTTTTTGAGACATCAACTTTCAGATGAAACATGCTTTATGCCCACAGAATAATTTATAGCGAGTGGTGCGTTAGATGTTTTTTTATATGTGGATATGAAATAAGAAAAATTAATATATAAAAGAATAAAATATGTATTTTATGCGTTTATACAAAATATTTTCTAAAAGTTTAATGTTGCCACATTTCTAGAAACCTAGCGTCTACAATTTCGATCTGATTATGGTCATGATAATAACAGTTATAGAGCTAATTTGTCTACATTTAAATATATTTTCAAATTTGTTCACACGGTGATTCCGTGGAGAATGTGGAAATGTATTACTAAGTATTAACATATATAAGTATAGCTTAACAGGTAGAAATTAACTAATAATGGCGGTTTCGGCTGACTGGTTCAAAGCAGGACAAACAACGCAGTGATAATATTGTGATTTCCCACCGCAAAATTTTGGTTAGCTAGTAAAGAGACAAAGCAATATACTTGAATCGCGTGATCGCAAATTACTTGACTTGTGTTTATTTATATTTTTCTTTGGGTACTTTGTACTTGTTTTTAATTTTGATTTTGTTAAAATAAATTCGCTAAATACAATACGTAATAATAACGCAGCAAACAATGCAAACAAATTTGAAGTTTGATCAATACATTATATCTATATAACTATATAATATAACCAATATATTCAATATTAGTTTATTTACTTTACATAGATTTATTAGCTGTCTGGACATACTATTATTTAAATGTAAAATTTTAAGTGATGTCTCTATTATAGATATATTAATGTCAGCTAATATTATATGAATTTATGAACACAGAAAATATGTATAAATAACTTAAAACTATCTTAACTAGAAATAAGTTTATAAATTCAAAGAAGAAATCCGTTAAATTTCTTGTAAACATTTTCATTATGGTGCTGTTATCTTTTGAAGGAATCGCTATACTCATTAGCAACTACTGCTGCTGCGACAACATTGGTGTTGATACTTGATATAGTTGCTCTGCTGTAGAGGTGGTAAGCAAATAAGCAGAATTGAAGTTCTTCGGCTACCATCCCTACCAATGTCAGCCGAAAACGCCATAAACATTAGCTACGCTTCTGGCGTTATACTTACAACTTATTCGGTTGTAAGAGCTATAAGCAATTCCTTTTGATATGTGTGTAAATTGGAAGTACAATTGTAGGTGGTAACTACGCCGAATACCATTTTAGCTGCTCCATTAAGATCAAGAAGTGATAATGGTGACGTTACAGGAACTTCATTCACTACAGGGCTTGGTGGTAACTTTACGCCTTCCATCCGAGATAAATTTAATATAAATTCAGAAGAGGTGCGTTATACTTTATTTATATTCATATATTAGAATTAATCTGTACGAGATAAGTTTTGTATTGGTATTGCTCTTTAGCTGAATAACCAGTTTTTTCTTAAACCGATTTATCGACAATCGCTATTAAAACTAGCGAAATCCCGTTTTATCTCATCAATTTGAAAGGTATATCTTCGTTAATTTGATTAACATCGACCAAGTTTACACTTCCAAAATTACAATTATTTCATGAATGCAAGTAAATATACATATCAAATATACATTTATTAGTTCACAAGACACGTAAAATATAAAGACCATTTGTCAACGACCACCTAAAAAGTAGTCAAAATCTATGCTAATCACTAATAGTTAAGTTGAAAAATTCATTTACATATTTCGTAGAATCTGAATGTTACCGATACGCCAAATCAACAACGACTGTATCAGGCATCATTAAAAACCCAGTTAAAAAACAAATTGAATAGTTTGCCCCAGCCGAAAGATGATTATGAAATAGTTGTTCCAGAACATGATGATCATGAATTGCCAGAACAGGCACAAGGTATATTTTAAATAATAAAATATGTATTATTGTACAAGGTCGACATTTTGTGGCAAATAATAATAATAATAATAATAATAATTTTCAATACAAAATTTTATCGTTATTGTGAGCAAAGAAAAAAAGGGAGGTCCAATAAATTATTTTTATTACACTGACTTTTGTGTGGAGTATGAAGTCTAGGGTTTGATAGAAACTTAGTTGTAATATTTTTTTATTTGAATGCTGTGAATAAAAACTAAAATATTTACATAAATTTCGGAATGAAATTGTACCAAATGTAACCAGTTGTAGAAAATCTTTAAAACACGCATCATTCCCCCTCTGCTTGGGTTGGCTGTGCAGGATTTGCGACAGGTGTCAGGCACAGTTCCCAGCCAAGGCCAGGAGTTGCATTCGAGAACCCCATCGCATTACCTGCTAAAAATTGCCCGCTTCTACCAAGATGTTATTGCAACTCAAACCACCATAAGCATTACTGCCGCTGAGTTGCAGGAAATATCTCTATCAGCAAATTCTTGCAGCATAACATGCACACACCTCACCCCGGGATTGACACAGCTATAGAGCCGATATTAAAACAACCATTTTAAATAGAACTAACGTTAGCTGCCGGAATAGGCTAGTTAAAAAGAACTTCCCTATCCCACTAAGATAAAAAACATAACTTGATGGAATAGGCGCGCTAAAAACACTTAGAATAGACATCAGCTGCCGGAATAAGCCAGTTAAAAACAATACTTAAAATAGGCAACGCCTTTATTAACGTTACCCAGGAGTACCCATTCTCTCCCTTCTCTGCTCCTCATTACACTTCCGTCTCATGACCATCCTTAACATCAGAAATACCCTCTCGCCAGCTTTTCCTTTCATGATCAGCACTTTCATAGTTGCACTGTCAATTAGAGTGCCAACTATAACGTGCTGAGCATCCACGTTCCTCCACAAATGCCACACACAAGAAGACTGCATGCTCAGAGTCGTCGTACTCCCCACGAAACCAATAGCTAGCATCCGCAGTTTTCCTAATCTCTGAGATAATGGACTCCGGGTCCGGAAATGGCCTGTGTAACATGATAATCCAGCTCCCCCAGGACCTTCCCATCCACCGCACAACATTTATTATAAAAATTTTGCCGCAACCGGAATATCGGTCTTAGTCCATCCTCGAGCCCTCTTTTACCTCTGGAACAAAGACAAAGACCAACATATACTAACGCCACAAATATATTTTTATATATGTTTTTTTTTATTGTTTCTTTTATTGTGTGGAGTTATCAAATAAATATTTCTTTTAAAACTCTTAATATCATTCCAACAACAACCTGCCAAGATTCATATTGACAGTTACCATCCCACTTAGCATATTTCCGAAGTCAGCCGTGCAAGGACTTCCGACCGATATAACCTATCGGTCGGTTACGTTAAATCCAAACCAAACCACTCAATCTGAGTGATAGGGCACCGTTAATGAATAGTAAAATAACGCAAAGTTATAAACACCCTTAGTCATGACACGGTAGCTGGGTGTCGACCTTTGTCTTCCTCTATATCAGCTGTCAGGCACCGCTGGAGAGCGCAGCCGTATTAGGACACCCGCAAGAAAGAGAAATAAGATAATCGGAAAGAAGCAATCTAGCAGTAGCAGCAACGGATTGCAGTGTTGATACAGGCTATTTAATTCGACAGAGACAGAAAATGCTATTTACATGAGCAAAAAAAGATACAGAAATCTATTTGGGAAATATTTTTTGGAGTTTCATGTATTTGTGTGTGTGTGTATGTGTATGCATACCTAGCTAGTTGGCGGATAGTCAGCTTTTCGGTAGTACTCGGGAAATTGTACGAAATGTCGGAAGTTTCAAATTACATAGTCTAGTGTATATCGTATGTTACGGGAAAATGGAGATGATCTTGGACATATCTATTATCCACAGCATACAGCGTGTGTATTATTTGGAAACCTAAAACGATTTACATTTACTACAATTCTGCTGATCGATGGTTAGTTAAAATGTATGTAGATGTAAATTTGCATTTCTACTATTATTCACTGGCGAGGCAATACGATTTGGAATAACTAATAATTACTACAGAGTTTATATATGTGTCGTTTCGATGTACATATTAGTGTAATTTGTATGTTTTTTCATTGACTAGCATTGTGGGACTTGTAGGCATTTCGTTTTACAATGATAGTTAAATAAATACGCGCGGTAGCGAATTGGTGAACCGTGTCACTTCGCCCGGTAAGTTTAAGTTAAGTTAAAATTAATTACGAATTTGTCCAAGTAATTACATCAAACATCAGTAGTAAGAGGGAAGTATTTTCTTTATCTACGTTACATTAATGAAAGTTATATTTAAAAAAAAAACTGTCCTGTGTAACTGATAATTTGCTGTTAGATTCATTAGCAACGAGATTGCAAACAATACAGTTTCCTTTATTTTAAACAAAACGACATGAATTAAATTAGTATTTTTTCAGTTGAAAAAACAAAGTAATGGAAATTATGAAATCAACGATTTCATACTTTTTTTCTTACTGAAATTAATCAAATAAATTGACATTAGAATTTCAAATATCTGAATTAAAAAAATTAATTTTACAGTAGATTTTAATTTTTTTTATATGAAAAGTTTAGAATTTTCTTATTTCACCATTAATAATTTTTACGGTTTTTCAAAAATTCAGAAAACTGTTTTTGAAATGTATTTTTATCGTTAAAATCTAAACTTATTTTAACATTAAAATGTTAATATAGCTTTAATCAAAATTAAATTTTTAACACTTATAATTTATAAAACTTAATATTTATTTCAAGAAGTAAATAAAAATGTCTGACTTTCGCTCATTTGCTATATGGGCGGGTCCATTTTACGTGTGTCAATAAACATCGTTCTGTTCAAATCAGTGTCTGGTCACATCATCTCTCACGTCTGTCTCGAGAACGGTTGTTTTTGGTTAGTCGCAGATAAGCCGAGAACAGGCCTGCTACCGGCCTTCCTCAGAAGTGCGTTACCGCTACCAGGTTCTTCAAACTGAAATCGTGAAGCACAAAGGCGCTGACATTGGACTTGACCAATTTGCAGGTTCTCTCTCAGCCGGGTCAACTCTTATAAATGAGAGATTTCTGCACATGCCCCAATCTCTTTACGCACCCTCTGTACACCCAGGGTTCATATAGAAGATACAATCATAGCTTATTAGTCATTAGTCAAGCTTAACACACAAAGGGTATGAAGCTTCATAAGTTTAATAAGTTTTGTATCTGCATCGCAGTTATATTCGTTCTATTATTATATCACACAATATAAGTGAGGTAGTCACCACAATCCACTTAAATAGTTTCCATTATTTGGCTGTTATTAGAGAATACTTTACAGAAATGTAATATCGACATAGTGTGACAAAAGTATATTTCTGTCCGTGCAAGTTTAAAATTACACTTTCCGCATTATTCAACGTTATCTGTCTAACATTGAATTTTTTTTTTTAGAGCAAATAGTTGAAGACCAGTCTGACATAGATAAAAGATATCATGACGAAACTAAAGCTAGAGTTGGAAAGGAGTTAGCATTAAGATCTCAGGTGAGTTTGGAGTATATAGTAAATATAGTTCCGATTATATATTTTTTGAAATACGTGTACTTAAGTGGCATGAATAAAAAAATTTTCAATCACAAAACTTGTGCTTTATGTAATGCATAAAATAAACGTAATTTTTACATAATACATAAAGTAAAGATTTGACATCTACATACAATTCACTATATGATATTTAACTGCCTGCTGGAAACACGATGACAACAGTTATGACAGACAAATGTGGATGACAGTTATTATGCGTTATCATTGGCCGAAGCCAAAGTGGAATGAAGGATTACTATCAGCTTGTATTACATATTGAAAGGCAAGCGGCGAATCTTTCGTCAAAATTTTTCCAAAAGTCAGGTGATCAATCTTTGATCGAAAATCAGGCGAATACTTGTTTAAGGAGAAATGTAGTTGGTCTTATATTTACCTTCTCTGATTGGGATGAATTGTTATAGTAGATGCTAGAATATGCAGCTACTAGTAAAAACTAAGAAGTTAATGAGTTAACATAAATTTTACGTGTAACATTTCAATTTCACTCCTAATCACATCTATATCTTCTATTAAAAAAAGTTCATATCATTGAACTATTTTCTATCTTGCTTTCGTCCTTTCTGTGTCTCTTGGCGCAAATCTCCCTGCTATGCGTTCATAGGGTTCGTTTCTGCTCGCTATTAGTACATAGTGGGAAACTTCGACTTGGACGACCACCAACCGGCTTCATGTCGCTAGCCTAGGAAAGTACCACCACAACGTCATTTATCAAATCTACCATCAAAACCGCAAGTAGAACCTTATTGTATTTTTTTATTGACTGGATTTTATATTTTCTATTTTATAACTGTTTTACCTGTATGTATAATAATTCCTTTCAATTCTCTCTACGCTCTAACGGGCATCATCATATGCCCACTCTGGATTTGGCTCCGATTTTTATATCATTATTTTAAACCCTCAATTGGCGTAAGTTTGTAATTTTATTTTTTTATTTCATTTATTTGCTTATCACATATATTTTATCATCCAATATAATTATAATGTTACTTAGCTTTTCTTGGCAATTCTATCGTATTTTAATTCTTTCTTTATTATTTTATAACTCGAAACTCATTTTGACAAAAGAAACAAAACAAAATTAATACCAAAAAATAAACAAACTTACTGAAATTAAATTATCAGTGTCTAAAAGAATCAGTTTATATTTTATTTCTGGTTCGCGCCTGAATTGCGGGTTACACATCACTGGATGGGTTGCCGTAGGTTTTATGTGCGCCACTGGAATTTTAGGAAAACTAAAACTCTGACGATGCTGAGTGAGCAGGTAAGTTAACCAAGGTAAAATATATAATGTTAATTAGCTTTTTTCGCTAAGCAGCTGTTGAGTTAAGAAGATAATAAAAAAAGAATTAAAACAGGATAGAATTGCCAAGAAAATCTAAGTAACAATGCATACAATATTTTATCTTGGTTAGCTTACTTGCTCACTCAGCATCGTGAGAGTTTTGGATTTTTTCCTAAAATTCCAGTAGCGCACTTGAAACCTACGGCAACCCAGCCAGAGATTTGTATACCCATAATTTAATTAGAGTAAGTTTTTTTATTTTTTGGTATTCATTTTATTTTGTTTCTCTTCATAGAGAAATAGTTTTATAAGTTTATAACACTGATTTTGTAATTTTATATTTTTTATACTTGATATTTCAATTACAATATTACCAACAACATTATATTGGTTTTTCTGTTTTGGGCAATTAGTAGGGTTTACATACTTTTTTTTCCAGTTACGGACGCTCGCAATTCGTACGGAGTAATGGAATAATTTCAACTTTGCGTATGTTTTACCTAGAGGAGGTTTTCATACAGGATCTACGCTTGCGCACTATGCGCACATATTATTTAAACATATTATTATTTTTATTGTGAACACTATATGTAAAAATTACTTTCATGTCATTATTGCGTTTACGTACACATTATGTATTACGTGTATTGTGAACGGACAGTTAGTGTTTTACGGAAAGAATATTCCATATGTTTTTTGAAATTATGTTCTGCATAGAAAATATGTTTGTGCTAGTGTCGGGCATTTCAATTTTTTTGGTGATTCTATTCTGGTGGTTCTCTAAAAAGGAGAACAAAGAGTAATTCTGGGAAATGCTAACAGAGACGGTAGAAAGAGCAAAAGGCGAAATATGCATTGCAGGAGATTTTAATTTTTCCCTTTCCCAGTAGAGTGGGAATGGGAAAAACAGGAGAGAGCAGAATGTTGGGCCAGAATGGGGAGACAATACTAAACGATAATGGAAAAAGATTGATAGAGTTTTGCCGAATCAACAATATGTTTATAGCAAATACTTATTATAAGCACAAAGATATACACAAATATACTAGAGAGATGAGCAGCAAAAATGAAAAATCAATAATAGACTACATAGTAGCAGGAAATGAAAATAGAAAGAACATAGTAGATGTAAAAGTATCAAGGGCGCCGGAAGTGGGAAGTGATCATTATATGGTTATATCAAAAATAAAGAAACCACTAAAATCAGACAACAGAGAGAGAAAAGAAGATAAGATAGAATATGAGAAAATAAAAGCGCATAGACTAAAAGACGGAGGTGGCAAAGCAATAAATAGAAAAAAATGAAGAGGATGATTGAGAGCAGAAATGGGAAATGGAAGACAGTTGGGAGGAATTCAAAAGGATAATACTACAAGCAAGCTCGGAAGTGTGTGGAAGAATAAAAAGAAATAAGAAAATAAAACAAACGGCTTGGTGGACAGAAGAGTGAGACTAAAAAAGAAAAAATGGAAGGAATATCTACAAAAAAAAACTAGAGAAACGTATCAGTGCTATAAGGAAGAAAGGAAAATAGTGAAGCAATTAGTATTAAAGGCGAAAAGAAATGAATAGGCAGAATTCGGCAATAAATTAGAAAACGAAGCGGCAGAGGGAAAAAAAATATTATATAGTAGATTAAAAACAATAAGAAAAGGAAAGACCAACAGTGCTACATACATAAATAACAAAGAAGGAGAACTATTAAAGCAGGAAAATGAAATAATGGAAAGATGGAAGCAATACTTTGAAGAGCTGCTGTCAGACAAGATAGCGAAGACCGATACAAGAGAGGTAGTCAATACAGAGAGAAAGGAAAGCAAAGACGATGAAGAGGAATTTAATATGGAGGAGCTGGAAAAGACCATAAAACAACTGAAGAATGGAAAAGCACCAGGAAGTGACACAATGATGATAAATATCATCACAATGAAATGATAAAATATATGGGAGAAGAGGGAAGGCAGGTAATGCTGGACATATATAACAAAATATGGGAAGAGCAAATAATACTTAAAGAATGGCAGCATGCACTGATAGTACCAATCTTTAAGAAAGGAGAAAAGAAAGATTGTAATAATTACAGAGGAATTACTCTAAATACAAACATGAAAGTGTTGGAAATGATGATAAACGAGAGAATAAAAATTAATACAGAGAAAACTCTGGACGAATCACAGTCAGGATTTAGGGAAGGCAGAAGCATTCAAGACCATATATTTACGATTAAGCAGATAGTTGAAAAAACAAGTAAAAGGAAAAAAAATGTATACATGGGTTTTTTAGATTTAAAAAAAGCATTTGATAAAATAAGAAGAGATAGATTATGGAAAGAGAAAATTATGGATTATGGAAAGAGAAAGAGATAAGCAGGAAAATGATTAGCTTAATAAAAAAAAATATATGAAGAAAACTCAAATAGCGTGATAGTCAAAAACAGACAATCAAAAAAATTTAAAATGAAAGACGGACTAAGACAGGGAGGAGGACTAAGTCCAACATTATTTAATATTTACATGGACAAAATAATAAGGAAAGCGAAAGAAAGAACTAGAGGACTTGACATGGGATGGAATTATATGGAGAGAGTTTAAGTACGAAGTTGCGGACGATATAATGGTGATAGCATCTAACGAAAAAGAGTTGCAGACAAGTATAAATAAATGGAATGAAACACTTAGAGAGAACGGAATGGAGATGTGTAAAGAGAAAACAAAAGTAATATATATATATTATTCAAAAATCATATTCAAAAGCAGCGTAGATCTGCCGTTACATTTTGTCGGGCATAAATAAAACGAGTGTTCGTTTATTGTTCAGACGATGTTGACAACCGATGTTCAGACATACAACAAGGGTCTTCTGAACCTCGAACCCATTGTGATTCATTCATCACACACACACGAATCGATCTGTGTGGGAAGGTTTTAGAAAGAAATGCATCGAATCACGACAAATCTGCTGAATCGATCCATTGATTCCAATCAATGAATCTATTTACTGATTTGATTCATCGATTCATTGTCGAACACTAGTCTGTGATAAGTAGCGAAGATAATTACAAAAAACCGGTATATGTTGTTCACTCAAATTAAATATTTGTTAACTATATATTAATTACAATTTTCATCAAAACTAATTGATATCTACACTGTGATTTACCAAAACTTGGTCGCAGGTGATATATTTGTTTTCAAGTTACGCCACACGTAACTTCTTAAGGCTTATGGGCTATAAAGATACAAACATATATTTGGCGGTTAGCGTGCAGAAAACGGATATTATCGAAAATATGAAAATCACGTGAGACCAAAGTATGGTGAATCCGATTATAAGTATGTATGTTTCATTATAATACAAACATAACAAATCGAATACAGCTGTAGATGTATGATAGTGTACAGTACAGGCACTTTTTTGTCATTTAGCGATTTGAAATTATCAATCACTAAGTTTACAAAATTATTGTATTAATAAATAGAAATAGATGGATGGATTAATATATGAGTATTACATTAATTACTATGCTTACATCTAGTCCAGTGTATAGTATAGATTATATATTATATTATGAAATATGAAAGGATACTTTTCTAGCAACCTAAAAGTGCTAGATTGTTAGCTTAGATTTTTCTTGTTTACGATAACTTGATTTATTAGAATTAGAGCATTACTGAGCTAATGAAATTTTGTAAGCCATTATTTGAATAATAATTAAAGGTAATTATACTTCCAGGTCATTCAAAGAGGATTTCCTAGGCCACTGGAAGTTAATCTCTCAGTGCTTCGACCTATTAATGACAGTTATTCACTGACTGATCTACAGAAAGCTGAAGAACTTATAAAGTGCGAAATGGCTACAATGTTACAATATGATAATTTAAAAGATCCTTTTCCATCCCAGTCAAATAAATTGCAGATGCTGCAACTTGCCTTCTTAGAAGAGCATCCATATGAAAAGTATTATATTCTGAATTTAGTTTAGTATTAGTGGTTCTATTTTATTTTTGGAAACTTGACCCGATCACCTACTACAGAAAATTAGAAAATTTCTAAATATATAAGGTATTTTTGAGAATGTTGGTTGCTGTAGAAACAAATAGACAGCCCCGAAAATTTCGGTGATACACTCTAATATTATTAAAAGGGTACATTTTTGTTAGTCTTCATGTAAATCTAATAAATAATCCTCTAGCCATATTATAAAAGTGTAACGCGCACGTAGTAATTCATGTAGCAGGAGTGTGTCTTTAAAATTTACATCACATGGTGTAAAGGAATAGGTGTCAGAAATAAGAGGAACTCTTATTACTCCTGGAAAATCATACAATTTTTTTACTTTTTCAAAAAATTAATTTTAATCTTTACCAAAAATTATGTAACATTGAAAAACGGCGACCATTTTTTATGCCCACTGTGCTCTCAGTGGCTGGCGCCAGCCAACCATTACCGAGACAGCCGTGAAGGACGCTGATGAAATAAAAAGTTAGTAGAATGTTTTATGTATGTCATTTTCACTTTTAAAGAGTTTTAATTAACTTGTAACCGCCCACACGTTACTACAGCAGAGTGGCAAACTTTTAATAAGCAGAAACCCAAGGCATCAAGTGTCTAATAGCTAAATTATTCGTGACGTTCAATACTACGTTCTTAGTAGTATTGAATTTTTACTACATAATGGAGTACTTACGATACGGAGTATAATTTGATTTCGGAATGAAATCAATACATCGACGGGTATTGAAAAGCAGACAAAATGGGGATGTTTTTTTCATGGCATTCACATAATAATGACTAAAATTAAGTTGCAACTAAACTTCATATTTAACACAAAGGTCTTTTTATAAATATATTACTTTTAAACTATTGCTACTAAAATGAGATCATCTCTAAAAGAAAACGCAGTACTCTTTTAGTCTTTTTTTTTCTCCGGATATCAATGGAATAAGTAATTACAATATGCTGTACGGGAAAATCAAATTTACAGCAGCTATTTCGATTTATTTAAATCTTTAATAAAAATGTAATTTGACAAAAGTGCTTTGTAATAAGATCAATTAAGGCTAATTTTCAATGCTTAATTAATATGACATATTATAGAATGAGTTTGGTAACTAAAAAAGTTACTCTTTCAGTATTTTCAAAAATGTTCTAGGTTAACAACTGTGTTTAATAATACAATTAATGCAAAATATTGAATTTCATTGATGACCAAATGTTGGTATTAATAAATTTAAAATTGTAGAAATTTAAAGTTTGAAATTGCCTTTATTGATACAGTACCGCGCCTGTGTCCTCGCGGAAATTGAGGCAATTTGTAATACATGTGACATTAAACTTGTTAATGAGGTCTATGTTGATCTTATTTTTTTTAATACCTACTTTATCGTAGGTCAATTACACGATAACTAACAGGATTTAAAAAATTGATTGATACAAAAATCTGATTTAAACGATTTAAAAATGAATCATACAATGCTTATTATTTTTGAAACGATTGAAGATAGATCCCGTTCTTGAAACTTGTAGTGAGTATGTGGGGTTATGCATGTGAATGATTGCATAGGTATTTATACTTTTCAGCGACTATTAATTTTTGCGTCACTACCTTGTATTTGAAGTGTGAATCCTTTTTAGCATACCTATACTTACTATCTACTGCACAGAAACTTCTTTTACCACAAGTATATATTGGGTTGCAAGTATAATATCATTCAGTAGTGATCGAAAGTAATGTTTCCGAAAATGAAACTGTAGTAGAATTTTAAATTTTTTAAAACTGTTTAAATTTTTTCCATTAGTTTTGAGCCTCATGAATTGGAAATTTCAAAAGTATTACTGACAAAAGAAATGGAAGTTGTAAAAGTGGGCATGAATCATGGTGATCTATCGATAGAAGCCTATGCTCAAGTATGGGAAGAATGCTTAAAACAAGTATTATTTCTGCCAAATCAAAACCGTTATACTAGAGTGAATTTGGCTAGCAAAAAAGACAAGTAATTAACAATTTATCAGTTATAGTTTTAATAATATACTAAGGCAATCAATATCATTTACGTGAAGATTTGCGTTGAAATTCTTCAATTTCTATAAATTCGCCAGTCAGTGGGAAACGATTTAGTGCTGTACAACTAGAATTACCTTGTTTTATATAAACTTACCTTGCTTTATATTAAGGCACTTCCTTTTCTAAAATGCCGAATATACAACGCCATTGTTCTTGATTCAGTTATAGGAACTTTATAAATTTCACTTAATTTTTATTATGCAGCTGTCTGAATTATATGTAACTCCTAATGATTAATAGGTTACAATTGAAAATTAACTAATGATAACAACTGTAAGTAATTGTTATGACCTAAAATTTGCCGATATATTTTTAGTTCACAATAGAGTCACAAGTTGGACTGAATATATCCTTTTAGATATATAGATTAGTTTACCAACTAGCTAGTCCTCAATAAATCAAAAATTGAAAATAAATACCGCCTCCTACTACACGGTCTTATTCTCTCTCACTTTGACTCAGTCTGTTCCTCATTTTTTTTTTTTTTTTTTTTTTTTTCTAGGCGCTAGATTTTTCTTAACTGTGCACTTGGTGTGGTTACTTTTTTTGGTCTACTAGCGTAGACCCGTACGCTATCAGCGAGCAAACAAAGAGAGAAGTGTAAGGCAAAGTACATAAGAGGAAGTGAGACAGAAAAAACTCGCATGGTGTGAGAGAGAAGTATAGGTTTGGTTTGGTTTTTGTTTCCAAAAACTTCACTTGTGTCCACTTCACTTGTGTAAGATACACAAGTGAAGTGGACAGAAAGATTTAATAAATACGTAGAAAACATAATGACTAACAAAGAAAAGAAATAAATCGAAGAAAAAAAAACATCTATCGCTTATATTGAAAAGAGAAATAAGGTAGAAAGGGAATTGACATTTTTAGAAATAATATCAATATTGCCAAATTATTTTTTATAGTATCTATATGTATATAGATACCATATACCTGGTATGTTTACTAATTTTTTTCTACATTGTCTTCTATTCTTTTCAGTAAACGATATGGATAGGTTTTTTTATTCTAATTTATTGCTTTTCTTCTCTAGTCATTATGTTTATTGCGTATTTATTTAAAACCTTCTGCGCCTTTTCCTCTTATGTACTTGGTCCAAGCACGCATACCAAGATGTGTGCGAGTTATTTTCTGCCTCACGATCTTTTATGTACTTTGTCCTATACTTCTCTCTTTGTTGCGCTGTACGAGTATATGAGTTTTTTCGTTGACTAGAAGTATTTCATAAATAAATAAATATTTAAAAATTTATCCTGGTTGTGTCCCTTTTGTTATTGCAACAGAAAAACATATTAATAGATATTTTTTCAAGACGGTAAAAATGTTGAATGAATTAGGTGGACTGGGATAGAATGTCATAAACCCACTGAATTATATAATGTTACAGGCAAAAAAAAATTTTTCATAATTTTTTACTAATTTCATAAAACCGTTTTTGCGCCCCTTATGGAAAAGCATCCCGATGCATCGTTCGCTTACCGCCTGGAGCGATAATTTCAATTTTTAGTTACTAAATATTATTGTTTATTATTATTATTATAAAGTTCTATGGCTTTTTGTCATGATTTTTAGAAATGATTCATAATATTTGTGATACTGTCATAGAGTCTTTATTTGAACTATTGCAAAATCATTTACCATTAGTCAATATAATATTAAACATTGAAATTTTTATACTTATGAATTATGTATTGTATCCAAATTTGAAATTTGTAACCATAGGAATTATGGAATATTATTATTGAACTTAATATAGACATAGAAATAACAAATTTTAAACCAAAAATAAAACAAATGCCACAAAAACTATTATGCTAATTATAAATTTTGGATAATTGCTTTTCTACATCTGGCACAACTGGTGAAAGAACCTGATTCTCAGCTTCTATACGTTCTAACATATGTAAAATGGTTGGTGGAAGTTGTTGGACAGTATTCGAATTTGGCGGGTGAAATAAAAGTTCTCGGGCGCCAGACAATGATTTATTTTCACTGTCAATGAGTTCAATAACAATTACACTAAATTAAATTATGAAATAAATGAACAGAAGTACAGAACGTAATTAATTTAAATCTAAACAACGATCCCCATTTGCGAAGTAAAGGGGAACTTTACGGTTGACGGGAAGTCAGGAAAATACAAAATGTGAACTAAATCTACTAGGGAGGTCATCCGATTCACTCGGTAAGAGGGTAGAATTGGTCGATGTTCGAGAAAGGACAAGAGGATTAGGATGAATTGCGGAATGAATCAAGAATTAAGAAAATTGGTCCGTTGATGAGATTGTCTTCGATCAACGCGGAAAAAAAGTAGTAGAAAAGACTCGAATGGCCTTTTCTAGAGCAGAATTCGATACGAAAAACAAATAGAAGAAAAAATAGGAAGAGCTTTCATAGTTAATAGAGAGGAGAAAAAAAATTACGAGGATACTAATACTAGAAAGAAATCGCTTGCTAAAGACAGACTAAAAAAAAATATGTAGTTAAACGAAAGTCACTAATTGGCATGATAAGAAGATTGATCACGTACTCAACAATGGTTTTAAGAAATCCAAAGATATGGGTTTCTTTGTTATTCATACAATGGATGGCGGAATTTCGACTAATATTCAAAGAAATTAAATGGCATGCACATAGTTATGATAATTGAAACTATCGATTATCAATAATTTTTGGTACTCTTTATTCTTGCGAAGTGTCTGGTACAAAAGTTCAAATCTGCATGATATTTTTCTTCAAATGAAAGAAATACTATGCTCGAAAAATACCAAGATAGAAAATGATAGAATAATACAAATGCACAATGACAAAAGTATACCATAGTTAGAAATGCAGCTGAGGGTGGTTTCTTGCAAGGTCGGGTGTCAGGTACTTCGTCGTTGTCGTTTGCTGGAAAACAGGATGATTCATTTGTACACTTGTCTGGAGGGGTGGTACCATAAATATCATAACTACATGCAGATTCTTCGCCCTCTTTTTTCTTTGTCTTTTTTGGAACATCGATATTTTGTAGTTTGATATTATTATTATTATTATTATTGGAAAACCTTTTAGATAAAAATATACACATTTTGGAAATGCTATTTTTATTACAACCCTCTTGAAGTGAAGATATTGTTCTAAATTTTTGGATTCTTGAGTAGTGTATAAAGTAAATTTCTAAATTACGTGTTTTTAACTTGTAATAGTATGCAAATTGTGCGAAGCGGACTATAAACAATTTATTTGTTATACAATTAATTATATTTAAATGACTAGTGAATACGGAGATACTGATAAAGATAAGTAGAAATAGTTTATATACTTTAGTTCGAATAGTCTATGTAGCTCAAAATATTTCAGATGGAAAATACGGATGAGAAATTTATCGAAACAGTTCGAAATTTTCCATATCTGTGGAACCCTTTTTTGCCAGCATATAAATGTATGAGTACAAAGGAAACGGCATGGAAGCGGATTATTGGAGAAAATAATATATCAGACAGTATGTACAAGCGAAAAAGGTCAGTAGTGAGCAAGCAGCAGTACCTGCCCGAAAGGATGGATGTCCCATCCATCAAATACAGCCTCTAACATTACTTATACCAACTTAACCGCGGATCAACCTTCAAAACAAAGAGTGGCCGATCGTGTGGCTGGTATCTTGGAAAATATTACCAACAGGTACCATAACCTGGATAAGCAGCCAAAAATTTTAAATGAAAGTGGTAATATATATCCATGGCCGAAACAACTAAAAAGTTGCCCCGAGTGACTCAACTAAAAATTAAAAGAAAAGTTTTTGATATTGTTCAAACTGAACAAGATATTGCGGAAGCGGCACATTCAATGTCCGCATCGGATATTAGTTTGTCAAACTTGGACGTTGAATTCATAAGATCCATAGATACACTTAATAATTAAATAGATATTTTAAAAAATGGTGAATGAAGTTGTGAACAATGAAGTTGTTTTGAATGTGATGTTAGGTTGTGTGTCACTAATGGAAGATAAATCTCCTATTCTATCATATTAGTATTAATCAATGTATGAAGAAAAAATTGTGTAGCTCACTTATTCTCTTGAGGAAGACTGTAAGGACAGTCAAAATATCGAGCAATAAAAAGAGTTTTATTTAAAAGAAAACCTGACCGAATCCCGAAAAATTTAAAGAATAATTTTGAAAGTTTGGTAAATTTTAAAAAATGTTAATTGGTATTTTTATTAATTCGATTACTTTAGACATAATCAATATCAAATTATTATTTGTATTGATTGGCCTAATTCAATTATGTTTAATATGATTATGTGATATATGTTTAATTTGATATTTGTGTTTAAGACTATTTTAATATCAAATTAAAATTGTCTGATACCGATAAGTTAACATATTGCTAATCGTTCCTTAGTAGATATTCTTATCCATTTCCTTTGAATTATTGGGGCAATCATACAAACATTTGTTTTTTCAACAATAAAAATACTGGGTAATACACTCAATGCATACAACTCAACTAACTAATTAACTGAACTATTTAAAATGTTGAAAAAAGCATTTTCTGGTGGTAGAGAAATTTTTTAATTTTTTTTTTCTTTTCGAGTCCTATGATATAAACATACATATATGAGACTGTTGGATGCTGGGATACTATGTAACAATGTTATTGTACGTGAAAAATATTTCACGTTTTACAATAGTAGAATTTAATAATCATCGGTCAGTCTTTTTAAAAGAGTAGTTTTATTTGCATAGTTTATTTAATTAGAATTAATAGTGTTTTTAGCCAAATATTTCTAATCTGTTTAGTTTTTTACTAAATTTCCATAAGAAATACATTTTAACATGTTAAACTAATGTATCCCTGTATGAAACATGTTTTGTTGCATACGGTTCATTTTGTTACTTTTTAGATGTTATAAATCTTTCAGTCTTTATCAATTTTATTAGATTTTAATGATAAAGAAACAATAACCGAATAAAAAATTTAATAGAACAGAAAAAGAAAATTATAAGCATTCGAAAAATTTTGTCCCACTATGAAACCTTTCACAACGACTTCATTGGATAGTCGAATTTTGGCTGTGAAGCAGACACATATATACGCGCCTGTAGTGCTTTCTTAATTATTTTCGATGTTAATGATTTAATATTCTTGTTCACTACTTCATCACTCCAAAGGGAAAGTCGTTGCTAGTAGCATTTCGCCAGTGGAGGTGGTTTTTCTAGGTTTCAGCGAAAATGAGTAGGAAAGGAAAGCCTGCCGAATCAAGAATATAATTATATTCTAATGACAAGTCGATTTCAACAAAAATACTTTTATAAAAATGGACAAATAAGAAGATTAGGCAATTCGGCGTAATCAATCGTAATAATCCTGTACAATACCCCTTAATTTGCTATACTATATATATATATATATATATATATATAAGCTAATAATATTATCTTTAATGCTAATATTACTAATCCTTACTACTATTATTAATACTACAATTTTAATAAAAACCGAAATTAAATGCAGTATACTATAAATTACAATATGCTCTTTCTAGAAAATAAAAGTAAATTAAACTATCAATGGTATAATTATAGACAACTAATAACAAAAAGTAATAAAAAAAAATCCTCACGGCAACAAATACCACACCGTTATAGGATGAAAACTGAAAACAATAAATAATTAGTAAAGTCTTTCAACTGTCGTCAGTTATGGGCTTTTGCTTGACAAGTGGGTAGAGAAAGATGGCCGCTCGAGATCTCGATTGGTGCAGAGAAACTGGATTTTAAAGAACCCAATCACTATGTGAATGAGTGGCCGCTGGAGAGCTCAGCCACCGGGTGGATGTGTAGCGGTTCGAGAACTCGATTCCCGAAAAACAACTGGATCTGTAGAACTCGATTAGTATTTTGTACTTGATAGTAGAGTGTAAGATTTAAGTATGTAAATGTTTGTAGTATTAAATATATAAATAAATCTTATTAAACTAACTTTTCTGAGTTGATAATTTCAACTTTGGAATCAGTCTTTAAGCGTTATACGGCGACTCCGATTATTTAAACACAGGGATCATCAAAACAGCCAAATCAGAATGGACTGCTCCTGTATTGACCGTGCCAAAGCAGCCCGATGAGAACAAAGTAATCAAGCATAGAGTAGTGATTGACTACAGGATGCTAAAGAGGCAGATAGGACCCCGCTTCTACGGTAGGGATACTATCAAGTAGAACTGAAGAAGGCCAGTACGCAGTGTACAGCATTCACGACCGAACCAGGTCAATATCAGATGACGAGACATGGACGAGAGTTCGTGAGGCTCACGATCAGTCCTAGAGCGTTTTCCAGGTTAATGACGGTGGCAATGGATTAAATTACGAAAGTTGCTTTATCTAGATGATCTGATTGTGTTTGGCAATAATTTACGAGATCATAGTAAGAAATTGATCAAGGTGGTACAGAGATTGAGACAGATGAAGCTGAAACTAAAGCAGAGCAAATGTGAGTTTTTAAAATAGGAAATCTTATATTTAGGGCGTACTGTATCAGCAAAGGGAGTTTTTACAAATGAAGAGAAACTAGAACCGATACAAAAATCGGGTGTCCAAAAGGTAAAAAGATTTTTTTTGCTGAAGTAGCAAGACCACTCAATGATTCGACGACGAAAAAGTTACAGTTCCAATTGACGGATGAATGTCAAGCCACATTGGCGAATTCACCGGTGTTACAATATCCCCGCTTCTCCAAAGCAAATGATTTTAAATTAAGAACTGATGCGTCAGGATATACATTAGGAGCAGGTTTGGCAAATGGTGATGATAGAACTATAGCGTATACCAACAGGTCATTAAATAAAGCTGCGGGAAACTAGCACGGTAGAAAAAGAATTATTATCCGTCGTATGGGCAGTAAAACATTTTCGACCGTATTTGTATGGCAGTCATTCTCCATTGTGCTCCGACCATAGACTGTTATGGTATTTATTTGGCGTGACTAACCCGTCCGGTAGAGTAACAAAGCTTCGTCTGGTACTAGAAGAGTACAATTTCACGGTAAAGTACGTGAATGGGAAAGAAAATGTCGTAGCAGATGCCCCATCAAGGGTAGAGATTAATGCATTCGAATTGAAGGCACTGGCAAAGGCAGTATAACTGTAGAGTTGTGCCTAGTTTATTACTACAGGCAGTAATAATAATAATTATTATTATTAATAATTTGAACCTTGAAATCATTCCTTTAGTACAATCGTTTTACGGCGGCCCTGATAATTTAGGCCCGACATTACACTTAATTATCATCCATAATTCGTTTTGGACATCAGACATGACAAGTAAATAAATAAACTGCATTTTATATATTAATATTCGTTTTTTGTTTCGTTTCGTATACATAATATGTTATGTATTATGTATAGTATATAATATATGAAATATATGATTCGTTTCATATATTTATAATTACCCTGAGATGAAAAAGCAAACATCGGCAAATAAATCAAATCAATATCAACAGTATATTGTTATTCTGTATGTTATATGAGTATAGGAACAGTTGCAATTGTTTATTAATTTACAGACTAGAATCGGCCGAGAAGCGATTAGAACAGAATCGCTCCCAAATGTCAAGGCAGGCTAAACGAGCTGCTAAAATGGAAAAGAAGTTAAAAATACTCACAGGTGGTTATCAGTCACGAGCTCAAATCTTAATTAAACAGCTTCATGATATTTATGAAAATATAGAACAAGCCACATTAGAATTAGACACATTCGAGTTTTTACAGGAACAAGAACAAAATGCTTTACCTAGAAGAATTCAGGTACTAACATAATTTTCTAATGTCTATTTTCTATATGTCTCATTTCGTCTTCAGTTATTCGGAATAGAATAATGGAATTAATTTCAATTAAGTAATTACCAAATAGATTTAAAGACTAATTCATAACTTGCTTTGTATCACTATAAAAAAATTCATATTGTTGTTTAATGGTTATCCATTAGATAAGTTGTTCTACTGATTTAAGTTAATCGTCTAATAAATTATAGAATTTTACAAAATTAGTTAACAAGAACGGTTCGCATATTTATAGTTGTTTGTTTTTTAAAATCGGAAAATTTGATTCTCATCGTAGATCACTCATTTACATTTACCAAGCTTCTGTTATTTTATTTTAGCACAGAAAAAATAGTGTAAGTTATAAAATGCAAAAAATTCTAATGAATTTAAACTTATTGAAAAAAAAGAATCGGTGGTCCGCCTTACAAGCCGTTAACATTTTGAAGCATTTGGCTCAAAATCATCGAGAAGAATAGGTTTTAGGTACCAGCATTTTGAATAGTTTACACGCGTTTTCAATATTTTGTGTTAGCAAAAGCCAGGAACAAAAACAAACGCTTACCGTTCGATTAGATTACTACAAACGAATACTGTTCTTTAAAGCATTGAAACGCACAGTCAACGTGGACCCCCAGATTACTTAGGAATAGAAAAAAAAGACCCCATACAGAATAGGTAAAGAAATCAATGTTCAAACGAAATCTGTCTGGTCCAAAAAATGTTGAGCTATTAAGTACTAATTTATTTGATACAGATAATTGACAATATATATGTGTCTTGCCGATCCACTTTTGACAAGAAGTTTATTTATCTTTATTGTTATTGCATTTTTCTCGAAAATATAGATGTTGTAAGATCAATTTTACTTAGCTTTTTTGGTAATTCTATCTTTTGTTTTTTTTTTTTTTTTTTCGTTTAAACCCTACAGCTGTTTCGATATCTTATATCTTTTTCAGAGAGCTCTTTTGTTTTCTTCGCCTAATGATTTATGCTGTCAATTTTTGTCCTTTTTGCCAAAAAAGCAAAACTAATCAAAAATTGACGACATAAATCATTAAGCGAAGAAAACGAAAGAACTCTTTCAAAAAGATATGAGATATCAATATCAATATACAGCTGTCGAGTTTAAAAGAAAACTAAAAAAGGAATTAAAACAGGATAGAATTGACAAAAAAAGCTAAGTAAAATTATAATTAAAGAGGAAAAAAATACGCGTTGAAAGATGTAGAAATTTAAACTGAAATCTGATCCAATTTTGGTTGGTGTGGGAAAATGACATTTTTATGTATATTTATTGTCTGTGTGGCCATATAATGTCACATGTTGGCATCTGTACTTGTCGGTATGTTTTTGGTAAATTTTGTACAAACTGTTTTGAAGTGTGTAAACGGAAAGCGGTATTATTAAAAAATTTGCTAGAGTAAAAATTTTGTGCAAAATGCTTGAAAACGTAAACAGCCCTTTAGGCATAACGTTTTGCGATAGATACGTTCTAGATACCATGTGGTATAGTTTATTCACATGAGTTAACTTTTGGGTTGAAATGGGAAAATAACTTGTATTTTAGCACAATTGTTTATTGAATAAAAATTATACAATTCCTTTATCTAATTTTAATAACCCAAAAATATTGTTTATGATTATGAGTACTTCATTACTATCCAGAAATGGCTAGCCACCTCCTCCTCTGATAATCGTATTCATCGTGCAATGGTTTCCCTCCCTATTTCGAACATCACTGACCGAGAAGTAGTTACACAATTTGGAATTTACCCAATTCTAATTTAGGTTTATTAACTTGTGGAGGAAATGCCCAGGTTTACCAACCTCTAGTCGTAGTACCTAAGCGACAATATATTGTTGACAGTCATAATTGTTGCTACTATAACTACTTTTAAATATTTAATGAATTTGATAACAGAGCGACAATGTATTCACTTGATTAGTTGATAATTATTATATTATATAATATTGAATTGATATACTTTGAAGTGTACTTAATTAATTCTAATGGTGCCTTGGTACCTAATTAATTCTAGTTTTTAATGTTGCTTCACCAGTCACCATCTACCTCCGATTGGTTCTTGCCCTTCGGTGGCTCACCACTGCCAGCAGCATCGGGTGGTTCTGATAGGGCCACTCCAACTCTTCTTTGCTTCTATCTTTTCAGCAGCTGCGCTGCTCCACCCCTTGGCTCCTCAGCAAGAGACCTTACTTCGGGCGCTGGAGTCTCACCAACTTGTGATGGTATTTCGCACTCTTACTTGATAATTATTAAATAAGGCATCCATCCCAATTTTCCTTTTTGTAGCTTTTCCAATCTTATAGGAGTGGTGACTATTGCTAGTTACAGGTGCATTCACACAGATTCTCTGACCCCTTGTATTCTTCCAATGCAATGATTACGGTTCCCACACTATTTTTCCAATTCCACTATACATAGCATATTACCATCACCATATAATTTAAGACGGTCCATATACTGGGATCGTCTTCAATTATGCCAAAAAAATTCATCAAGCTTTATTTCTTTCTAAGCAAGTGCAACATTTCATTTTCATCACTACTTCACTAGAAAGCACGACCATCCACATATCGCTTCTGTCTGTATGTTATGATTGGTTTCCAACTTCTATTGGACTTTATGTGGCATTCCTTTGCTGACTGCAAAAGAGCAACTTCGTAAAGACTACTTTTCTGGATCTCCATACGCTGAGCCTTGGAACTGGTTGCATCGTTCATTATAGTATGCATAGCGCAATTCCTCGTTTATTAAACATTTATTTCCTTTTACAATACCCTTAAAATAATTCATTTTCCATATAGGTAAAGAACATATATGATAATAGTTAAAATAGTTAGTAATAATAATAGTAACAGATAAACTATTTCATTTATACTATGAGGCTTTCCGACCTTATCATAATTTTTACAATGCTAGAGTCTATTCCTTAGTTACATAAAAGTTACCTAGGTTACCTCTAATGGCATTCGATTCAGACTACTTTATACCGTAAAATATTTAGTTCCTGAAAAAGAGTTTCAGTTTTTATGATGCTTTTATGCGTTCCCTTTAATTTAAAGAAAGTAATCCACTTCTCAACATCTAGAAGTATAGAATCAATAATATCGTAATATTTATAATTTGATTTAACATATCGCTAATAAAAATAAACTCTCTTAACTCGACTAGAACTCGCCAGTTACCTTTTGAGTATTCTCGATAAATATTTCTTGTCATTTCTTTATTAATAAAATAAAAGATTTATAAACCTTTTGTAACCAATTTTATTATAATTAGTAAATCAACTCTTCCTTGTATTAATTTAAAAACAATTATAAATCGTTCATTGGGTCAATAATTCTCGTACTTGCTATAATTTTAAACAAGCATGTTGCGAGGACTCATTAAAAAATAATGGTCGATTCTTCTGGTACGTGAATTCCAATTATAAGGTTACAAGCATTTCATTTGCTTAATATGTAATTCGATTGTTTATGATATTAATGATTAAAATATAAAAAACCCACACAGAAAAAAAAATTAACAATCTTTTTACTCATTTCATATGCTTAACCCAATCAACTTTGCTGTCATTTTTAAAAACAATATAGTTTGTTTATAAATCATTAATATAAAGTCGCTAAAATTACTTATATTTTGCCTGATATCTCAATACTCAGTGTAGCAGGAGTACTTGTATGAGTTAAATGATATAGAGTCAGCAGTGTGTAGTGTACAACTGATATCTTTGAGCGATTGAAAGAGGCTTATTTCTAATTCTTGGCTAAACTCTTAGCAACATAAGATATGAACGGTCTATTTTCTCCCCCTTGTCGTGCCTGGAACTAACGAAATTATTAATTTCTTCGAAGAATTATTATTAAAAGGACGATGAGGTTTAGTGTCCATGAAAAAACAAAAAGGAATTTATGAACGAGTCACGAAAAAAGTACTATTCAAGCAATTAGGCCTTTAAGAGACAAATTCCAGGAAGGTTAAGAGATTAAAAGGGTTCACCGTGTTTAACACAAAATTATTATGAATCGATTGATATAAGCTGATGAGGCTTGACATTTATAGCTTTTTGTCAGGGACTCAATTAAATACAGTAAAGTAAATAAGCGAATGAAAGCACGGTTAGAATTCATTTTATTTAAATTTCATAATATGTTCGACTGGCTAATCGGCCTGGACAATTTAAAATTACTTAAACGAAAATTTGACTTTTCAAACGGTTTTCTAATAACTCCTAATGCAAAAATTAAAATAAACTATCTGGAAACTAATCCAGATACCTCATTTAAAATAAAAATTAATAATAAGCAAATATCAAAACCACATTTTACTAAAAAATCGAGCACGTCACATCAGATACGCAGTAGGAATTTTAGAATTAATCAGAGTCCACAAAGCTGTAATTCCAGTATGAATGGTAATAGTAATAAAACGAACAATGTAAATAATTAGCTATAAATAAATCTAATAAGAGGTAAAAATAAATGTATTTGGAAATTTTGTAAAGGAAAAAGGAACCGAAATGTGATTTGACCCTTTCAAGAAAGTTATACGAATCAGAAAAATGCTAATAATGCGGCGCGTGATAATACGCGGTCCAGCAACACGACGTTGTAGATTTAGTTATTTGTTGACTTAGTTAGTGTTAATGGTCAATAGTATCACATTTAATATAGAAAATTAAAATAGAGTAAATTAACTATGATTAAGTATAATAATTTTTATTAAAAACTAATTTCAAATTTCAAGTGACCTTCAATGTATGATTGAGCAAATAACGTTCAATCACTCAATAAAAACAATCAATCATAACACTGGCACTAAGTATATTATGTATTTGAAAACATGTGACTCTAGGAAGGTTAATTGGGTAAAAGGTTAACTGTGGCCTTAATTTATTGAGCCTTTAGATTTCAAAAAAGTCATGATTTACTTACTAGATGTTTGCAGTAAACCAAAAAATTCTATTTTTTCTAAACTGTAACTAAGTATTTTTGTATAAAAATTAAATATCTTAAATTTAATAAGGAATGGTGGATATATTACCGTTTTAACATGATGGTACGAGCTAATATTTTATGTTAGCTTTTACCATGTTACATCATTAGTTGCATTTTGATGATCAGATATAAATATGTATTTTTATATAAGAAACCTTAGGTATAGAAAGGTAATTTATATACGCTTTCTATTCTAAGGAATACTACTTATTAAGTAATTACAAAAAAGAAATCAGATTTGCTACACTTAATTTTTATTTTTATTTACCATGGTCACTCGGTAATTGGCCAAAATAAAATCATTATATTGGATTAGTAATTAAATATATCCTAGTCTCACAAAATGGCGAAGAAAATCGGCGGCGTCTAAACATGTTTCTAAGCAAAAAACATTATTTGATTTACCTATTTATTTGATTACAAAATTTAAGACTTATATCATTTGTAACGCCCATCTGTCGGTTAAACCATATAAATGGTTTATATATATCAAATAAATCGGCTTCTTGCTCGAGCGCCACCCTTTTATTTCGAATCAAAGGTTGTCTCACAATTCCAAAGGGAAACTTGGGGGTAAAGTCTATACGGGCAGCTTTTAGACAGTGGAGGAAATAGTCTGTGGTTCAGGAAAGAGTGAAAGAAAAAACAGAAGAAATACTAAAAACATCATGTTATAACATTAAAATAAAATAAAGGACAATTCTTCTAAATCACAAAATAAAAATAATATACTTGGTAGCTGGGCCCAGTAAGAAAAGAACGAGAATCAAACCAAGCAAAGTAAATAGAAAAGCATAAACTTACTCTACCACTGGACCGCAGCATTATTACGCAATACTAACGATAGCAGGTACCACAACTTTACACATAAAGATGTAAACGGCATTTTTCGCGGCTACCGGTGTTGGCGTGGATAAGCCCTCCAACCAAACAATACTCTGGCTACCGGAAAACTCTCTTGCTAACCAGATGGGAGGAAAAGTTTAGAATCGGACTGCCGGAGAACTGACTTGGTAGTTCTAAGCTGGAAAGGTTGAAATCTAGCTGCCGGAGAACTCGCTCGCTAGCCAGAAGCTGGAGAAGGAATAATCTAGTTATCGAAGAACTCTCATGCTAACCAGAAGTAAGGAAAGGTTAGAATCGGACTGCCGGAGAACTTAGTTGCCAGTCCGAAGCTGGAAAGGTTAGAATCTGGTTGCCGGAGAACTCGAGTGCTAGCCACAAGAGGTAAAGGAAATGGTTTTGTTTGGATTGGATAAGCAGGGCGGCCTAAGCCCCGCCTCTATCCCAGTCCCGGTCTCCATACCTTTTGAGGTGTTGGAGGAGTATTCCCGACGATCAGGGTATCTGTTTTCTACGGAAACAGCCCTTTATATACCATTTTGGGTCGCGTAATTCGGAAGGCTCGTGGTGGGGGATGCTAGATGCGCATAGGGGTGATTTCTGCTGTAGCACGTATTCGGTTAACAGCGTATGCTTCGATAATAATTAACATTACAATCAATAATGCCTTCGATAAGTGATGCAATTAAACGTAACGTAACGTAAATGCGGCACGCCTGACCATAATAGCATGGCCTTCAGAGATAATCATAGATAATATTTGGTTTTTGTTTCATGAAAATCGGTTGACGCAACACTTAGAAAATAGCATTTTACACTAAGACGAAAATAAAGAAAAAATCCATTTTACTATAATTTACATATTAATTTCGGAGCCGATTCCAGGCCAAAAATATCTCAAAGAACATAAACTAAATATTTGATATTACGGTGAATTCATTGGCTTAATTAATATTAATAAAATAATCAATACAATAGATTGTATTCCGATTTTAACATTCGGATGTGAAACGTGGAAAATGGAGCAAAAAGACATAAGTAGGGTACAAGCTGTGGAAATGAA
This sequence comes from Platypus cylindrus, assembly GCA_949748235.1. Taxonomy (NCBI): domain Eukaryota; kingdom Metazoa; phylum Arthropoda; class Insecta; order Coleoptera; family Curculionidae; genus Platypus; species Platypus cylindrus. The sequence goes on from OX456488.1 coordinate 35,627,008, forward strand.
AGTCTTGAGAAGAGTAAAAGGGGTAACAAAAAGAGATAAAATAAGAAGCAGCGCAATAAGAGAAGAGTTGGAGATAGAACAAGTGGTGGAGTTCATCCACAGAAGGCAGTTGGGATGGTGGGGACATCTGGTAAGAATGAGTGAAGAGAGGCAAGTAAAGAGAGTCTGGCAGGCAAGGAAGGGAAGAAGAGCGAAACGGGGAAGACCAGAAATTACATGGGATGAGGGAATTGAAAAAGCAATAAGAGAAAGAGGAATGAGGCTGAATGACGCAAGAAGAATTGCTTGCAACAGGAAGGAGTGGGAGAGATGCATAGGAAGTGAGGAATAGGAGGATAACGAGAAGAGCTCAAGCCGACACCAGTTAATGGTATAAGGCATCTAGACATATATATATATATCAATACAATAGGATTGCTATTGAAGATCGGTCTTATACGTAAAGTTTCCTAAAAGTGAATGGTCGAGGTAGTGTTCTTAAATAACAAATTCTTTCTTGCGAACGACGACCATAGATGGCTCTACTTCCCTTCCCAGCGAAATTATTTAAATATTCTAAAATTCAGTAGATTTGTTACAAATTATACATTGAATTTCATCTATCTATTCAGCATAGCTGTTTTTTTAACAGAGATTCAGATCTTCCGATTAAAGTTGAACGCACAGCCCATTCAAACTGATGCTTAACCATTACTTTGAATAACAAACGATAGAATTGATGGCTCTAGCGTTGTAATAAAGAATGTTTACCACCGTTGTAATAATTGAAGACGAATTTTTTAATGGTGTATTTTTTAATATTAGTTAATAATACAATCTTATTTTTCAGGCCTTAACCGAAGATGTTAACAGGCAAATGGAAAGAGAAAAAGGTTTACAAATTAAGTACAGTGATCTACAAAATGAAATTAACGAGTTGCAAAGAAAATATAAACTTATATAAAATATATACATGTCCTGATATCAGTTGATTGAATAAATACAAATTACTATGGTTCATTTTTAACTACCAGCTTGTCCATACTAAATACTGTTACAGTCCATGAATTCGAATGGGTGAAATATAGTACTACTTCAAATTAATTATTTAATGAAATGTATTAAAATATACGCAGCAAACTAAACACTGTACGAAAACTGATTAACTTTTTATTTATAATGTAACTAAACGGATACGTAACCAACAATTTATTCAAATGACGCGGTTGAATGCAATATTAAGAACTTTTCATGTGAATATTCTATACGGAATATGCTTATTATTGAGTACTAAAGAATGGTTCTGAGATGAAGGCAAAAAGGGTTTTGGTCGCCTATTCTCGACATCGTTTGCATTACTCGTATGCTAATAAAAGCGATTGCTTCAATTACGAATAAGTTTTCTAGATGGTATTCTTGATAGCTGCTAGCAAATAAAAGCGTATTCTTTCAGTCACTGCGAATGTTACTATTTGGTATCGTTATAAATTTGCTTCAGTTCAAATATAAATGATCACATTTGCGATTGCGTTGCCCTGACTGCATCGGGCGCGCCCTGAGATTTGAAATACCGCGGTGGTAAACAATTCTTTAAATAATTTATAAATAAAAGTGATTATACCAAGTAAGGCCGAAGTTACCCAGCTTCGTAAACTTAATGCATAAACATAGTCGTAATTTTAGTACGTAAATCTTGATATAAACATAGGCGTTTCTTATCGTAATGGTTGCCCAATTTCTTAATTCTTAATGCATAAACGTAATTTTAAAGTTCCCAACTTAAGTTTTACGTATTAAGAAATATGAATTAAGAACGCGCTTGCGCCTTCACCACAATATTTTCGATCAGATGAGAGATGGACGTAATCTTAACCAAACTATTCTGGCATTATTTTTTATAATAATTTTTGTGCATATTTAAATCGTTTATTTATAATTTTATTATTATTTATTAGTTACTTTTAGCTTTTTTTATTATAATTGATCAATCTTTGACTCTTCTCTATCAATTTCATTTCAATATCAGTTCTTTCAAATTCTGATTAAGAAATAAGAAATTATATAACCGTGTTTTTAATTTTTAGTGATTAAAGTTATGTTTACGAAATAAAAATTAAGTTTACGAAGATGGGTAATCTCGCTCTAAGTTAATAAAAAAAAATTGCTTAACAAAACTACTAGTGACTCAGAATATAGCCAATTGAAGATCTGATTTCGCACCGGCTACATTCACTGCAAGTCAGTCGAAAAAGTTATGTCGAGTATCTTTGGATACAAAATATTAGATAATATTTTGTACCATTGTATTATAACCTCAACAAGTATTTTTTGGACAATATAAGTTAAAATAGTAAATTAAGCAATAAGATAGATATAAATAGTATTCAGAAAGAATTCAGAATATTATGCTCCAGCATGGTATGCTTTGAAGCTATCGTATTGCTAATTCTCGCACTCATCTCAGTGAAAACTTGTTTTTGCTTTTATTTTAAGTTTCTTCTAACACCAATACCATCGATATAATCCTTATATCAAATATATATCCTTTATATAATCACTAGCACTGAATTAAGTAGAGCTATAAAATCTTTCCGTGTCAAATAAGTTGTCTTTGATTTAATTAATTTATCTTCAACTCATAAAACACATTCTTATGGAGGAATGGATGGAAATAGATTTTGAACATTTTAAGTATATAAACATAACATAAAAAGAAATCTTTAGGAAGAATCAAACTTTTTATTTGTTTAAGTAATTCTATAGAATTCATAATTGAATATGGATTACTAAAATTAGTAGTACTTTTCAAAGTAAAATTTAGCCATAACGACAATTGATAAGTTGGCGTATCTATAAAAGAAACGACTAACCGAATTGGAATATTCATTTTATGTATTTTTGGTAAGTCATACAATAAAGACGTCATTGGATTCATACCAATCAATTGTTCTTTTTTAATATTAAAGTATTCCAGAGTAACTGCTGTATCATCTGAAATTACTTTCATGTTTCTTAGAAAATTTTGTGTTGGATTTACCTTCATTTCAAGAAAATCATCAGAATTTAGAAAGTCAACAACGTTTTTAATATAATCCTTTTTCTCCAATATGACTAAACATGACTTTTTATTTGCATTATAATTACTAAATCATTGTTTTTTATTTTAATTTTTTTAATGTATCTAATAATTTATTGTTGAATTTTCCAGTAAAATTTTTATTGAAGTTTAAAGTTTTGATTATTTTTTATCTGAAAATATCGTTATCGCTAGTATTTATCTTATGTATTAATTCTTCGGACTCTATTGCTATTATTTCTTTTGTATTATTGTTAATTTTTTTTAAATGAAATTTTAAGTTTGATTTTCTTTATCTGAAAAACCAACAGAAAAAAGATTAAATATTCTACTATGGAAATTAAGATTACAATTGTTAACTGTTAATTTATTGTCATTGCAAGCAAAAACAATACAATTGTTTATAGACATAATGTTATTATAGACAAATACAATTTGTTAGCTATTAATATACTTATTTTTTTTTTTGCTTATATCTATTTACTTATTTTGGATGACACAACAGGAACAACATATGCAATCCAGACTGGACAGTTCAAATTACAATAATACAAAAATATTTGGTTATTAGAGTTATTGGCTTTTATATAAATTGCCTATAATATTATTTATGAATCTGATCTTACCTAATAACTCTTCTGTGAGAATTATAAATTAATAATAATTGAAATTTTTATGATACCAAAGTTGTTGTAATTAGTATCTTTCATTTTGTTCTACGTTTTTGACTAATCTACGAGATTTAGTCGTATCCCCCCTTAAAACAAGGGGGGATAAATATTTTCTTATATTTATATTTACTATGATATGAATCAAGTTGTTCATGAATTTGATGGTGTATATCTGTACTCCTGGTGCGATCTATTGGTTTATAGTTGCATGTTGTTGTTATTCATGTTCGGGTATCTTTTAAATGGTTTGGGATATTGTTTGGATTTATGTCATATCATTAACGCAATTGGTGTTGATGTCTTTTCTGGCTTTTTGTATCTCGTATCTCTCCCATAAGTCTAGTTCTATTCCTTTATTTATCTTATGTAATATTTGGACGTTGTTTATACCAAATTGGTAGTGCTCTTTAAAGCGTGAGGCAAATGCTGATGCTGTTTCTATTTTATTTGTTGTATTTTGATAAATGTTCTTTAACTCTTGTTGTAATATTCCTGCCTGTTTGTCCAATGTAAACAGCTTGACAATCATCACATTGTAGTCTATATACACGTGCAACGTTATGTTGTGTAGGTTTCTCATTCGATTGTAATATGGATCTTAATTTATTTGTTGTTTTGTATGCCAATTTGATATTTTGTTTACGGAAATGTTCTGCCATAACATCAGTAATGATGTTTAATTTCTGCTTTCATCCATATAATTTTGGTCTTTTCGGTGTGTCGAGTCCGAGCAAAATACCGGACCCTTAACCATCTACTTTACGTTTGCACTAGACGATACACAGAAATGAGGCATCATCATTTGTTTCGTTTGGGGCAACGTCCCAAACTTTCTAGTCTTTATATTCATAATGTCTTATCTAATTGCCACTAATCATATGTGAATTTTACAATTTTAGCCTAAAATACCAAAGAATAAAAAATTGGCAACGTCTCAAAGTTTCTCGTCTTTAAATGCACAATTTCTTATCTAATTGCCACTGATCATAAGTGAATTTTAAAATTTTAGCGTACGATGCCAAAAAATAAACAATTGGCAACGTCGCAAAATTTCTCGTTTTAAATTCATAATTTCTTATCTAATTGCCACTGATCATAAGTGAATTTTAAAATTTTAGCCTAAAATACCAAAAAATTGAAAATTAGCAACGTCGCAAAATTTTTATTCCTTAATAATAAAAGGTTGACAAATTTATCAACGGTAATTCTAATTGACAATTCGGAAAATTATGACAATATACGTATTTTTTAGCCAGCCTAAAATCTTAATTATATACATTAAAATTATTTTATTTATTATATTATATAATAATAATAATAATATCTAAATAATATTTAATATATATAATGTAATATAATTAATATATAATGTGTATATAGCAGTCATGCGTTTATAACAGGTTGTGATAAAAAAAATTATTGTAATTTGCACTAATATTTAATTAACACTGAACATTTTGTGTTGTCTACACATTTCTTTTATGAATTCACGTCAATCGTTTGGGCCTAAAAAAACGATACAGTATAATAATAGTCAATTTTTATTGGCTATTGGCGTTGCTATAACTATTATTAAGTTATATTTTGGAAAGTGTAATTAAATCATTCATGAATCTTACCTCATTCTTTTTTAAAATATTATTATACGTGTCGACTTTTAATCTGACAAGCCACTGCTTAACACCTTTTATACTTTTATCCTCATCTGCCTTGACTTTAGAATTAATTGCTACCGCTTCTGAAAATACAATATATGAAGATTAATAAGTTATATTTATTATATATAAAGAAATTAAAACTTATTTCTATAAGTTCTATACCTTCTTTCTTATTTCTATTTTTTTTTTTTTTTTTCAAAAATTATTAGCTATTAGTAACTATATCAGTTACCTATATTAGTAATTATAGGTTTTAGAAACCTCTTTTTATAAAGTATGTAATCGCATTTTCAGATCTATTCTTAAAATAAGATGATGTTATTTTTATTATAAACCTGTAGTTCATTCGGAAATATATAGTTTTCCTAAAGATGACTAATAATTTCCCTACTTAAAACTACTTGAGATAAGAACAGCTACTTGAAGAGTTTTTCCCTTTAGCCCCGTCGCAACTATAAAACATTACCAATTCATTCGATAATATTTTATACATATTCGTTTCGTTAATGCTTTCTCCGTTTCCCCTCCAATTCTGATAAGTTCTTTGGCCTAAAATACATAATATTATATAGTTACGTAATATATATAAACGTAATATCAGTATACGTTATACAGGGTATGTCGCTACTAGTATTTTTCATTTTAATGGTGGATAGCGGATAAAAGATTGAACGGAAAATGTCTAAACAAGGGGGGGGGTCTCTCTTCAATAGTTGCCGAGATAATCAGCATTTTCTGATTTCTTCAAAAACGTTCGTGAACTGCAGTGTAACTGACCTACGCAGCACTGAGTCCTGAAAAGTAGAATAAACATTGAACTCATTAACGAGTTCAATGTTACCTTGATGTTGTTAACCTTTTGATAACGTTTTAGAGAGCATTGAAAGATTAGCTTTTTTAGTTATTAGACTAATTCATTATTTAATATGCCATATAAACCATTAAACATTAGTACTAATTAATCTTATTGCGAAATGTTCCCTAAGATAAAATTTCAGTCTAATATAATTTAATTTCTTTTTCTAACGAAACAAAAATAAAATCATAATTGCGACGGCACTGTCTCACTAGCTTGGTCGGCTCGAGTAGCCGACAATGCTAGCGTATTCATTTTCCAATACAAAATGTAATTACCCATTTAATGTTTACTCTTAGAAAAAAAACAACTATGCATTTACTTTTAAAATGTTGACCTCATTGAAATAGAAAAACATAATAGAATTAATTATCTAGATTTAATACTAAAGTCATTAACAATATTAGAACTGAATGGTACACAAAAGAAACATTGTCTGGTAGATATTTAAACTATAATTCACAACACCCAATATCACAAAAAAAAAAATCTGTAATAATTGGAATTGTAGATAGAGCATTAAAACTAACAGATCCAGAATACAGAACTCACACGATACAAAAAGCTAAAGAAGCTCTTATTAAAAATCACTTTCCGTTAAAATTTATACATAGAATATTTTATCAAATAATTCACAAATTTTATAACACAAAAAATCGAAAAAACTAAACCAATTAAATACATATCACTTTCATATATACTACATTTATCAGAAAAATTAACACACATTTTTGAAAAATACATAATAGAGGTCCCACGAACCTCTATGATCGTAACGGATACAATCCTTCAAAACTATCTATACAAAAATTGAATCACATGCACATAAAGATAGAAAAAGCAATGTAGTATATAAAATTCCATGCTTAGATTGTAATAAAGTTCATATTGGACAAATAAGTCAATATTTAAAAAATAGAATGAATGGACACAAATATGACAAAAAAAACAAAACAGCATCAACACACTACACTATAGAAACTAAACACGCATTCCATTTTGATAACACAGTAATTTCGAACACTGAAAAGCATACATACAAAAGAGAAAACACTGTTAACTATAAAACAGACATAAAATACTTAAGCAAATCTTACTATAGTATAATGTAAATAAGAACAACCAAATAAACATATATACATATTTACGTGCATAACTATTTGAACAGTATGTGCTCAAAATTTCACAATATTATAGGTGCATAGAAAACGTAACCATAACGATCATAAAAACAAATATAATAAGTCAAAAATTGGGATAATATAACCGAAAATGTACACGAAAGAACTCTTGACGAAGATAGAAATATCGAAATTGCCGTCAAGCAAAGCAAAGGAAATAAAAAGTAATATAGCAAGATAGGAAATCCAAAAAAAACTAATAAAATTATATATTATCTATCCAATATAAAAAAATTATACATATATAATTTATATATACATGGTGTGTTACTACTAGTATTTTTCATTTTAATGGTGGATAGGAGATGAAAAACTGAACGGAAAATGTCTAAACAAGGAGGGATCTATCTTCAATAGTTGCCGAGATAATCAGTATTTTCTGATTTTTTCAAAAACGTTCGTGAACTGCAGCGTAACTGACCCACGCAATACTGAGTCCTGAAAAGTAGAATAAACATTGAACTCATTAACGAGTTGAATGTCACACGTCGTATAAAATTTCTCTATTTCTTGTGAGAGACAGTGGCGGCGTCTTAATAATTTAATTTTAAAGCGGATTTTAAAGTTGAAATTTTTACAGATTTTCAATCTTTAAATATTAAAATTTGGTCATTAATCAATTTTGGAGTTTAAAATTAATTTGGAATCTAGAACCTCTTAGAGGGCATTAAAGGATTAGCTTTCTTAGTTATTAAACTAACTCATTATTTAATATGGCATTTAAGTATTGAAAATTAATGTTAATTAATCGTATTGCGAAACATTCCCTAAGATTAAAGATTCAGTCTAATAACATAATTTAATTTTTTTTCCTAAAGAAACAAAAAGAAAATCATAATTGCGACGGCACTGTCTCACTAGCTAGTCGGCGACTCGACTCGCCGGTAATGCTAGCGTATTCATTTTCCAATACAAAATGTAATTACCCATTTATTGTTTACTCTTAGAAAAAAAACAACTATGCATTTACTTTTAAAATGTTGACTTCATTTTTATAGCAATAATTTAGAGATATTGCGTTTGTTTTGAGTATGAAGTTTAGTGAACATTTAGATTTAATTATCATAAAAAAAATATCTCCATGAAAAAAAAAATTTTTTACATTTTAATAGACCGTACAAATAGAATGTACTAATTTAATTTCGAAATCAAATTATACATCGTATCCTAGGTACAACATTATGTGTCAGCTAATAAAAAAGCACGTAGCATGAAACAGTTCTACAATTTTACACTTGGTACTAGGTTTTGTTACAATGCTGTATTCAACAATGTCAACTTGTTTAATAACATTGCATAAACTTCGCTTTAGTCATTTTTCAAAAATAAAAACAGGAAACAAAAAGATTCTACTAACAGGTTATTGATAAATTTCCTGGGATTGTTATGTTAAAGTCAGAATTGAAAATAAGAAGGAAAGAGAGAAAAACAAATTAGAAAGAAACACTCTAGTGGAAATGTAAAATTGGATTAGTTAAATGTTGAATTTGGACCGAGTAACTTTGATTTGATTTTAACTTTTTTGAAAGTGTTTTAAAATATTATCTAAACAATTATGGCAAATTATACTACAGCAGAATGGTGTGATATACTGATGATTTATGGAGAAACCCGTGTAAATGCAGCTGCTGCAAAAAGGTTATATCGATAACGATTTCCAGACCGACAAGGTCGTTGTGAACGGGCATTTGTTAATTTAGTGCAAAGGACAAGAGATACTGGTTTATTAATTTTCCAATCTAGTTTACCAGGAAGGCGATTACGTGTTCAGATCGAAGAAGACATTTTAGGTATGACGGAAAAAGAGCCGTCGGCCAGTACCCGTGACATTGCTCGACATGTGAAGTTTCCAATTCTACAGTGTGGTGTCTATATACGGAAAATGGGTACTATCCGTATCACATACACCGTGTCCATTCTTTGAAACCGCAAGATTATTTAAATCGACTACAATTTTGACAATGGGTGATTAGTCAAAATTTAAGCCAATCTGGATTTGCGTCACAAGTTTTATTTACGAACGAAGCATGCTTTAGAGTCTTTAGACGATTTGGAGTTTTTAATAGCAGAAATAGCCACATTTGGAGCGAAGAAAACCCACAAGCTTATCGTCCTAGTAGTTTAGTAGTTACGAATTAATGTATGGGCTGGCATTGGAGGAAATTATTTGATCGGTCCCTTATCGGTCCAAATACCTTAAGAAAGGTATTTGAATTTTTTGAGGAACAATTTATGGGAACTATTGGATGATGTCCCATACCAATTACGTCATGATATGTGGTTTATGCATGACGGAGCTCCACCTCATTTTTATTCTAATGTTAGATCTTTTTCGAATGAAAAATGTCCAAATAAGTGTATAGGCCGTGGTGGATTTATTGCGTGGCCAGCTAGATCTCCTGATTTAAATCTCTTAGATTTTTATTTATGGGACTACATGAAATATTTAGTGTATAAAGAGCCCTTTGACACTGAAGATCCCAACAATTCCCAAGAGTTCACGAATCTTTTATGAATCGGGCTCAGCATGCGATTGAAGAAAATGGTGGTCATATTTAACACAATCTGTGAATAACTATTAAATTTCTAGTGAATTGATAGTGATGTTTCAGTGAATCATTAATGTGGATATTGTACTTTTACAATAGTACAACACTGGTGGTCGTCGCATGCTAGACCAAGTGGAGGGAGTCTGCGGAAAAATCCTTTCCGCAGACCAAGGTGGAACAGCTTATGCCGAGGGTATCTGGCTATGGGGAAGCATAACCTCAATGGTTCAATGACTCGGGATACCGAGTGACTTCTCGTTTAAAATCAGCCTTGCTGTTGTACTCGGGGCTGCTGGAAGGGCACCAAGCGGTCCCGCTGCCCTGGCCACACAGCTGTCTTTGCCGAATAGTGTGGGCCAATGGAAGCCCGAAGCTGGGACAAAGCGGCTGAGGTTGATGAATCTACTCCCGAACAAAAACGGACGCGCGTCCCTCAAAGGGAAAGTGAAGGATATCCCCAGGTTGAAGAGTACCGCCGTCTGCTTCCGGGTGAACCGGAAGACATGGAGCAGAACTTGAGCATGCTTTCACACCGTCCCTAAGGTCAATGGCAGAGTCATTGTCTTTGATGTTGGGGGACAGGGACAACGCCTTACTGAAAACCAGGAGGGCCCAAGTCAAATATTGATTTGGAACGTTGCGGGTTAAGATAACGGCTTCAAAGCCGGAGGAAAGTGCCTCCGACACTGAGGTGGCAAATATCGCCGTTCTCAGGTTGGAATAGTGCCGCTCCTCTAATGAAGCTGTTTTCATCACAAATCAATTTGCAACATTGTCGGGCGGCTACGGCTACCCTATGCCGTAGTCTCGACGGTGGGCATTTATTTCAGTAATTCAGGAACCTTCAATTGTGAAAACCGAAGTATATGGTATTACTAAGGGGTCCCGTCTTTGAGTGCACATCAAACGAGCCGAACACAAGATTAACAACATGTATCTATGAATCTAAAAATATTACTGCCATTCTCTTGCGGCGATTCTCGGGGGACGATATAACGACTATCGAGGTTGCACACAGAATTGGCAAAATAACCAGTAAAATAATACTAAGCTCGATTAATCTTCCAAATAACTCGCCACACGTTCCTGATGAGAAGATGGCTTCGGTGGTGGAGTACTGCGAAAAGACCAAAACTCACCTCATATTGGAATGCGACTCAAATGCCCATCACACAGTGTGGGGTAATAACAATTTGTTTTACAACAACAATTAACATGATAAATTGTTAAATGATAAATGTTTTAATTGCTGCTGCGCCGACCCGCCATTAGGCTTTCGGCAACAGTGTAGGATAGTGACGATACAAACCCGAGAGGAAGCCTGTTAATGGAGTATCTATCTACAATCAGTACAGATTCTGAACCGGGCATGAGAACCTACCTTCGTAACATTCAGGTCTAGATCTGCTATAGACATAACGCTGACCACTAAAGAGACAGCGGCACTTATCTGGGACTGGCAGGTGTCTAATGACGCAACACATGGATGAATAATTCTAAAATTAATATAGGAGAAAATTGAAACAAAATTACGTAACATCATTCCAGATGATGTTACGTATTCCAGATCAAACTGTTAATATCGACAATCAATCGATAGCAACGATGTTAAAAAGATTGGATAAGCAAGAAAAAAGTTATTCAGAAAATGGCCAACAACATATCAGGACTAAATATTAAATCCGATAAGCTGCTGGATCTATGGAAAAGCAGCAACCTACAAATATTCTCTCTAACACAAAGGTAACAGATGGTAAAGATGAAGATTTGAAGACACATTAATAGAAATAATCCCAATTCATTCAGAGGAGACATTAGAAATTTTAACTACTAAATTCTAAGATAATGGATTTCAAACGGAATTGGTAAGGGCAGTTTTCATACACGTAAATACTCGTAGAAATTCAGTTGTATTTTAACATCTGCTTAACTTCTAGATTCAATTTATGACTAAATTACTTCGCACTGGTAGTACTAAAAATGGTATTAAAGTGAGCTGCCAAATAATGGGTAAATTATCTGATAGGAACTTTCTTGCGTCATGTTCATGGACAGAGTGACCGAAACAGAAATGCACAAAAAAATCCGTTTGCGAAATATAAGAAAATAAATTAAGTAATTTATAAAATTATTGTTAGGGTCGATTGAATCGGTGTCATTCGGAGGTCAGGTAGTATCCCATTACAACCAGTAGATGGCTTAGTCTAATCTGACGAACGAGAAGCTGATGGCCTTCAGGTCGGTTCACAAACTGTGTCAAAGCGGTGGTACGGCACTTACTTGTACAGATACCTAAAGCCCTAAAGTAGAAACCTCATAAGATGTACGAGAATAGATATACAACAGCAGAACTAGACCACTAGTTCAAAATTTCTCCACCAGGGGGCACCACAATCGAGAGGGTCCCATTTTTATGTCATTGAGTTTCATGTGTTTTCCGCTAGGTGGCGCTGTGTGTAAATTTTCATTTTTCAATGTTTATGTTAGATGGCGCTTTATGTGTCAATTGTCTCTGTCATATTTTTGAATTTTGTGTCATATTTATTTTTGAAATGTGGCGCCAAGTTTCAATGTGTTTTCCAAGGTATCTTTTGATGTAATGTTTGAAGTTTGATGTTGTGTGGATTGATGTCGGTAGCATCGGATATTGTCAAGAATATGAAAAAAGGTGAAGGCTTGTGAGGCGTGCTTACCACATGGATAAGTATAAAGTATAAAATACCACATTAAGTATCTTTAATGTGGGATTACAGTGATTGCAGCAGTAAAGTAGAGGAGTAAAGGAAAAGGAGAGAGAGAGAGAGAGACAGATGATAGAGAAGATCTTTAAAATAAAATTTTTAGATGTGAATAGGAATCGGACCTATAAACTTTTATGGGGGTATAAGGACCTTACCACTGAACCACAAAGCCAACCGACATCCATTATGTTGGGTTGAGTATATAAATTGAATTTTGGGTTGCGCCGAACAATAATCTGTATTTTTAATATAAAGAGATCTTTAACAGGATGTTATTTGAATAGATTATAAGGATGAAAAATGTTTCTAGAAATGTTATAATCTCTATTGTATATTTAGCAAAATATAAAATCAAACCGATTTTCTTATTAAAGGGACTATGATTTTTGCTGGTGGTGGTACCTGCATCAGGTATTTAAGCCGTATGCTCATAGTAATGTTAAAGTATTCATTTCAACTACATAATTCTGAATCTGTTTTTTAGTGTTTGTTAGAGGGTCAAGAAAAAAAATTAAAATGTAATTAACTATATTATTATCTAATTCTTCTTATCTTTTTGCTCATACTTATGTATATATATATATATATATTTTAGATGGATTTAGATGCTTTGAATAATTCCGTTAAATACGTTCGAAAAGAGTTAGTAAAATTACAAGATTTAGTACCAAACCAAAAATATGCAATTATGGGAATTCAAATTTCAAACAGCCTTTATGGAGAAGCAGTACAAGTGGATCTTCCAGATAATAAGATTCTGTTTCTGTCCCTACGAGTAACGGAAATTTTTAAGAAAAATTTGCACCATTTTTTGCCGGGCAAGTTCAGCATTATTTTTAAAGAATTAACTGCAGTTAATAATTTAAATTCGGCTCCGGTCTTTGAAGTGGCTCTCAGTTAATTCAGGTTATACAAAACGTTAAAAAATTGAAATTATCTTCATGATTTTTCTTTCTAAGTCAATAATTACTTTTCCAGATTTCCCAGTTTTCAACCTGCTAATATATATTTAAAATAGTTAAAAGAAAATAAAACGATTTATATTTTAAAAATGTATATTACAATATGTATATTATAGCTATTATAATAAATTTTCAATTATACAAGTCAACAAATATTTTTTCTTTATTTATTAACATACATTCTTTCAAACAATAACTCCGCTCATCAAATGATAAATTAAAATATTCATCTATTATACTTTCTACACTTACTGGATAAATTAATTCTGATAACAATTCCTTAAAAGCTTTTATAAAATTATTATAAAAAGTGTTAAAGTCAATTAAATTTAGCTTATTAATTAAGGGAACCACATGATATGTATTAATGAATATTACGTTAACCAAATCAGATTCTGTTAAGCATATAGTCTTTTCCTGTCTAGTAATTTGAATCGTTTTTAATTCTTCATTATTATTACCTGTTATGATTATATTCTTACAACAAATAAAACGTAAATAGTCTAATTCCATTGTACTAAAATATATATGACGAATCAAATACATATTTAAAATCAGTGTTTGCCATTCAAATTCTTCCAATTCGAGGGTATTATTTAACTTTATAAAAGGCCCAAAGTCCATGGCCATATTTAATCCAACATCAATTAATATATTATCACTTATTGTAGAAAATCTTGTATTTAATAATAAAGGTTTTGCTTCATTTTTTTCACTAATTTCATGTTCAAACTTGTCTAATAGTTCAAACAAATCGTTATTAATTTGATTAGCACTTAAAACGCATTTATTTTCAGAAGGCGTCATGTTTATACAGTTTTTGTACAACAACTAATTTTTTTTTCATAGTATATTTGTCTTATGAATCCAGCTATTATGAGAATTATCAAAACCAAGCCATTTTACATATACCATGTTGCCTTTTTTCTTTAACACTTTCTCAACTAAATAGATATCTGGTTGCTTTGTCTTCTGCAATTCATAACTATAGAAAGATCCCTTTATTGGCTGTTTATTTAAATCTTCCAACAAATACGTCACAATTGGAAGAAAAAATAACGGAATTCATAGGGGGAGGTACAATAATCCAAAATATGAACAAAAAGCCATATGCGGCTATCACAGAAAAGAGAAAAGACAATGATACAAAAAAGATAAAGGGATGGAAAACACCTGAAAAAATAAGAGAAATAACAGTGACAGCGGTAGAAAGTGACAAGGTAATGGAAAAAATACGAGAAAAATTTACGATAGAAGTAGGTGAAGAAGGTATAAAGGAAATAAAAAAATACAAAAGTGGATTGGTAGTGATGAAGTGCAGAAACGAGGTACAACAGGAGCAAATAGGGAAGAAACTGGAGGAAATAAAAGGAATAACAGTGAGGAAAATGAAAGAAACAAAGCCGTTATTTATAATAATAAAAGTTGAGCAAGGGTATACTGAAGAAGAAATCGTAAATGAAATAATAAGGGAAAATGAAGAAATGAGAAAAATGGTGGGGATTAGAGAGGGGAAGACAGTAATAAGAGCAGTTAAAAAAATGCCTTCAGGAACAGTAAACAATATGTAGAGGACTGGGTAGTAGAAGCTGACAAGGAGATATTCAAGTACGTGGTAAAAAAGGGAAAATTACTGATAGATTTTACTGTAAAACAGGTAGAGGAATATATAAGGATCGCGATCTGCTACAAATGCTGCTGCTATGGGCATGTAGCTAAGTACTGTACAAGAACGGAGGTATGCTACAGATGTGGACAAGAAGGACACGAAGCGAAAGATTGTGAAAAAATTGAGATAAAATGCGCCAACTGTACAAGAATTAAAGGTAAAGATGTAGAGCACATGGCCCCTAGCAAAAAGTGCCAAATATACAAAAGAAAGGAGAAACAATATAGAAATATGGAGATAGGCAACATGGAATATACGAAGCATAAAGGGAAAAGAAATAGAACTAGAAGATGAGTTTCTGCAAAATAAGATAGACATACTTACAATAACGGAAACGAAAAAAAAAAGGTAGAGGATTGCAAAAAATGATGAAAGGAAGTGTATTTATATATAGCGGAGTGGAAACAGAGAAAAGAGCAGCTGAAGGAGTCGCATGTATGATAAAAAAGGAAAGGGCACACAATATAGACGAATGGGAGGCGTGTTCAGAGAGGATATTGACAATAAATATGAAGGACGATAAGGAGAGCATTAAAACAATAATAAGTATGTATGGACCAAATGAAGACGACAGAAAGGAGAACAAAGAGAAATTCTGGGAAATGCTAACAGAGGCGGTAGAAAGAGCAAAAGGCGAAATATACATTGCAGGAGATTTTAATAGTAGAGTGGGAAAGGGAAAACCAGGAGAGAGCAGAATATTGGGCCAGAATGGGGAGGCAATACTAAATGATAACGGAAAAAGATTGATACGAGTTTTGCCGAATCAACAATATGTTTATAGCAAATACTTATTATAAGCACAAAGATATACACAAATATACTAGAGAGATGAGCAGCAAAAATGAAAAATCGATAATAGACTACATAGTAGCAGGAAATGAAAACAGAAAGAACATAGTAGATGTAAAAGTGTCAAGAGGACCGGAAGTGGGAAGTGATCATTATATGGTTATATCAAAGATAAAGAAACCACTAAAATCAGACAACAGAGAGAGAAAAGAAGATAAGATAGAATATGAGAAAATAAAAGCGTATAGACTAAAAGACGGAGGGGTGGCAAAGCAATATAGAGAAAAAATGAAGAGGATGATCGAGCGCAGAAATGAGAAATGGAAGGCATTAAGTTTGGACAAGAGTTGGGAGGAATTCAAAAAGATGATACTACAAATAAGCTCGGAAGTGTGTGGAAAAATAAAAATAAATAAGAAAATAAAACAAACGGCATGGTGGGCAGAAGAGATCAAGAGAAGAGTGAGATTAAAAAAGAAAAAATGGAAGGAATATTTACAAAAAAAATATAGAGTAACGTATCAGTTTTACAAGGAGGACAGGAAAATAGTGAAGCAATTAGTATTAGAGGCGAAAAGAAATGAATGGGCAGAATACGGCAATAAATTAGAAAACGAAGCTGCAGAGGGAAAAAAATATTCTATAGTAGACTAAGAACAGTAAGAAAAGGAAACACCAACAGTGCTACATATATAAATAACAAAGAAGGAAAAATATTAAAGCAGAAAGATGAAATAAAGGAAAGATGGAAGCAATATTTTGAAGAGCTGCTGGACAAAATAATAAGGAAAGCGAAAGAAAGAACTAGAGGACTTGACATGGGATGGATTTATATGGAGAGAATTGAAGTAAAGATTGGAGCATTTGCGGACGATATAATGGTGATAGCATCTAACGAAAAAGAGGTGCAGACAAGCATAAATAAATGGAATGAAACACTTAGAGAGAACGGAATGGAGATGTTTAAAGAGAAAACAAAAGTAATGGTAATCGGGGAGCAACATGAGATAAAAATCATGGTAGATAAGGTAAAATTGGAGCAAGTGACGAAATGGGAATATTTGGGAGTTGAAATAACTAGTTCAGGAAAGAAAGAAGAAGAAATTAACAGCCGAATAGGAAAAGCAATGAAAGTGTTTTACAGTATCAGCAATACGATTGTGGGGAAAAAAGAAATAACAAGGAAACAAAAATAAACGTCTATAAAACAATAATAAGACCAATACTGACATTTGGATGTGAGACATGGATAACAGATAAAAAGGAAATAAATAAAGTCCCAGCGGTAGAAATGAAATACATGAGGAGAGTAAAGGGAGTGACAAAGAGAGAAAGAATCAGGAATGAAGAAATAAGAAAAGAACTGGGAATGGAGGCGATACACGAATACATAGAGAAGAGACAGTTGGGATGGTGGGGTCACTTGAAAAGAATGGGACAAGAAAGACAAGTGAGAAGAGTATGGGAAGCTAGACCTGGACAGAAAAGAAAAAGGGGAAGACCTGAAACTACTTGGAATGACATGATAGAAAAGATTTTGCAAAGAAGAGGAATAACGATGAGTGAAGCTAGCAGGATGGCAAACAACAGGAAAGAATGGAGAAAGTTTTGCGACGCAGTGACGCGAAGCGAAAACGTATAAGCCTAGACCAATAAAGGAAAAAAATAAAGACTAACAAGCCTACACCAGAAATGGTAGACAGGCTTTACGATACATATATATACCCACCAGCTTCGCGATGGGTAGGAACCTTAGCTCAACGAACTGGTGTAACTATTTCCCTAAGTCGACAGATTCCTAACCCTCTGAGTGAGATCCTCCTTTTTGATTTGCATGAAAAAAAATACGTCACGTTCATCTATGCTTTAATTCTTCCGTATTACCAGATGAAAACAAAGGAATAAATTAAAAAGGGTGGGTAGACCCAATATAATGCGATATCCAATTCTTTGTAACTTACTACCCATTTATTTTGGATACTCCCACGGACTAATTAGTGAAAATGTTTTTATTTTCCATTTCGCTTTTACCTTTAGTAAGACATATTTCTGTCTTTTGCTTAATCTGTCTGATATGTATTTCGTAGCTTAGTATTAAAATTGTTGAGAAGGCAGAGTAATTTTATTACTCCGGCAAACTCGTTGTCGATATCGTTCACTAAAGTTATGGTAAAGTAAAGTAAAGTTAAAGGGTATTGATGAATGTGCCAATTTTTATTTAAATTTAAATTTTAATATATAATTTAAAAACCTATATTTTTATAATATAATCTGTAATTTAAACATAAGATAAGATAGAAAAAAAATTATATATTTAATTCATCTATGTTAGATGTTATGTATATAGTCTACATATTCGAATGTATTCATGTATGTATAAATGTATTCGAATACAAGTATAAAAATAAGTTCCAAATAAGTATAAAAATAATGTAGTATATTCGGTTTATAGTATAGTATAAAAGTAGGTTTTTGTTCAAATAGGCGGGATTACAAAATCCACGACGGCATCGAAATGCGGTGAACTATAATGAAATTGGAAAACAAGTTGCAAAACAAGGAAATCAAACCTTCAAATACAAACTAAATTTTGAATAACTTTATGTTTTATCGCCCACAATCGATCGATGTATGAGCTGTTCTTATTTATGTGGGCTAAATTGAATCAGGAACTTGGTTCCAACGGCTAGGCAGTAACTGCTACTTTGCCATCGCTTTAATGTAACGTCTACAAAGAGCGTTAAGTACATCTATTCAATATTATTGTATTTCTACGTTTCTATTCAATAAAATGAATATTGCTTTTTTCTAATGTTTATTTTTGCACCAGAATGATCTCAACATTTACAAAAATTTTAAAGAAATTGGATATGTATAATATTTATTTGGATCATCTACCAGCATTTGAAAATATACAATTTAGATGTAAGGCACTTTTTTACAATTCACCACTAGATTTCCTGAAAGAAATCTGCTAGGTATAAAAATGTTTAGTCGAGTTTTTCAATAAATGGCTAAACGTCATTTGCTTACATCATAAGTAAGAAAATTTAATCGCCAAGGAAAAGTTAAGTCCGTAATTGAATTTCAAGTATTTTAATTTATTGAAGAGAATCTTCACATATCTCTAAGAAGGCTTGCTCAACAATTTCAATTATCAGATATAACCATTTTGATTATGTTAAAAGGTCATAACTACCAGTTATATGTATTTCATTCAATTCAAAGGCTACGAAATGGGTATTATCGACGAAGAATAGATTTCATATCACATATAGATGTTCTATTAGCCGAAAATAGTACGTTCTTATCAAATATTCTTTTTACTGACGAATGCAAGTTGCAATGGGATCATTAATAGAAAAAATACACGAACATGGACTGTGAAAAATCCCCACTTAGTTTATGAAAAGTCGCACCAGGTTGTTATTGGAATAATTGTGTGATGTAGAATCATAAACAACCGCCTGATGGGTTCATTTTTCTTTTCAGAAAATTTAAATTTTGAAAGATCTACATTTCCTGAAAGAAGTGTTTCCAGGTCTTATGGAATGTGTACCGTCCACTGTCAGACAGGTTATGTGGTTCCAACAAGATGCATACCCGTCACATAATGCTGTCATTGTTAGATAGTATTTAAATTAAGTTTTTGGACGAAGGATGATCGCAACTCATTCAACCATTAAATGGCCAGCACGATCTCCAGACTTAAATCCACTGCATTACTTCCTGTGGGGACATTTCAAGAATAAAGTTTATACTCCTCAAAATCCGATTACAGATGTTGAACAGCTCAAACAACGAATTGTCAATGCCTGTAAAGCATTGACTATATACTACTATATAGTGAGCAACGATAATGAATTTTTTTTGTCGTATGTGCGTTTTAAGCTGCTACTATTGGACGTAATTTTGAAGTTGGTCTACTTGGCAAGATCACACATGGATATGGAATGATAATGGCCGGAACTAACATAATATTAAAATCAGGCACTTCATTATAGATACATTTTTTTTTATTTGAATCAGTTTTGTACGCCATAAGGCGATTAGCAAAGTATTTCAAATTGTTTTTTGTTAACATAATGTTACCAAATTGTTGTTTTCAAATGTGAAATTGTGTTATAAGAAAGTAGATGGTTACTTTATAAACTTCATGGTTTATTTTAAAATCGTTGAATTGAAGCATTCTATTTGCACATCGTTCTGATACTGAATGATGCGAATCGGGTACTAAAAATTGTGATTTAGGCCGAGAAGATCAACGGTGGATGCGTTACATGTATTATGACAGATAAGTGAACGGCTTCATGAATATGGAAAAGGAATGCACATGCTTTTTATAGATTTTAATCAGGCGTTCGATAGTATATGAAGAAAGGTAATACTAAGTAAACTCGTGAAAAGGAAAGTACCGGAAAAGATCGTAAAGCTGGTAGGGATAAAAATAGAGAAAACGAAAGTTGCAGTAAGGGCGAGTGTGTGTTATTTGGTGTTTATTGTTTGTCCCTCTAAATAGGCAACCTATTTTAACCCGTTTGAGGGAGATTCAACTTCACTACGATGAATAATTGCAATGCCTTTAATTATTGGTTTGGCCTTCAAAAGCCCTGCATAGAGCATCTTTTAATTGTGTTGTTAATCATCGCCCTGGTCCACAACATCGCTTCCAGCCTGCAAATACCATCAATCCAGTGTCACCAGCTCCAAGAAAGTACCACTACCACATCTACCATCAACTCTTCCACCAGACACCGCAAGTAGAAGTGTTACTGTATATCTCTTTTATTATTTACTAGTTTTATCTTTTCAATTTGATAACTGATTCATCTGCGTAAAATACGTAAAATTTAATTAACTTAATTCACTCTATGCTCAGAAGGGCATAGCTCTGAATTCGGCTTCACATTATTAACAGTTTTATACCTTAAAAAAAAAGTTCTACTCTCACGCTATCGTTAGGGTTCTGGATTTTTCCACAAATTTTAGTAGCGCCCATAAAACCCACGGTAATGTAGCTGCTGTTTGTAACGCGATATTCAGGAGTGCACCAGGAATTAAATATAAGTTGATCCTTTTGGGTATCCATAATTTTATTAGAGTAAGTTTGATTTTATAAATTTATTTTATTTTGTTATCTTTAAGTTTCTAGTACTGATTTTGTAATATTGGAATCCTCAAACTTGATATTTTAAATACACATATATTGTTATTTTCTATTTTAGGCAAATAGCAGAGTAAAAAAAGCAAATTTACAAATTTGGCGCCCAACTAGGGTCAGAATACAGCCAAAATAGAGAAATTTTGAACAAAGAAAAAAATCTAATTTCTTAAATTTTTACTTAAAACAAAAATTTTCTATCAATTTTTACATATTTAATTTTTATAATTTAGCAGGACATGCCACTGGCTATTCTTCATATTTTACTTTCAAAAATTATTTACGCAGCTAAAAAGGTTTATCTTTTCTCTGTTGAAAGAAATTTATCAAACAAGAATTCTGTTTATACATTTTCTTTTCAGAATTTCATTATTATTATTAATAACGTTCTACTTTTGTGGTAACAACATTGTATCACTCGTAAGCATTTTCTTAAATTCCTTATGTGATTTATTTAATTTATTTAACTATTAATTTAAACTTTAAATTTTTTGTAAATGTTGACATCATTCAAACACATCTGACACACACATTTGACATCATGGTGCAACATGCACCATGTGATATCAACAATATTGAATAGATGTAATTAACTCTTTTTGTAGAGGTTACATTAAATGCGATGGAAAAGCTGCAGTTATTACCTAACAATTGGAACCAAGTTAACCCACAATACTAAACAATTTCTATACCTGGCTGATGTCTTTCAGGGAATCTATCTCTTAAAGTAGTACAAATTGAAGTTAAACTTTGCACTGTAGTGTAGAATGCAGAAAATAATATTCTGAAAAATAATAACTAAAATTTATATTTAAACAGAAATACGATATTTTGTATCATTGAATTTCAAATATTTTGCCAGTTTAGTCTTATTAATGATTGTTGAGATTTGAAAAGTAGCTTCAAAATTAGCTTTACGCGATACACGAACGGCTTTTATCCCAACATAAGGGTTAGTGCTGGAAAAATTCTACTTATCGTTATATTCTCTTTGCTGCAGAAGCATCGTTTTCTGCTTGTAAATAGATATTATACATGTTTTATTTTTCATTAAGTTAAAAAATCCGCCAGTGCAATCCAGCATCAACCAAATTCATAATTATGACATATGCAACTTGTTGATCGGTTGTTAAGCGAGGCTTGTTAAGTTGCAACATATTTCTTAAGTCTCCATATTGTAGAATTTTTCTCTTAGTACCTCTCTATATCATATTCTACTCTAACTGGTGCTGGCAATCCAAATTCTGTTTTTTTTTGCCAGTGATCGACAAACATTTGTCTTAAATTATATCTGGTGAGAATTCTAAATACATATCTGTATTAGAGCGTCGTTATTGATAACGGATAACGTGACTTAAATCATCTTTCTATTTATCTCAAAAACTGCCAGGATATGAGGGGCTTCATGTGATAATTATAATCACCAATAAATTTCGTAGTTGTGGAACTAACTGAGTTATGGACGCCTCATGAAGGGTTGTTCCCCAATGTGAATCACTTCCAGTAAGCCCAATTTAAGGCAGCTTCGCGATATGTTTGACATACTTCCTTATTAACTGTTTTTAAATAAAAGAAAAGAAGTAGGTCCACGAGTATTGTGAAGCAGCGGTGAAAGATAAAAACATTCACTATTGCCTGGATGATCTGTATACACGCGACCTAAAGCGTCATTTGCGAACACACCTGGATGTTCGAATACAATAGCGCCATGATTTCTTCGATTAAATGTTCTGTTGCCGTTATTCTAACTTAAAAGTTATTAAGTTATTCTAACTTAAAAACTTGTGTATATAATAATGTTTTTGCAAAAACATCTTAACGGTAGAGTTGGAAAATAGCTATTACGGTGGTATTTGGTGGTAGTTTAGCTCTATTTTGTATATAACTTTCATTGAAATATACGCACTGCCCATTTTCTAAGTGTACACTAAGATGAACAACGATGAGATGACAGTCGTCTATTGGAAAATGAAGTAAACGCCACACTGCCTCATTGCTGCTAATACATCGTCCCAATTGATATTGTGTTATTTCGTCATTAGATGTTTTTGCATTGTCAAGTTGAACAACAGCCATATCGCATCCCTTGCTAACGTATTGAATCTCTTGTACGCACATACACCATTCAATATTAATGTCTGCTTTAAACAATTTTAACAGCAATTTACAATAGAGTACAATCCACCGATTATCAATTTCAATTAAATTGATATCGATTACTGATTTTAATCCTAATAATTGCTGTTTTTCTTCCATCTGCAGGTTTCCGACATCTATATAATGGGTATCCAACTTCGAATGTTTGAGTTTCAGGAACCATTTGTTTAGGGTAACGGGTTGTACACTTATTGTCTTTCATACAGGTTGATGCTGTATTAATATGGCCACATGGTCCGTGGATTATATGCTTAGTAACATTGTCAAATAACATATTTTGTTTCATTAGCTATTAAAGCTACTAGTCGATTTCTCTCCTTAGTACTGCTTCTTCAGCACTTAACCGAATTGCAAACGTTAATTCGACGACATGGAGGAATGATACTGAGCCAAGAATTGAATTGGCTATACCGCAACTTATTACCGGAATACCGACAGCCGATCTGAAGATCGAAGTTTACGGTTGCTCCATCATTATCCACCCGTATTCAAGAAACCCTTTTATTATTGGAAGAAGTATGCCAGTCATTAGCTGTACGCATGAATAGCGGTACCAACCCACATGTACGGAACACACCATTTATAAATAGAAACAATCCAGGATACCGAATGCCCATACAAACGACACCTGCATTAACAACACCACCAGCAGCACGACCATCACAATTGCTTGCAATGAGACAGACTTCGCAAGAACCCCGTACGCCTGATCAGCGATAGTATCCAGCAATTACCTGACTAGGTATTGCAAGACCAATATGTTCGAGATGTGGAGAAGAAGACCGCTGGCGGCAGAACTGTCAGCCACACGCTCGATTGTTCTGTTCACGATGTAGAACACCAGGTGTAATGTCAAGGGATTGTCCGTGCAACGTAGGCAACAGAATGGACTGTCTAACGAATTAGCGAAATAACATCTAAGATTGATTCTGACGATGATTGTTCAACCGTACTTTACACGCTCTGATAGATACCGGAGCAGTAAATTCCTTTGTGGGTGATTCAACCCGAAAAATGTGCCGTAGTCTAACCACGGCGTAGTTACGTAAACCAAACCAAATCGAACCCAAAAGGGTATATAAAGGGCTGTTTTTGTAGAAAACAGATAGTACTGGTCGTCGGGACTACTCCTCCCCTCCTTAACACCTTTAAAGGTAAGAAGGCCGGGACCTGGATAGAGGCGGGGCCTAGGTCGCCCTGCGTACCCAATCCAAACAAAATCCGATAGCCAGATTCTATCGTTTCCAGCTTCGGACTGTCTCCGGCAGCCCGATTCTAACTTTCCTTACTTCTGGTTAGCATGCGAGTTCTCCGGCAACCAGATTATTCTTTCTCCAGGTTCTGGCTAGCAAGCGACTGTTCCGGCAGCAATATTCTAACCATTCCAGAATATTGTGTTTGGTTGGATTGTGTAGGTTGAAGAGCGTATGCCACGCAAACACGGGTAGCCGTGAAATATGCCATTAATGCTTTTATGTGTAATGTTATGGTGCCTGTTGCCGTTAGTGTTAGGTAATTATGCTGCGGTCCAGTGGTAGAGTAAGTTTTGAAGTTTATGTTTTTCTATTTACTTTGCTTTGCTTGATTTTCGCTTTTTTTTTTTACTGGACCCAGCTACCAGGTATGTTTATGTATATTTTATTCTATACAAGGGTTGTATTTTATTTTATTTAAATTTCATAAGTTTTCAGTAATTTTTTTTTGGCTTTTCTTTTACTCTTTTCTTGAATGCTGGACTATTGTCTCCACTATCTAAAAGCTGCTCGTACATGCTTTTTCCCTCAACTGTGCTTTTGCAGTTTTGAGGCAGCCGCAAGGCATCCCAAATCAAAGGGTGGCACTTAAGCAAGAAACCCATTTATTTGAGGAAATGGTTTAACCGATAAATCGGCGTTACAGAATTTTTCCATTATTATGCAAATAATAATTTATGTAACACCAGCAAAAACCAGCAGAATCTATAAGAAACCCAAATTAATAGATTTAACAGAGGCTCGAAAATATGATATGAGTAATGAAATTTATGATATGTATCAAAGAAATAATTGCTTAATGTTATTATTTAAATTATTCTTTAGATGTGCTGTTATGAAATTCGTTTAATATAATAAGAAAACTGATGTAGATATCCGAATATATTCCATTGATTCGATAAATTTTTACAGAAATGTTCATTTTAAAGCAACACGTAACAGTGAAAACATTACATGTAAGGCTACAAGAAAAATGAATGTTTGATGGAAGCGAAACAACTTTAAGGGTCCGCATCCGCCTTGCTCAATAAATAAAAAATTGAAAATAAATACCGCCTCCTAATACACTTCCTTTTTCTTTTTTCTAGGCATTAGCTTTTTTTAACTGTGCACTTGGTGTGGTTACTTTTTGTAATAAAAAATTGACATTATACTGGAAAACTCGTAGACTCGTACGCCAGCAGCGAGCAAACAAAGAGAGAAGTATAGGACAAAGTACACAAGTGAAGTGGGACAGAAAGATTTAATAAATACGTAAAAAACATAATGACTAATAAAGAAAAGAAATAAATTGAAGAAAAAAAAACATCTATCGCTTGTATTGAAAAGAGAAATATCTATAGAGAGAAATAAGGTAGAAAGGGAATTGACATTTTTAGAAATAATATCAATATCGCCAAATTATTTTTTATAGTATCTATATGTATATAGATACCATATACCTGATATGTTTACTAATTTTTTTATACATTTTCTTCTATTCTTTTCAATACAAAACGATATGGATAGGTTTCTTTAATTCTAATTTAGTGCTTGTCTTCTCTAGACAGTATGTATTTATTTAAAACCTTCTGCGCCTATTCCTCTTATGTACTTGGTCCAAGCACACATACCAAGATATGTGAGAGTTATTTTCTGTCTCACTATCTCTTATGTACTTTGTCCTATACTTGTTGCGCTGTACGTTGTACTGTAGTTTTTTCGTTGGCAGAAGAATTTCATAAATAAATAAATATTTAAAAATTTATCCTGGTTGTGTCCCTTTTATTATTGCAACAGACATATTGCAATAATTATAATTGCATATATTATAATGCATATTTATAATTGCAAACATATTAATAGACATTTTTTCAAGACGGGAAAAATGTTGAAGGAATCAGGTGGACTTCATAAAACGTCATAAACCCACTGAATTATAAAATATTACAGGCAAAAAAATTTTTTTCATAATTTTTTACTAATTTCATAAAACCGTTTTTGCGCCCCTTATGGAAAAGCATCCCGATGCATCGTTCGCTTACCGCCTGGAGCGATAATTTCAATTTTTAGTTACTAAATATTATTGTTTATTATTATTATTATAAAGTTCTATGGCTTTTTGTCATGATTTTTAGAAATGATTCATAATATTTGTGATACTGTCATAGAGTCTTTATTTGAACTATTGCAAAATCATTTACCATTAGTCAATATAATATTAAACATTGAAATTTTTATACTTATGAATTATGTATTGTATCCAAATTTGAAATTTGTAACCATAGGAATTATGGAATATTATTATTGAACTTAATATAGACATAGAAATAACAAATTTTAAACCAAAAATAAAACAAATGCCACAAAAACTATTATGCTAATTATAAATTTTGGATAATTGCTTTTCTACATCTGGCACAACTGGTGAAAGAACCTGATTCTCAGCTTCTATACGTTCTAACATATGTAAAATGGTTGGTGGAAGTTGTTGGACAGTATTCGAATTTGGCGGGTGAAATAAAAGTTCTCGGGCGCCAGACAATGATTTATTTTCACTGTCAATGAGTTCAATAACAATTACACTAAATTAAATTATGAAATAAATGAACAGAAGTACAGAACGTAATTAATTTAAATCTAAACAACGATCCCCATTTGCGAAGTAAAGGGGAACTTTACGGTTGACGGGAAGTCAGGAAAATACAAAATGTGAACTAAATCTACTAGGGAGGTCATCCGATTCACTCGGTAAGAGGGTAGAATTGGTCGATGTTCGAGAAAGGACAAGAGGATTAGGATGAATTGCGGAATGAATCAAGAATTAAGAAAATTGGTCCGTTGATGAGATTGTCTTCGATCAACGCGGAAAAAAAGTAGTAGAAAAGACTCGAATGGCCTTTTCTAGAGCAGAATTCGATACGAAAAACAAATAGAAGAAAAAATAGGAAGAGCTTTCATAGTTAATAGAGAGGAGAAAAAAAATTACGAGGATACTAATACTAGAAAGAAATCGCTTCCTAAAGACAGACTAAAAAAAATATGTAGTTAGTAAATATGTGGTTAGTAAAATATGTAGACAGTAAAAAATATGTAAACGAAAGTCACTAATTGGCATGAAAAGAGGATTGATCACGTACTCAACAATGGTTTTAAGAAATCCAAAGATATGGGTTTCTTTGTTATTCATACAATGGATGGCGGAAGTTCGACTAATATTCAAAGAAATTAAATGGCATGCACATAGTTATGATAATTGAAACTATCGATTATCAATAATTTTTGGTACTCTTTATTTTTCTTGCGAAGTGTCTGGTACAAAAGTTCAAATCTGCATGATATTTTTCTTCAGATGAAAGGAATACTATGCTCCAAAAATACCAAGATAGAATAATACAAATACACAATGACAAAAGTATACAATAGTTAGAAATTCAGCTGAGGGTTGTTTTCTGTCAATGTCGGTACTTCGTTGTCGTCGTTTGCTGGAAAACACCATAATTCATCTGTGCACTTGTCTGGAGGGGTGGTACCATAAATATCATAACCACATGCAGATTCTTCATCCTGTTTTTGTTTGTCTTTTTTTGGAACATCGATATTTTGTAGTTTGGTATTATTATTATTATTAGAAAAACCTTTTAGATAAAAATATACACATTTTGGAAATGCCATTTTATTACAACCCTCTTGAAGTAAAGATAGTGTTCTGAATTTTCGGATTCTTGAGTAGTGTATAAAATAAATTTCTGAATTAGGTGCTTTTAACTTGTGCAAATTTTGCGAAGTGGACTATAAACAATTTATTTGTTATACAATTAATGATATTTAAATAACTAGTGAATACGGAGATATTGATAAAAGTAAGTAGAAATAGTTTATATACCTTAGTTCGCATAGTCTATGTAGCTCAAAATATTACAGATAGAAAATACAAATGAGTAATATAGCGAAACAGTTCGAAATTTTCCATGTCTGTGGAACCCTTTTTTCCAGCATACAAATTTATGAGTACAAAGGAAACGGCATGAAGCCTATGATATAAACATACATATAGGAGACTGTTGGATGCTGGGATACTGTGTAATAATGTTCTTGTACGTGAAAAATATTTCACGATTTACAATAGTAGAATTTAAAAATCATCGGTCAGTGTTTTTAAAAAAATTAAAGTTTAATTAGAATTAATAGTGTTGTTAGCCAAATATTTCTAATCTGTTTAGATTTTTAATAAATTTCCATAAGAAATACATTTTAAGGTGTTAAACTAATATATCCCTCTATAAAACATGCCTTGTTGCATACGGTTTATTTTTTACTTTTTAGATTTTATAAATCTTTCAGTCTTTATCATTTTTATTACATTTTAATGATGCTGAAACAATAACCGAATAAAAAATTTAATGGAACAGAGAAAAAAAAATATAAGCATTCGAAAAATTTTGTCCCACTATGGAACCTTTTACTCTATATATAAAAACAAGAAAACAGTGTGAGAAAGCTGGCAAAGTCGTAATCAAATTTATTTTTTCTTTGTAGTTTAATAGTCAGTCAATATGTCAATATATATTATAATATAATAAATATTATTATTAAATATTTATAATTAGATTTGTATTTATTAAAATCTAAGCAATTTGATAATAGCTTTCACTTGTAATGGGTAGCCTTATTTTTCCCTCCGTCACAGGTTAATTTCAATAAGTAGTATATAAAATCGACACTTTTAGAAATAATATCTATCAATTATCAATTAATAACATTTAATTATAATTTGTCACGAGGTTCTTCTAGTTAACGAAAAAACGCGTGTAACGTACAGAGCAACAAAGAGAGAAGTATAGGACAAAGTACATAAGAGAGACAGAAGGTTTTAAATACACGCGTAATAAACATACTGCCTAGAAATAAAAAGCAATAAATTACAACAAAAAAGAAAATATCCATATCGTTTTGTATTGAACAGAATAGAAAAAAATTAGTAAACATATCTACATATAGATATACATATAGATGCCATAAAAAATAATTTGGCGAAATCGATATTCTTTCTAAAAATGTCAATTCCCTTTTTACTTTATTTCTCTCTATAGATATTTCTCTTTTTAATACAAGTCATAGATGTTTTTTTTCTTCGACTTATTTCTTTTCTTTATTAGTCATTATGTTTTCTACGTATTTATTAAATCTTTCTGTCCCACTTCACTTGTGTAGGATAACCTATACTTCTCTCTCACACTATGCGAATTTTTTCTATCTCACTTCCTCTTATGTACTTTGTCCTATATTTCTCTCTTTGTTTGTTCTCTGCTAGCGTACGAGTCTACGAGTTTTCCAGTATACTGTCATAATTTTTTTTTACAAAAAGTAACCACATCAAGTGCACAGTTAAAAAAAAGGTAACGCCTAGAAAAAAGAAAAAGGGATATGAGAAACAGACTAAGTCAAATGAGAGAGAATAAGATCGTGTAAAAAGGAGGCGGTATTTATTATCAATTTTTGATTTATTGAGCACTAGCTGACTGGTAAAGTCGCAAGGCGGATGCGGACCCTAAGAATTGTTTTGAAGAAAATTGGCTTTCAATTAGGTATGGGAGTTGTTTTCGATATATCGTTACTTATCGATATGCTAATAAATGATATTTTGATAATTATCAATAAGATTTATATTTATCGATAATTATGTAGATCTTGTATATTACGCATCAGACTGAGTTGGTGCATGTTTCAATGTTAAGGGTAAGTATAAAAAATTACTACTATGATTCTACTTACAAAAACTTAATATATTTATTCTACTTATAAAATTATTATTGTATATTATTATTATTTTATCCACTAAAAAAACAGATAATCAAAGACTTATCCTTATTGCAGCTAAGAAATATTAATTGCTCTGAATGTTCAGATGTTTAGTTAGTCTAATTTTTCTGTGATTACTTGACCACCTTTACTGAATACCCTTTTCGATAGTACACTCGTGGCTGGAATAGACAAATATTTTTTCGCCAAAAAATTCAAAAAATTCTGGGAAAAGCTGGGTAATTTACTTTCCACCATTCTAAAGAATCCTCTTCTGCGTGTACAATAGGTATTTGCAAAAATGTATTCGATTCATGTTCGCAGCAGTCATCTAAATTTTGCCCCATTGTATTCGAAAATAATGAACCTAAACCAGTGGTTTTCCTTTTTTTTATTTTATTTTCGGAACTTACAATAACTAGATTTTCCATAACTTTTATAATTTCTGTTTTTAAATTTGCTAGTAAATCATTATTGAATGACCAAGTTTTAAATCTGGGGTCAAATACGGTACATTTCGGAATACATTTTCATTTTCCTTTTTCTAACGTTTGTCTAAATCATTTAGAATATGTTGTTGAACATTTATCTTGATTGATTTTAAGAATTCATCAGAATCGGAATCCACTATTTGTACTAATTTATTTCGAATCTTTTGGCATAACGGATGTAAAGCAGAAACTGTAATATACTTTTCTCCAGCTAGAACTTCTGTCATTTGTTGAATTGATTCTAATATATCGTTTAAGATAATATAGTATATATATTAGTATATCAAGCTCCGTAATGCACGGAATTGCAGCCGTATCTTAGCAGGACAAAGACCCTAGAAGCGAACGGAAAAGTAAATCCGATGGAAAAAGGTAAAATTACTGAATTAGTCACTTAAACTAGTTCATATCTTACATCAAAATTTTTAGTAGGTCATGCAAAAACAAAAAATGGTTTTGTTCCTGGTAGCTATTTAATATTCGCTTCAAAAAGTCCACCGCCAATTCAGACTATCATGGAGACATGAATGAAGTAGTGTTTTTCAGATAGTTTGACGTTATGTTGCAAAATTTGAAATACCCTTCAATTATCGTAACGGGCAATGCCAGCTACCATTCCACTTTAAAAACGAAACACCCAAATGGTAATTGACGCAAATCGGAAATTTTAGATTGGCTCAACAAAAACAAAATGGTATATTCTGCCATCTACTAAAAGTGGAATTACTTGATAGTGCCAGAAGGTAAATTATGAATAACTACGAAATACAGTTCCTATAAGTAGCATATGTTTCTTTTTCAGAAATATGCCATCAAAAAAATTCAAAACCGATGAATTTGCTATGACTCGTGGGCATAAAGTTTTGCGTTTACCTCCATATCAATGCCAATTTAATCCAATAGAACATATATGGGGCATAGATAAAACTTATAACAATAGACATGTAGGGCGAGATGGCGATTCCGTGGATTGTGCCCCATAAATGTGGAATGCAGCACTTGACCATATTACGCCAGAAATATGGTTTAATGTGGTAAAACATAGCGAGGAGTTGATCAAGGAATAATTTGACAGAGAAATACAATACGATCGAGAAGAAATCACTCCTCTAAGTACTCAATTAGAGGAAACTGATTCTGAAGATACTGATGTGTGAAGATATCATATTTTTTTGTTAGTGGTATATGGTGATGGGTATTTATTTTTAAATAAAAGTAGTTTTAAAAACATCATAAATTTTAAGTATTGTTAGCTAAATTATGGTGCGATTCTATAAAATGCCTTATAGCGATGGAAGATTTACAGCGGGATGTAAGCTTTCAATTTAAATCGGACAAAAAATTCGTATTCTATAACTCAAAATTTTTACACCGCTATGTAACACAGATTTTTGCATTGCTGTTAACTTCGCGGAATTCGAACTAATGCAAAAATATTCAAAATTCTACCCGCATTTATTAAATAAAGATTGTTCATGTTGTTTGTTATGTTTCGTTAATTATTATCTATTCTTACGGTATTAGTCAAACCGTTAAATTTCTAACAAAACCGCAATGTTTTATTTGTTCAACTTTGATCAAAGGGAACTTGCTTATTTTAGTATTACCCTATCTATTGACTCAAATAGACTTAACATTTCATGATTAGCCGATTGAGTTGTTACCTTGTTACATAGGGTTAAATACAATTTGTAATATTCATTACGGCCGCCTTTGAAAGACTTTCAGAAACTGCTTTTCGGGGCGTTCAGAAAACGACCAATTTTGTTGATCCCACAGTCTCCGCCTCTCTTATCGCATTTTATTTCTAAAAATACTTAGAATATTTTTATATTGGTTGGTATAACCAACATTTTTATGTTAGTTTAACCAAACCATACTAAACCAAACATAAGATGTACATAATATATTATATATTGTATGTTATATATTAACAATAATATATAACACTGCATATACATATCTAAAATATTTCTATATATGCGGGTATTATTCTCTGCAAGTAATTCAAATGCAAAAAACCTATGAAATTTCCGTAGTGACCGAAAAATATAACGATCCGCCGTCAATTTCCTCGACGCAAATTTTACAGCGACTGTTAGCCTACGTACATCCAAATGCAATTTGAGAATCGGAATTATCATACATTCTCCGATTTTACATCGCTACAGCGCTGTAAAAATTATGTAGAATCGCACCATTAGTTTAGTTTGGTTAATTAATTCAGTTAAAGAGTACATTTTCTATTTGAAATTATTTAATTTTGTATAATTTTTGTATTGTTGTAAAATTTTATGACGAAATCCGCCTGTGGCAGTTTAAAAATTATGAAAACTTTTGTAGTTATTACTGATAATAAAAGTTCGAATGAAGGAAGAGAGATGGAGAATATTATAAATAAAGTGCAGCAATTCACACTGATCACGAATCACGATCAGCCAACTGCATTCCCATCCCACTTCTCGACTCACTAGTTGACCATACAATTGGTTATTTATTTGCGTGTAGCCGCTACATCGCACATACAAATTCAACTTTTTTTATTTAGTAGAAAAATGTTGAAAACATATATTAAAGAAATTTTAGAGAAAAATATAGCTTCAAGAATTTAGTAAATGAGAAAAACCATTGACCGATAAATATCTACGTAAAATTGTAGAACGAGGTGCTTAGTCGTTTTTAATAATTGTAATTATAATAAAATTAGTTATAAAAGCGATACATAATTTTTATTTAATTAATTGAGAAATTTACAAGAGATATTCATTGAGAATACTCAATAGTTAGCTGATCTATTTCAAAGAGTTACATCAGAGGAAGTACAGAAGAGCATATAGTGTGCCGAAACAAATATAATAAAGGCAAGTTCGATTCTACAAGTTCATTAATAGTAATATGTGGCATAAAAAAATATAAGTAAAATTTAATAGGCATTTTATAGAACATGCTCTCTACGGGATGTTAACGGGGGCTTGTAGGAAAGGTGCAATACGAATAGATCATTAAAAAATGATGTTGGTCATTAACCAAAATGGTTGATGACAGGAGATATAGGGAGTCTATCCTCAATAGTTTCGGTGATAATCAGCATTTTCTGATTTCTTCAGACCCCTTAGCAATGAGATAACAAATTAGGAATTTAGAGAAAAAAAATGTTTCGACGTTGCCGATTTTATACTGTTCTAATTTTACGCTGAAATTGCGAAATTCACTGATGATTAGTGGCAATGAGTTAGGAAATTACGAATAAAAAAAAAATGTTGCGGCGTTGCCAATTTTACACTTTTTATTTTACGTTAAAAAAATTAAGGAAAGTAGAAAAGCAAAATCGACAATAGTTCAAGATATGAACTTTCTTTAATTGATAATATAGATATTATTAATACAGTTGTATGAGAGAAATTGAACTGTTACAACAACCCCCTCTCCACCAACAGGAGAGAAGTTTCAAAGAAATTTTCCGACGACAAAAAAAAACGCACAATGGATCCGACAAGATACAACTCTAGTATCTGGAAGTACCTGAACACCAAAATAAAACTAAAGCAACCTTGCCTTAACCATTTAGTTCAGAGAAGAAGAATATTGATCGTTTTTAGCTTTGGAACTTTGAATCCTGTCGACAATTCGACTGTAAACATTTTTCCCTTGATGAACTTTATTATTAACAAAAGTGTTAACATCGGCGGAATTTTGATTTAAGGAAGTCGAATATTGATGTCTCGAAATACGATGTCTTTTCCAAAATTAACAAAGAGTTCAGCCATTAGTTTCATGAAACTCATGAGTCCAATGATGAAATCTTTTCATGAACTCATGAAATCGCTTAATTGCGCAAGCGATTGGTGCTAAATTTTCATTCCAAGTCTTGATTATTTTGATCTATGTATGCTTGGATAAAAGTTTTAAAAACCCTATTTACGCGTAATATGTTTCTGTTACGTGTTCGTGGGGGCAGCACGACGATGGTAATGAGAAGTACAAAATATTTCAACATTATATTTATCACAAAGTTGTTGACAATCTATTGATTTCATAGGTGTGCCATTAGTGATAATGGTACACTCATCCAATACCATATGTTATAAGTGAACATAAGATGTTTTGGTACTCTATAAGTCAAGAAACCTGCTTCGTAAAGCCTAAGTATTGCCTTGTTTAGAACGTGGAAAACGTCCAATAAAATGTAAACTAATTCCTTGGCACGGTTCTTTATATTCAGGTCTTCTACTCATATAACCAGCAGGTGTTTTTTGTTCTACTTTATTATGCGCACAGTCTCGACAAGCTTTGATATAACAAAATACGTCAGATTTCATGTGCTGAATTTTTAACATGTTTATATAAAATTCCAATTTCAATACGCCAGCTCCTATAACGTTGCGCGTGTAACACTGCATTCATTTGTTCGGTTACACAATGGTACCACTTATCAGAAGATCTTTTAAAATAGTTAGCTAAATTATTTTTAGTTAGAAAATTAATTGTGAGTACTCTACGAGAAAGGAGTCTGGCACGACGTGACCTTTACCTGGTCGATGACTTAATTAGGATTTATAACAGTGGAATATTAATGCTCAACAAGCTAAAGGTTTTTGTAAATCTTTCAAATTATAAAACCACAGAATAAATAAAATTAACCTGATCTAATAGCAACATCATTTTGGGCTCATTTTATTCTTTGGCCACTCCTGGCTAAATATTACGAATTCTTTCTCAGAAATATTCCAGCTGGTTTTAGTTAGATCTGTAATGAAAAAAAATTGACTGTACAAGTACCAAGTATATACAAAACACATATCATGTCTATTGTATATGCCTATGTC
This sequence comes from Platypus cylindrus, assembly GCA_949748235.1. Taxonomy (NCBI): domain Eukaryota; kingdom Metazoa; phylum Arthropoda; class Insecta; order Coleoptera; family Curculionidae; genus Platypus; species Platypus cylindrus. Next base: position 35,662,811 of record OX456488.1, read on the forward strand.
TATATTATAATAGCGTTTTATTTACTCATACCAACATTTGTAAATATCATCCCCTCGGGTGTGTAATTTAACATTATTAATTGAATGTCTTTCCAAAAACATTGTTTTGATAATTCTTGCACTTTCCGACCAATTAAAATTTGCTAATTGAAACTCTTCCTACTTCCGGCGTTTTCAGCGAAATAGCCGTTCTAGAACATTCTAGCATGTTCCATGTAAAAAACAGATAAAAGGAGTGACCAGTAGCTGCTGGTAGCCATTACTGCATCAATTTTTCTAAAGTTAAAATCATCCGTCGCGTTCATTATTTTTTTATTTTCTACTTTCCAATCCATAATTTTTCATAGTTAATATTCTAATTGACTCCATTTTTTCAGTAATTCATTTCTAGATGAATTATTGCCAATTTACCCCCTTTGTCTAATCAATATTCACTTCATAAAATTTTGCTGTTCCATTCGCGTTATATTTCACGCTGACGCCATATGTTTTGTACCTTTCGAGAATTTCACAATAAATTCCCATCTTTTCACTATTACCCAACGAGGAAAAACGTTTTACATTCTTATCTGCACGTTTTCTTCTCAATTATTCGAATATATTTTGTTCTTCAACTTCATCGACAATCCATCGTCGTGAGGTAGCTACATTTATCTGCTTCTTACAATCAACTAGTGCCATAATTCCGACCACTGTGCGTGCGACGTTCTCGCCGCCCCAGTAACTGCAGACGCTATCAGCACCCCGACGACGTCATCATCGACACGACGAAAATTATTGGCTGGAAAGTGCACGTAGGGTATTGCATTTAGACAAACACTCAACTTTTTAGGATCTACACCATTTACTGATTGTTGCATGAATTTTCCTCACAAAAATTATAACTAATTCTATCGTAGAATTTTATCCCAGTTAAAGGCATGTTTTTTCACATGATATCTTTTTTGCATCTGGGATAATATTGGTAGTTGTAACTGATTGTATTACACATTAATTTTCTTATATGATGGCATGTTTATAATAAATTACACATTATCATTACTTATTGCATGTTAGATACAACACTTGCCAAATTTTTTATATTATCTATTTCTTTTTGAAAATTCTCTTTAGATAAAGGTAAATTAAACAATCTATAGAACAGTGAATTATAATATATATTATATAACTTTTTGAGACGTAGATTGGAGAAAATTTTATAATAATAATTATACATGGAACTTTTGTGACTACTAAAATTTGTAGTAGTTATGAAAATGAGAATTAGTGCATCTCTAATAGTTAATAGAACTTTTTTCTTAAAGTGAAAGAATTGTATTGCTAGAATAATTAGTAAATACTGTATCTTTTTTAATCCTAGATTTCTCAAATGTATAAATTTTAATTGTGTAAATGTTGTAAAACACATAAAAATGAAATATACAAATTTACATATATAATACAATTATATATGTAAATTTGTATTTTTTCCATACAGTCCAATTCGCAGCCGTTGCCGATTTGTTTTTCAGAATGAATAAAATACTATGTCTCAATGAATACAAACGAAGTTGCTTGGTAATTCAATTTTCTTTTCTATTCAATTGAAATCGAATTGTCTGCAGCATTTTTTTGTATTCATTGCGAAAAAGTATTTTATTCATTCTGAAAAACAAATTGAAAATGTAGTAGATATTTGCATTTAAGGAAGCTTCACCATTTTATTGAAAAACGCATGGGGCGCCCTCTGTCGAGAGTTGACTATGAGCAGTCGGTTATGTAGAGAGGGGTGAATAGCGAAAAGAAATAGCGTCCCTCGATTTAACGATAAATCGGGCATTTGGATTATCTGTGCTACGGAGTTAGCACCGATAACACGCTATTACCTCAATAGTTGCATGCTTCTCATTTATACAATATAGATTATATAGTTAACCCAACATACACTAGGGTTACTCAAGAATGCTGATCTCAGTAGGCCTGAGAGCTGGAATGTTGTAAAAGATGAAAAATCCGTTATATATGTATATATATCGTAAAGCCTGTCTACCATTTCGGGTGTATGCTTGTTAGTCTTTATCTTTTTTTCCTTTTTCTTTCTTTCTTTCTCTAGGCTTATTCGCTTTTGCCTCACGTCACTACGTCGCTAAACTTTCTCCATTCTTTCCTGTTGTTTGCCATCCTACTAGCTTCACTCATCGTTATTCTTCTGCTTTGTAATATCTTTTCTATTATGTCATTCCAGGTAGTTTCAGGTCTTCCCCTTTTTCTTTTCTGCCCAGGTCTAGCTTCCCATACCCTTCTCACTTGTCTTTCCTGTCCCATTCTTTTCAGATGGACCCACCATCCCAACTGCCTCTTCTCTATGTATTTGTGTATCGCCTCTATTCCTAATTCTTTTCTTATTTCTTCATTCTTGATTCTTTCTCTCTTTGTCACCCCCTTTACTTTCCTCATGTATTTCATTTCTACCGCTTGGACTTTACTTATTTCCTTTTTATCTGTTATCCATGTCTCACATCCAAATGTCAGTATTGGTCTTATTATTGTTTTATAGACGTTTATTTTTGTTTTTCGTGTTATTTCTTTTTTCCCCACAATCGGATTGCTGATACTGTAAAACACTTTCATTGCTTTTCCTATTCGGCTATTAATTTCTTCTTCTTGCTTTCTTGAACTAGTTATTTCTTTAGTTGCTCCCCGATCACCATGACTTTTGTTTTCTCTTTACACATCTCCATTCCGTTCTCTCTAAGTTTTTCATTCCATTTATTTATGCTTGTCTGCAACTCTTTTTCGTTAGATCCGATCACCATTATATCGTCCGCAAATGCTCCAATCTTTACTTCAACTCTCTCCATACAATTCCATCCCATGTCAAGTCCTCTAGTTCTTTCTTTCGCTTTCCTTATTATTTTGTCCATGTAAATATTAAATAATGTTGGACTTAGTTCTAATCTCTGTCTTAGTCCGTCTTCCGTTTAAAATTTTTTTGATTGTCTGTATTTGACTATCACGCTATTTGAGTTTTCTTCATATATTTTTTTTTATTAAGCTAATCATTTTCCTGCTTATCTCTTTCTCTGCCATCATCTTCCACAATCTATCTGTTCTTACTTTATCAAATGCTTTTTTTAAAACTAAAAAACCCATGTATACATTTTTTTTCCTTTTACTTGTTTTTTCAACTATCTGCTTAATCGTAAATATATGGTCTTGAATGCTTCTGCCTTCCCTAAATCCTGACTGTGATTCGTCCAGAGTTTTCTCTATATTAATTTTTATTCTCTCGTTTATCATCATTTCCAATACTTTCATGTTTGTATTTAATAGAGTAATTCTTCTGTAATTATTACAATCTTTCTTATCTCCTTTCTTAAAGATTGGTACTATCAGTGAATGCTGCCATTCTTTAGGTATTATTTGCTCTTTCCATATTTTGTTATATATGTCCAGCATTACCTGCCTTCCCTCTTCCCCCATATATTTTATCATTTCAGTCGTTATTGTGTCACTTCCTGGTGCTTTTCCATTCTTCAGTTGTTTTATGGTATTTCCCAATTCCTCCATATTAAATTCCTCTTCATCGTCTTTGCATTCCTTTCTCTCTGTATTGTCTGCTTCTCTTGTATCGTTCCTCTCTATATTGTCTGACAGCAGCTCTTCAAAGTATTGCTTCCATCTTTCCTTTATTTCATCTTCCTGCTTTAATATTTTTCCTTCTTTGTTATTTATATATGTAGCACTGTTGTTTCCTTTTCTTATTGTTCTCAGTCTACTATAGAACATTTTTTTTTCCTCTGCAGCTTCGTTTTCTAATTTTTTGCCGAATTCTGCCCATTCATTTCTTTTCGCCTCCAATACTAATTGCGGTACTATTTTCCTTTCCTCCTTGTAACACTGATACGTTTCTCAATTTTTTTTTTTGTAAATATTCCTTCCATTTTTTCTTTTTTATCTCACTCTTCTCTTGATCTCTTCTGTCCACCATGCCGTTTGTTTTATTTTCTTATTTCTTTTTATTTTTCCACACACTTCCGAGCTTATTTGTAGTATCATCTTTTTGAATTCCTCCCAAGTCTCTTCCAAACTTAATGCCTTCCATTTCTCATTTCTGCGCTCGATCATCCTCTTCATTTCTTCTCTATATTGCTTTGCCATCTCTCCGTCTTTTAGTCTATACGCTTTTATTTTCTCATATTCTATCTTATCTTCTTTTCTCTCTCTGTTGTCTGATTTTAGTGGTTTCTTTATTTTTGATATAACCATATAATGATCACTTCCCACTTCCGGTCCTCTTGATACTTTTACATCTACCATGTTCTTTCTATTTTCATTTCCTGCTACTACATAGTCTATAATTGATTTTTCGTTTTTGCTGCTCATCTCTCTAGCATACTTGTGTATATCCTTGTGCTTATACTAAGTATTTGCTATAAACATATTGTTGATTCGGCAAAACTCTATCAATCTTTTCCGTTATCATTTAGTATTGTCTCCCCATTCTGGCCCAATATTCTGCTCTCTCCTGTTTTTCCCTTTCCCACTCTACTATTAAAATCTCCTGCAATGTATATTTCGCCTTTTGCCCTTTCTACCGTCTCTGTTAACATTTCACAGAATTTCTCTTTGTTCTCCTTTTTGTCGTCTTCATTTGGTCCATACACACTTATTATCGTTTTAATGCTCTCATTATCATCCTTCATATTTATTTTCAATATCCTCTCTGAACACGCCTTCCATTCTTCTATATTGTGTGCCCATTCCTTTTTTATCATACATGCGACTCCCTCAGCTGCTTTTTTCTCTCTTCCCACTCCGCTATATATAAATACACTTCCTTTCATCATTTTTTGTAATCCTCGCCCTTTTTTTTTTCGTTTCCGTTATTGTAAGTATGTCTATCTTATTTTCCAGAAACTCATCTTCTAGTTCTATTTATTTTCCCTTTATGCTTCATATATTCCATGTTGCTAATCTCCATATTTCTTCATTTTTTCTTCTCATTGTTTTCTGCTCCTTTCCCCAATTCTTTTTCAGTTTTTTGTTTGTTTCTTCTTTTCTTCCCAGCTTCCATAATCTATCCTATTTCGATATTGTTCCTCCTTTCGTTTATATATTTGGCACTTTTCGCTGGTGGCCATGTGCTCTATATCTTTACCTTTAATTCTTGTGCAGTTGGCGCATTTTATCTCATTTTTCTCACAATCTTTCCCTTCATGTCTTTCCTGTCCACATCTGTAGCATACCTCCATTCTTGTACAGTACTTGGCTACATTCCCATAGCAGCAGCATTTATAACAGATCGCAATCTTCACATATTGCTCTACCTGTTTTACAGTAAAATCTATCAATAATTTTCCTATTTTTACCACGTACTTGAATATCTCATTGCCAGCTTCTACTACCCAGTCCTCCACATATTGTTTACTGTTCCTAAAGCCATTTTTTTTAACTGCTCTTATTACTGTCTTCACCTCTCTAATCCCCACTATTCTCCTTATTTCTTCATTTTCTCTTAATATTTCGCTTACTATTTCTTCTTCAGTATATCCTTGCTCAACTTTTTTTATTATAAACAACGGCTTTGTTTCTTTCATTTTCCTCACTGTCATTCCTTTTACTTCCGCCAGTTTCTTCCCTATTTGCTCCTGTTGCAGCTCGTTTCTGCACTTCATCACTACCAATCCACTTTTAAATTTTTTTACTTCCTTTATACCTTCTTCCCCTACTTCTTCTATCGTAAGGTTTTCTCTTATTTTTTCCATTACATTCTCCCCTTCTGCCGCTTTCACTGTTATTTCTCTTATTTTTTCTGGTGTTTTCCATCCCTGTATCTTTTTTGTACCATTTTCTTTTTTTCTTTCAGTGATCGCCGCATATGTCTTTTTGCTTATTTCTTGATTTATTGTACCTCCCACTGTCAATTCTAATATTTTTGTTTCTAATTCATCCATTCTGTTTTTAAATTGTTTCTCTATTTGTTCCAACCTTTGTTCTACTTTATCTTTTTTTTCTCTGCCTTCTCCATATTTTCATACATTGTGGCGGTCATTTTAATTACAATTCTTTCTATATTCTCTATGCTTTTTTCCATTTCTTCCCGAGTTCGTCCTTCTTCTCTTTTATTCCCCTCTTTAAATAACCTAATTTCTCTTTGTATCAGTTTGATTTGGTTTATTAGCTCATCTGATACTCCACTTGACATTTTTTTACTATCTTCTCTTTCTTCTTTCCACATATCTTTCTCTCTTAGTTTTATTCTTTTTTCGATGTTGTAATCAACCTATATGATTTGTTTGTATTTTCTTCCTCATGTTCCTCATCTTCCTCCGTTGAGATTTTTCTTTTCCTATACTCCACTTTTCCCACTGGTGGAGTTCTTTTTGCCTTAGTCGCCACTTTGAATGGGTTTTTATCCTCCATTCTAGCGAGATCAATCCTATTTTTATAAAAATAAAAAAAACTTTATTGTTATTTTAACCTTAAACCACTATATACCAACAATCAATACTCTACTTATCTGTGTATCTATTTTTCGATATATACACAAATAGACATCCGACCACTTTCACTGCCCGATATAGGCTCCATATATATGAATTAATATTTTGATTATCTCCCATAAGCTTATTAAGTAGTGGCTTTAAATATAGCTATTGTAAAAATTCCTCGGATAGTTTGCATCATAAAAATTGTTTATGATTAACTCACAGCCACTTATAAAATGATCTAATTTTTTTGCATAACCATCTAAATTTGGAAAACAATTTAAATATTCTGGTCTGAAAGCCATTGATGAAAGTGAATCACAACTATTTCTTAATTTATCTGTTACAGTAGAAAAGACAGAATGTGAGGAAAATGAGTCGTTTACGATTTTTATTTGTAATTTTTCACAAATTGAACTTATATCGTCAGTAGACATTAAAATCAATTTTGCTTACCTAACTCCGAGGATCAACTTTTCCATCAGGATACCTTAAAGTTCCAGCGATGAGTGTCTGGATGCAGCTCATCCTGATGAATTCTCAATAGTTGAAATGATGCCGATATTCTTCTGGGAGCAAGCTGATTAATTGACACGATGCAATAAACTTTGACTTTGCGAATAATTACCGACTCCAGTTAACTTTTATTGTAGAATGGGAAAATAATTTGTTTCTTCTACACTTATTTCATTCAATAAAATAATACAACTTTTTAGTGTAATTTTAGTAACTCAAAAATATTGATTATAATTATATCAATGTATCCGGAAACGACTAGCCACTCCTCGACTGATAATCGTATTTACCAGCCAGTTGCCGATCTACGAATGATCTTCATAAGAAATGTTTATCTACTTTAAATTTATTATGCAACTATGTCACCGTGCACGAGATCTCAAATAATTCTGGAAACAGATGCGAATTTTATCAGAGCCTCAGAACAATTTTAGCTGGCCTCAGAGATCCAGAATGTACCATCATCAAATGTAATTAACCAACATCTATGATGGATGCACCCAAAATAGTTATAGAAGTAGAAAATATGGGATACTTCAAAAATTACACAAGATTAAATCAAGGAATAAAATATTGCCATGATTCAAATAATTACGAAACTATACGCTTCAAGAGTAAAAACAAATTCGAAAGAAATCGCAAAAGTAGTAATTATAACGCAAATAACAAATAAACAAATTTTGAAACAATATTCTTAAATAAATCAAATGGTAACAGACTCCCTTATATAATTCATAATGTATTCATAATTATATTCAAATAGAATATAAAATTACTTGTAGATTCAGGTTCCACAATGTCATTTATTAATCCGGAATTAAAACAAATATTTTAAAAATTCTATAAGAAATGTCCCCTTCACGGTATCCGCAGTTATCAATACGAAACGCATAAATATAGCACAACGATGCCTATTTCTAAGACATTTAAAGTAAATAAACGATTAAAATAACGGCTAAAATTCTTTTTCTTGAAGCTTAATCGGCTTAGACAATCTAAAGTTACTTCAGCAAAAATTAGACCTTTCAAACGCATTTCTAATCATTAAAAGCGGATTCAGGCTCGTACGTAGAAATTGAAGTTGTAGAAACGAGTGGTCGCAGAACTACGTAGAAATGCGGGTTGGTTGATGTATAATTATGACTTTATATAAATTTATGTTTTTTCTCATACATAGAATGTGATAAGTTTACCAGGTTTGATAAACCTTTTATAATATAAATTTATAATTGAAATAAAAAAAGGATATAAATAAATAAAAATAAGTGGTCACAAATAATAAAAAAAAAACAACAAATTAAAAATTACTAACAATCAAGACAAACTATTTTTTGTTTATGTATACAAACGCAGAAATAACCACGACAAAGTTGAACTACAGACTTCTGCAACATCAACATTTGCGTACACTTGCGACACAATACTCTGTGTTCGACCTGGAAAGGTCCCATATGTATAACATCGTCTATAGTTTTCTGCAACCACTCCCTTCGTCAACATCAATTTCACACATAGTTAGTGTTAATGGTCAATAGCAGTATATTTAATACAAGGAATTAAAAATAGACTGAATTGTAGTAGTTTTGCCAAACTATTTAAATATCACGCCACAAAATTGTGAATGACAGTTGATGTTGACAACAAGAGAAGAAAAAAAATGGAGGAAAAATAAAAAAAATGTGATTATGATTTTTAATTTTTAACATTTAATTATTGAGCAATAAAGAACATTTTAAAATTAACTATCATTAAATATAATCATTTTGAATAAAAACTAATTTTAAATTTTAAATAACACGGTGTAACGTTTTAAATCGGCCGGTAGGATATTCTTATATACATTTATTTATATTTTGCTGTTTGTTTGGTAGATAATTATTTCTATTTTATTTTAATAACTTATGACTTTCCACTCTGAATACGTCCCTGGTCTCATTTGGGCACATTCGACCCCATTGCGTCTACGAGGAAAACAATCGATCACGATCGATTGATATTGACAAAAAAAACCAAGAATCAGCAACCGAAGTGCTTGATTCGATTAATTTGTATTACGCGGATAAAATGTGGAAGAATAGTTAAGACCCTAATCGGGTTCTGTAATTTGCTCCCAGATATAGTCGTCGGTTGGCAACAACTATTGCAAAAGACGGTGCCCATTTCTGGTAATTTTGTACCTGATCCTGGTCCTGAGAGTCCAATGAAGTCCTGAAGAAGAGCGGAAGCTGCAAGCTGCACGTATGTTGGGTTCACCCGTCAGCCACCACCATTAGGTATCAACTACAGACCAACACTTATTTGCGAAGTTTTTCTTTTCGTTTTTTATATACTTGCTGTTTTATTTTGAGTTTGTCACTCACCTGGCTATCATCATATAGCCAAGTAACAAAACACGAGTTTTCTATATTTAAATTATTTGCTTTTTTTGTAAATTATTTTTTCATTTCATTCGGTAACCTGTGTTGCAGCAGAGTTCTACGACTAGAGTCCTTCCAGCCAGATTTCTAACGCTTAAGGCTGGATGGTGCCGTAATTACAAACCATTATTTTAAAGTCAAGTACGAACATTTGTAAATTTTCTTGATTTTCTTGTAAGTTAAATAAATAACTTTTGATTAATAAATATTAAACTCTAATCAACGTCTCAATTTTAAATAAATTTACTGATGATTCTTTAAATATTTATTCTTCCATAAATATAACACGTGTTTCGTACAATAACATCATCAGATGTATATGGATTAATATAAAATTTTATATTATACTACTGTCTGAACCCGACTTCGTTCGGCGATGACCACCCGTACTGAATACTATGAGTACTCGAACTTATTCCGGATTACCATCGCAAAAATAGACATTAATATAAATGTTTTATTATGTAGACTACATGTAGTAGAATTTACTTCTAAAAAATAACTTTCGTGTTCTTTTTATTTTTGTAATAATTTTGCGCTTAGGCTACTGAGGCACAACATCCGTAGTCATAACATTATAACACCATTAGAATTGTGATATCGGATATTATCGAAACTTTATACCAGGCATTACTATACTTTTTGTATTTTTGTAATAGTAGGCTAATGGTATTGAGATATCAGGAGAAGTAGAAGTAATTTTTAGCAACTTTATATTAATTTAAAAGCAAATATATATATTGACTATATATTCCATTATATTTCATATTATATAATCAAATATCGTACATTGATTTAAAAGTAAACCATATTTCTTTAAAAAAAAAAACAAAAACAGCAGAGTGGATTGTATTAAGTACATGAAGTGACAAAAAGATTGTTAAAATTTTTTTCTAGCTACCACTGGTCAATGATTTAGAAAAAAAGTGAGAAAACGGTGGGCTGATAAATGCGATTATAAGAGGAAAAGAGGCTAGTCGTCTCAGGATCGTACTGATGTACTGGTAGTTATAACTAATATTTCTGGGTTACTAAAATTACATTACGAAATTGTATTATTCTATTGAATAAATGAAGTGTAGAAAAATACACTTCATTTAAAATAAAAGTTATTTTCCCATTTCCACCCGAAAAATGAACTCATGCTTACCAAACGAGCTTATTTATTCACACTCATTTTTATTTACGTTTGAACAGTTCTTTTAATTTCTGTTCAGTTATCGTTATTAACCCTAAAAGTAACGTTGATAAAAATCGACTATTTTTATATGCAATTTTAACATTGTAAGACTGAAACAACTTTCATAATTTTTTAATGCTTATTGCATACGTGCGAAAATTTGCATTAATAAACAGTAAAATGATCAGATTGCAGATAAAATAATAAACCTATTATTACTTAATGGGTTCTCAAACAACTGCTTTAATTATAATTTTGCTAAATGGTACAGAAATAAAATAGAAAAAACAATACTGTAAGCTAGAACGAGTCTAAAGTGTTTATTAAGGTTTGCTATTTTTTTTGCGATTTAAAAAAGTCTTTGACAAAACTGACGTCCGTAATTTTATGCATGATTCTTATTTTATGTTCTTATATTTACATGTTGGTGAAGCTATACCATGAACATAATGTTTTCACAATTTCATTAAATTGTATAATGATCTAGTAGCATGTACCAGCACTATCTATTCAGAAGCGAAGATGAGGCTTGTGCTGCAATATGTGCCTAGAAAAAAAGTAGATATAACGATCAGTGTTGAGGATTCTGATAAAAGACACTTTAAAATTAAAAATATTAATGAAAAGCATTATTTTTTAAATAAAATTTTAAAATTAAAATACAATTTCATAGATTGATAGATTTCATAGACATTAGATTATGTTATAATTAACACTTGAAGTACATCACAACAAAAGTTAAAACACTGAAGTATAAAACATTCAACAATTTTTTTCGTATTGAGCTCAGCGCACACCACTTTGCTTCTGCTAAGTTGCATTATCTTCCACAAGTAATCAAAATTATTTACAAACTAAACTAGGTCAAATAAGTTTCCGCGCCACTGGCGCAAAAGTGGCACTTGCCCGACGATTTTTGTCTGGAATATGTTTCTCCATACAATCATCTGGCTTGTGCCCACCACTTTCATCATAGATTAACAACATATTACACAATTCCGCGTTCTAATATGAATACTGCCACGCCATGATAATTGAATAACGGGCATTGTATGTTATATCGATATGGAATTTCAGACTTTTCTGTCCTAGAATTACTAGATAATGATATTAGAAGACAATTACAAAAAATTTTTTCCCGATTATCCATAAATAAAAAAAAACTAGGACACTTTGAATTTCCTATCTTTTACCAGATTTCACGCGTGATTCGACATACTGTCCCCCTGCTGGCGGCGTGTAACGTAAACGAAGCATAAATAACAAACCAAACCAAAGTAGACGACAAAAATTCTGTTTGTAATAGTTTTCTAATGTAAATATTTAATGATTCCAAAAAGCAATTTTCTAAAAGTAGAGATCCACTATAACATACAAGAGCCTCAAAATAACTAATAAACCAATTATTTTAGTTAATAAAGTGCAATATTGAGCAAGGTTTTTGAAAAATATGTTAGCTCAGACAAGTCAAAAATTAAACTAAGAAGTTATTGAAGTAGTGTGGTCTAGTCAGCTGAAATGTGTTATTTAGATCTCTGTCCAAAAACGATAAGCACGAAGTCATTTGTTACAGAAAAATCACTTCACACTGTAAATTTTTCTATTAATAAATTCTCAAGGATTTGTTTTTGTTATCAGTTGCTTTAACAATGCAAAATGCGAATGTTTAGAAAGAAGTAAAATGTGGTTCATTTCTTTTGTTGGCGGGGCGTACCGCTCAGAATTTATAATTTCAATGGTAATAATTTAATAATGTACTTAATTGCTTAATTTGATATTATGAGATAGCATTATTAATTTAAGAATGGTATTGCGTAATAATGTAACTAATAAAATTGTAAAACTAGGTTAATGGTGCGTAGTTTTTTGTTAGCTGATAGCCAATGCAAATCGATATGGCATTTGATTTCGAAATTAAGTGTTCAATCAAAAGCAAAGCAATTGTTGTATTAATGAAAACTTTTTTTCACGGCATTTAAATAAAAAAATATTACAGCTAAATTTATACTTCATATTCAAAACAAAAATGTAATAAAAATAATTACTCTCTAATTTATTACTAAAATAAAGTCACCAGGTCTCAAACGACAAGCAAACCTGTTTATTTTCTTTCTCAGCATAACGATAACATTATGTATTGGAAATTATTATTATTTTTATGGATATAGTGCTGCAATCAGCAGGATCTGTCGTCGCAATTATTCTTTTTTTTCGATAAAAACCAAAATTAAATTTGATTATTGAATTGAAATTATGATTTATGGAATGTTAAATGTTTAATACTATTAATTAGTTAATACTCAGTTCCAATACTTAATATGTGTTGGAACGGATAAAAATTTAAACTTTAAAATTCGCCTAAATTATTAAAACGCCGCCACTGTCTCAAAGGAAATGTAAAAATGTTATACTACGTGTGATATTGAATTCGTTAATAAGTTCAATGTTTATTCTACTCTCCAAGACAGAGTATTGCGTAGATCGGTTACACTGACGTTCATGAACGTTTTTGAAGAAATCAGAAAATACTATTGAAGATAAACCTATAGTTCCTTAACAATTTTCGGTTTGTTTTTTAATGACCTATACGTGGTGTGATTTTCCTACAACTGTTGGTTAACACCCTGTATTTTTTTTTATTCAATAATTTGTTCTAGAAAGTGAAACTTGTCAGCTGTTGAGTGCCCATTAATCATTTGAAAATACAGAAAACGTTCTCAGTATATGCACTATTAAAAGTAAGCGCAGACTATTATCGAAGAGCAGCGTGTCGGGGCGCATCGCAAAAATGTGTGGGTCGCACACTATTAACGGATTTTTGTTCACCAGCACTGTACTAAGGCATACTATCTATACTATAGATAGTAAACACAGGATGTTTCAGTTCAAATGACAAATATTTACACCTCGTATAGGTGACATTACATTATGATCATCTTGAAAGTTTGAACGAATTGGCATTAATAATAACTTAGATATAGCCATTTTTACATATTTCAATTTTTCAGTGCGGTCCCGTGAACAAGGTAGGTCATGGTATAACTAACTCTGACCTGAAGAATGAATGCAATTAAATATGACACACAGTCATGCTCACGCACTTGTGTACTTTTTTTTTGTACGTGGTTCAATAAGCTAATAATAATTATTTGTGGTGACTTATGAAAGAGATATTAGATTAAGGAAAAATGAGAACAGTTAATTTTTATGTGCTTTTACATTTGGTTTTATAAAGAGAATTTTAGTTAGATTTTTACGAGAATCGAATTGAGGCATAGTACGTAGATATTAATGTTTATTATTAAGTACATGATTTCTTTAACTTTAACTTAATGATCTCTTACAACTATAAATTTAAAAAATAATATATATAAATATATTAAATTAGTATTAGTGAAAGTCAATTAGTTTTTTACGATTTATTTACGTATAAGGAACGTAATCCCTGTCTAATGCACCCGCCTGGGTTAGACAAGGACACTAAGTGCGGAGGCACGGAGAAGTTAGTCCAATCGAAGATTGTCGAAATACAAGACATGAACAAGTGTCGTGCAGCCAATCAACACCTTTCCTTCTTTACACGTCGAGTCTTTGTCTAAGACAAGCTGATAATACCAAATAAATAGTCTAAATTATCAGCTTTAAATGATAATTAATTACCACGTTATTTCTTACCCATGCATATTTTTTTTTTCACAAATTGCATTATTAAAGTCTTTGTGTCTAATGAAAAATTAAATTAGAAGTTCATGCCGATTAGACCAAAATTTGTAACTCAGTTACGATAGTGGATTATTTACGCATATCTTGCAAAAATGTTCAACTTATTTTAAGAGTCGTTTCATACTTTTGACTATTTTTTTGTAATTCAAATTCCGACCACAGTTGCCAGATATTTACCAATGGCAGCGCCAAATTTACCATAAAATATTGCCCAAAAGTGCCAAAATCGAAACAGTGTTATCAGTTCAGAAAAAAAAAAAACGGGAAACATTTGGAAAATGCTGTGCAGGTAGGTGGATATTTGATCCCGAATAAATGTAACGTCCTGGAAACAATTGATCTGAGCTCCAATCATTATTAAACTAAAATTCAACCATTTCATTTCTTATTCATTCACTATTAACTCTTTCTTACAAAAAATAATACATAATTTTTAAAATTAAGTTATTACTTCGATTCTGAATAATCATGTATCTTCACTTCTTGCATTGCCAACACCTTACTCTTAAAAAAGCGCAGCGCCTCGTATTAAAGAAAAAAATGCCCAATTTTTTTAAAAGATATCGATCAGCGCTTTTCATAAAAAACGCACAAGCTAGCAACTCTGAGTCGGACAACAATTTTGTTTCTTTATTGATACAATTCAATGGAGTTCGGAGAACTATGTCATTAAAAATAATAATAATAGAACTACAAATAATAGGAAAAAAAAGAAAGTGAAAACAATATAACGGCGTGCGGCATTGAAATATATCATGTACGTATTTAAAAGAAGGCTTCGAAGAAGTTTTCTAACTTTTAGAAAAAAAAAAATTTTTGCCTTTTCAAAAAAAATTCCGTGAAGAGTAGCTAATTTACCTGTCAGGCATACGCTGTTAAAATATATGTCAATACCTGAAAAACACTGTATATTTGTATCTATACGTCTACCGATCAGAATTGAAGGAAATCAGTTTGTAGGTCTGTACCCTGTACAAAAAAAAATAATAAATTTAACCAGAAAAAAAGATGTGTTCAAATCCCTTTATATATAAGACACAATTTCTATTTTCAAAAATTGATCAAGGTCTCCTTTTGGTACTAAGAATAGGCTGACATGTTTTTTAGAAATTCTATTATTGACAAAGTATAAATTCTGATAAATAGATAACGTATGTGTATATGTATAGATAATGAAGGTTCAGAAATATTTAAGCCTTAATTTTTTGTCCAGAAAAATCACTTTCTTAATTAAATATAATTTTTAAATAATCAAATATTGAATTGGAAATTAGTGCGTGTTTAATATGATGCGAGCATATTCTAGTCCATAGATAAATTTCAAAAATACAAAGCTAATTCACCTATTGCAATGAATAGAAACTCCATAATATAAAATGCATTAAATCATCCTGTTTAGACAAAAAAACACTAGCCTCTCAGGCGCCAAAATCCACATAGACTTCGATTTTGGAAAAAAAGGACACGGTGCGATGCGCTCCGTCATAGTGTGTGTTATTCTTAAAGGAACTTTGATGTATTTCATGTGGTAAAGCTTGCAAAAAATAAGCAGACACTTATTATGTCTGCTCATTATGACGTTTGTAGATCTGCATGATATTAGTTTAAATAAAGTTAGTTTAATTAAATAGTAAAAAAAAGCAGGTGTGGAAAATTTTGTTCTTCTTCAACAACAGCAGCACAATTTATTTCTATGAGCCTGATATAGATAGATATATAGATTTTTTGTAAAGTTAACACTTTAAAACAGTGTTAAATGTGAATCTAACATAATCATACTTAGAAAATATAGAACACCCGCTGGGACGCTCTAATAAATTTTGCACATAATTTCATAGTTTTATTAATAAAATTAAATTTTGGTAATCTTTTGGTAATGTAATTTTGCATCCTCTCTATTTAAACCTCATACTATGGCATATATACATCATAATGGCATATAAAAAATATTGCCTTATAGACAGCCTTGTAATTATTCAAGAATTTGAGAAGTGTCTCTTTTTCAATAATATTCTAATTCTGTATTAATTGAAAAATTACTATTAAAATAAATACCACAGTAAAGAAAATACTTCCAGCATTAATTTATAAATACTTTACCAATATATGATATTATTAAACATTAATTTAATAATTTTATATATGTAATTAATATTATAAAATTATATAATTTTATATTATATAATTTTATTATATTTATTTTATTTTAATATTATTATAATAATTAAATAATAGATTATAATTATACTCTATTATTTATAATAATCCAATAAATATATATTTATAAATATTTATATATATATATATATTATATTATAATATATTATATATATAATATATATGTATGTGTATAAAATATCTATTACTTATCCAGTCTTTCCCAAAAAACCATTAAATGAGCTCTATCCAAATGACGTTTAGTTCGCGACAACTCAATAACTGTCACATTCCATTTTGCCACATTCGGATCTAATCGCATTTCATCGTATTTTATATGAAAAGCGGCGATTTTATCAAAAATCTCAACTGGTGTGTCCCATGGATAGCTAATCAAAATATAAAGAAACACAAGTGTAAATTATGCAGGAATTATAATAATAAAATTATTATTACTGTTGATTTTATTCACAAGATCCAAAAATGCAGAAGGTTATAATGAGTATCATTCTGATAAAAGGTAAGGCAGTTGTATTGTAGTGCAGTGCAGTTGCTGAAAAGTCTGACGTGCATAGTTCAAATGGAAGCATTCAGATAGATGCAAGCTGTGGTAAGTGTGTTGTAGGGCAGTGCAGAAGTTTGCAAATTTCAAACTTTCTGCACTGCACTACTGACGTGAACTAGCAATAACATATGAAAATGCGGAAATAAAGATATTAGTTTGAAGAGTTTAGTAATAACAAAATCGGATAAACATATTTTGTTTTTACCTCTAGTTTTTATATTTATTAAATATTACAAACTGGTATAATGTGTGAAAATATTGACGACAATTTAGCTGAATTGGCTGGAGACTATCCTGCCCTTTGGGACAAATCATCACAACTTTTTAACAACAAAATTAAATTAAAATGCTAGGTCTGTTAGATTTTTTTTAGTTGAAAACCAATTATACTAAAAGTTTATCAAACAAGTTATGAGTCATTTTTGTGTAATTAAAAAATGTCTCATGGTCATGTAATTTGATCTCTTGAAACAAATTGTGATAATGTCCCTGGTTCATTTTTTTCTTTTTTCATTTATTGGTCGAATCTACCACCTTATAGTGGTGGATCCATCCTCCAGTCGCCAATAATAAATTGTTTGTTTGCTGGCTTAGCATTAGAGTTCCAATCATTGCATTATTATTCATTTTGAATTTGAAACAGATACGACAAGAGGTTGTTTTGTTGAGATTCAAAAAAACACAAAAACTTAGGTTATATTATTAAATCGCTCTGTAATGCAACTGCACTAATTTTTATGTGATTCTTCTCTTGGAAATTATGCAAAAATACTGCACCACAACTGCGCCGCCCTACCATTCAATTGCCTTACCTTCTATCTGAATATATATATGCTTTGAGCTTGAATCCCCAGTATACTAATAGTTTAGCCTGAAGTGTGAATTAAATGATGATTATGTAGGATCACATAATCACTTCATCTATTGTAGTGGAAGGGGCATTACTTTTAAACATTGTAACCACCCATGCAAAACTTGCCTATAAAACGACTGATACAGTCGTTACAGATCTTAATTACTGCAACTAACTGCTTTAGTACTACAGCGTAGTAAAGTATACTAAGGAAACATAGACCGACATCTTCAGTGGTGAGAGCATTCATTTTTATATAGCGCCAAATCAGTGCAAAGTTTCTAAGATGAACTAATCGGAAAATTCTTGCTGGCGGGAAATTTAAATGTGCCCTAATGACTCTTGGCCTAATCCACATTTAACACATTAGATGGCGCTGACCTATGTAAAAAACAGTATTTTAAATTTTACTCTTGAATTATATTAATAAATTCAATTATTTTTTCTTGATGAATATCTATTCGAATTTTGCATTAATTTAGGTAAAAACAAAAAAGGAAACCAATTTAAACCGATTAAAACATAAAAACAACAGAAATGAATCAACCAAAATCATTCAAAACGAAAGTATAACATAATATTTTTTTATAAACACTGACAACATCCAACGAGTTAAAGACAAATAATTATAGTTTTGAAATTTGAAGGGCTAATTAACAAAAATATATAAAAAAATATGATTCGAAATAAGATCACTTATATTGCGTATAATTATACTATATATAAGTATGTATACATATACAGGGTGTTAATTTTAATTATAGGAAAATCACGTCACGTATAGTTCATAACGAATTACATTTTATTTTTATAAAAATTTAAAAACCGAAAATTGTTGAGGATGATGAATCTATCTTCAATAGTTGCCGAGATAATCAGCATTTTCTGATTTGTTCAAAACCGTTGAACTGTAATGTAACTGACCTACGCAATACTGGGTCATGAAAAATAGAATATACATTAAACTCATTAACGAGTTCAATGTCACACTTAGTATAAAATTTCTCTATTTCCTGTGAGAGACAGTAGCGGCGTTTTAATCTTTTAATTTTAAAGCGAATTTTAAAGTGGAAATTTTTACAGATTTTCAATCTTTCAATATTAAAATTTGGTCATTAATCAATTTTGCAGTTTAAAATTAACTTGGAATTTGATCTAGAACCTTTTAGAAGTGCTTTGAAGGCTTAGCTTTCGTAGTTATTAAACTAATTCCTTATTTAATAGGCCATATTAAGTATTAAAAATTAGTGTTAATTAATCTTATTGAGAAACAATCCCTAAGATAAAATTTCAGTTTAATAACATAATTTAATTTCTTTTTCTAACGAAACAAAAAGGCAATCATAATTGCGACGGCATTGTCTCACTAGCTTGGTCGGTTCGAGTCGCCGATAATGCTAGCATATTCATTTTCCAATACAAAATGTAATTACCTATTAAATGTTTGTATATTCTTAGAAAAAAAAACAACTATGCTTTATTTTTAATGTTGACCTTATATTAATAGCAATAATTTAGAGATAATGTGTTTGTTTTGGGTATGAACTTTAGTGAACATTTAGATTTAATTATCACATAAAAAAATATAAATTCACGTTCCATTTTTTTTTTCTCAAAGAGACGTTATTTTGTATAATTATTATATTATATTATACGTAGATTGGAGAAAATTTTATAATAATAATTATAAAAAAATATCTCCATGAAAAAAAACATTTTTTACATTTTAATAGACCGTACAAATAGAATGTACTAATTTAATTTCTAGATCGAATTGTACATCGTATCACAGGCACAACATTATGTGTCAGCTAATAAAAAAGCACGTAGCATGAAACAATTCTACAATTTTACACTTAATACTAGGTTTGGTTACTATGCTGTATTCAGAAATGCCAACTTGTTGAATAACATTGCATTAACTTTGCTTTAGTCATCATTTAAAATTAAAAACAGGAAACATTAAAAAATTCTACTAGCAGGTTATTGATAAATTTCTTGAGATTGTTATGTTAAAGTGAAAATCGAAAATAAGAAAGAAAGCGAGAACAACAAATTAGAAAGAAACACTCTGTTAGAAACGTAAGATTAGATTAATTAAATGTTGAATTTGGAGCGAGTAACTTTGATTAGATTTGAACTTTTTTCAAAGTGTTTTGAAATATTTTCTAAACAATTATGAGAAATTATACTACAGCAGAATGGTGTGATATGCTGATGATTTATGGAGTAACCCGTGGAAATGAAGCTGCTACAAAAAGATTATATCGAGAACGATTTCCAGATCGACAAAGTCCTTGTGAACGGGCATTTGTTAATTTAGTGCAAAGGGCAAGCGATACTGTTTCATTAATTCCCCAATCCAGTTTACCAAGTAGGCAATTAAGTGTTCAGATCGAAGAAGACATTTTAAGCATGATTGAAAATGAGCCGTTGGTCAGTACCAGTGAAATTGCGCGACATGTTGAAGTTTCCAAATCTACAGTGGTGTGTATTACGGGAAAATTGGTACTATCCGTATCACATACACCGTGCCCATTCTTTGAAACCGCAAGACTATTTAAATCGACTACAATTTTGTCAATGGGTGATTAGTCACAATTTAAAGCAATCTGGATTTGCGTCACAAGTTTTATATACGAACGAAGCATGCTTCAGACGATTTGGAGTTTTTAATAGTAGAAATAGTCACATTTGGAGCGAAGAAAACTCGCATGCTTATCGTCTTAGTAGTTTCCAAAGACAGTTACATTAATGTATGGGCTGGCATTGTGGGAAATTATTTGATCGGTCACTTCGTTTTACCTTCCCGTTTAACTGGAGAAAGGTATTTGGATTTTTTGAGGAACAATTTATGGGAACTATTGGATGATGTCCCATACCAATTGCGTCATGATATGTGATTTATGCATGACGAAGCTCCACCTCACTTTTATTCTAATGTTAGATTTTTTTTTAATGAAAAATGTCCAAATAGGTGGATAGGCATTGGAGTACCTATGGTGTGGCCAGCTAGATCTCCTGATTTAAATCCCTTAGATTTTTATTTATAGGACTACATGAAATTACTAGCGTACAAAGAGCCCTTTGACAATGAAGATCAACTTCATGCACGAATTTTTGAATTTACAAGAATAATTCGTTAAAAAGTTCCAGAACAATTCCCAAAAGTTCACAATTCTTTGATGAATCGGGCTCAGCATGCGATTGATGAAAATTGTGGTCATATTGAAGACAATCTGTGAATAACTAATAAATTACTAGTAAATTGATAGTGAGATTTTAGTGAATCATTAATGTATATATTGTACTTTTATTGTAAAGTTAAGTGTAATTTGTATTGTCTGACATAGTATTTATTGTCTAGTGTTGTGGACATCTATTTATGTAATGACAGCTGAATAATTGCTGGTGGCAGCGGAGTGGTAAGCCATACCACTTCGCCTGGTAAGTTGAAATTCATTACTAATTTGTTGCAGTAATTGCACCAAATAATTAGTGATAAGCAGATATTACCTTAATCTGCATTACCCTAATAAAGGTAACATTAAAGTACGGTTTGCGTAATTGATAACTTGCTTTCTAATTTGGTAGCATGGAGATTACAGAAAATACATTTTTTTAAAACTAGACATGACTAAAGTCAAATAGTTTTTGTTGCCTTTAAAAACAATTTGATAGAAAGTATTGTGAAATAAAAGATTTTACATACTCTCCTCTGATTGAAATAAGACGAAAATTGAAATTAGCATTAAAAAATTAAATTTAATTAAATAACTTCAAAATAGATTTTGCATTTTTTTAAATAAAAAACATTAAATTTTTCTATTTTACATTACATAACTTCTACAATTTTTTTTAAAATTTTGAAGTGTTTTTAAAAAGTGTTCGTAGGACTAAACAAACATGTCAATTTTTCTTATTAAATTTTTTTAATTCTAGTTTCAAGACATAAGCAAAAAAATAAAAATAATCAAGCCTGACCTTCAATCATTTGCTTTGTGGACAAGTCATTCAACGTTTTTTCCATCACGTCTCTCACGGCTGTTTCGATAACCGTTGTCTACCGTTGCCTGGCGCGAGCCGCCGCAAAGTACAGCGGATATCAAACGTTTTCTAGCCGTTTTTAAATGTTGCGCAATATTGTGAAATAATTAAAGTTGATTTTTCGAAAAAAAGTTATTAAGAAAAGTTATTTGTATTGATGCCAGGAGTATGTGGTAAAATTTTCTGACAACCTTTCGCGAACACCCTGTATAATCGTTTTGTTTAATGTTGTAAATACATGAAATATAATATTCAAAAGGCTTGGTCTGAATTTATGAGTGCCGGTGACCGCCGTGTACCCATTGTCCCGTAGCATGCCGACAAGAAAATTGTAATCTACTTTATGCATTAATTTTCGCTGATTACCGGATTCAGGCAGTATCGTTAGCATGATAAAAATTATGCTTATTTTATGTGTTTTAAAACATATGAATGTTTTTAATAAATATGTTTATTATTATACTCATTCGTTATTTGCTTTACAATTTTTTTGCAGTGTGTCATTATTTAATCTAATACCAGATGAGTGTGCAGTAAAAGATTTATTTATTGCGTCTTATTTTAAATAATAATCGATAAGTCCATAACTACTAACTTACCGATACGTCGATAACTACCGACTTATCGATATGTTGATAACATCGGTGTTTAATATCGTTATTCGATATATCGATAAGTAATGATATATAAAAAACCCATGCCTACTCGTGGCATCACTACAAACAACTTTTCTTAATAACTTTACTTCGAAAAATCAACTTTAGTTATTTCACAATATTGCACATTTAATAACCGCTAGAAAACGTTTGCTATCCACTGTACTCCGCGATAAGCAACGATAGACAACCGTTAATGGAAACAGCCATGAGAGACGTGATGTAACAAACGTTCAGTGACTTGTCCACATAGCAAATGACTGAAGGAGTTTCAATCATTTTCGACATGAAAATGTTGAAATGGAACATTTGGAAGATGGAACAACATGGAGTTTCAAACAACCAGACTTGCTTATTTTTATTTTATTTAAAAACTTATTATTGGGAATTCCGGTCTTAACGAAACACACAGTTCCTTTTGTTTATTATCTTATTATGTTATTTCCCCAATATTTCGCTTAATCTTTGTGGCTTCATCACGAAGACTGAAAATTAAATTTTTGTTTATGCACAATTCCTAAACTAAAACAATGTAAAATAATATAAATATATCAGTGCTGCCAACTGCTTACAGTTGATGTAAATTGATATTTAGCGTACTGACATTGATGATCTCAGCACATAAGTCACACGTTAAAATCAACACTTAAGACAATACAATTAAAAGAATCAATTTTGTAAAAAAGGGGAAAAAAAAACTAGTCATGGCTGCGTTACTGAATGCCAGACGCATGGTATTGGTAGTAAATATCTATTGTTCTCGCGTAGTTCTTTCAGTTTTATTAGTTGTTTATTTCATACAGATTATGTATTTATTTATTTGATAAACTGTATGACGTCTACCCAAGGTTGTTCTTATTGTGTTGGTGTTGGTCAGTTTGCTACGTGTTTGCCATATATGTATCTGGTAGGGATTGGGGGAGGTGTTGGTAATATTGATGCTATGTAATTTTGTAATTTGTGGTTTGTCTAACTGCGCTGTTGTTTAGTGTTTTTTAACTGTTAGTAATTTGTTAAGTTTAATTGTAATTTATTGTTGTTAAAGTGGGCAATTGTCTAAACAAGTTATTGGATATAGTTGTTTATTTAATTTTTATTCAGAAGGTGTTATATGTTGTGTGACTTTTTAAACTACGTTACGTACTCTGCATATCTGTTTTGTAATTGATGGAGTTGCTATTTTTTTGTATTGCTATAGACTCTAAAGTGAGTCTGGTTTTGTAGTTAGGCACCTTTTTTAACACCTTAAGTTGTTCTAAGCCTACCTTTTTATATATCTATTAGCAAGGTATTATATAGTACTAAAACAACAACAAATTAGTAATTTTTTATTTTCGTTAAACTATTGCGATTTTGTCATTGCCATTATTCTTAAGTTTCCTTTTCTATTACCTCTCAGGATACCATTGATTAATTTACCATAAATAATCACAAACAAATTTACAATATCACATAGAAAAATGACCCTAACCTTATGGAAACCGCATGGGGTAAACATCGGTAGTAGCTTATTTAACTGCATATTAATTTTTTTTCATATAATATTCCTATTCAATTTTATTCATCAATTTTGAAGTGTAAAAATCGACTGGGCATTCCAATTTCCAAAAACTATATTCCTTCCTAGTTACACCTACATGTATTTATGTATGTTACAATTATATCAAATTTTGTATAAATTTAGTTTACTTTGGCGAACATGTGGTACGCTATAATTAACAAAGCAATTATTACTTATTTGTCTGATTTGTCAAGTTGTAGTACTTGTCAGTTGTAGTACAAGTCAATGCTTGTAGTACTGCTATTGACTTATTATATTAAATTATTAATTCAAATCTTTTAATCTCAAACACAAAAAACCACGCATGTGATTTCACTTTTGGAGGTTAAGTTTGCTCGAAAATTGCGCTACTTTGAAACTTTAAATATACTTTAAGTACTTCTGGTTTCAGCTGCATCTGATTGTAAGCACTGCAAATAACTGTAATAACTGCAACGATTATACGCAAAAAGCAAACATTTATAATGAATTCATCTTATAAATGACTAATGATGCGTGAGTTGCATCCTAATTTCTTTGTGGGGCCGCTATGAACTTTTGACCAGCCCTTCGCCTATTGAGATTCCAGTCTATGTTTCGCTTGTTTATTGTGTATGCTGTCGACATTAATAAACAGATATTTTATATCTATTAAAATTATACTGTTATTTAAAAAATTAACATCCATTTTCTTTCATAACTGATTTGATCTGCTAAAATGGCTCTATTGTTATGACCAGATAAAATTAATTAGGTTAGCATTTATATGGGATTCCACAACGGCATGGATCGCACAGCAACGTGATTTTTTCGCATTTAATTCCTACATTGTGTAACTTTTCGACAGCAGATGGTACTACCTTAAGGAATAACACAATACTTAAAAACATATTTTTATACGATGATTTACAGTTGGCTCTATTTCAATGACCACTGTATAAAACAATACGTCGTCTCACGGCCGTGTCATGCCCAAAACGCCACATGGCTCACATCTTTATCTTGTTAGTCAAAATGAAGGCCTAGATCAGCCTTTAAAAACAAAGCAGGCATCATGTTATTCTGATAAATTGATTAGTCCTGATATGATGTAGACCTTAAAAACTTTCCACCATGTATAAAAACATAGTTGAATTAACGGATAAATGAAATTTAGCTTTGAAATACTATATTAAATTAACATTCCATGACTAGATAATAGAGCGATATGGCAAAACGTCATTATTATAAAAACTTTATTAAAGTCACACCTTATTTAAATAAAACCGTCCATTATTAAAGGCACTAAAAGTGTGTTATGGCAGATGATTTGTGAATATTATTAGTGACTTTGATTTAGTTCAAGTGGTGCGCTTGTGCTCAAGATTGAACATTGAGAAAAATATTATTTGATCAAATGGTATAAAAAAATAACCGATTTAATAACAAAAAATATCAGTTTATTTTGAAAATTCCAAGCCGATCGTTGCCGAAACAACCGATCCGTTAATAAAGGAAAAATTAAAGTTCGGCAGTATTTTATCAGAATAAAGCATATTAACACGAACCACTATAATGAGTTTTTGTATGTATTTTTGGATATGTGTTTGAACAAATCTGTAAATTAAACAAATTTACATAATACAGTGAAGGTGCATATGAAAGGGTAATTTCACTCTACATTTATAATAAATAAAAATTCACCCTTTAAACTGCCATGCTGGTCCCATGACAAAGACGGCAACAACACGGTCCCAATCACTAGGACTTAATTTGACTGGATTATCGACAATTCGATACGGTACCGTTTGGCCATGCTTTTGCCTTTGAATTAATACTTCATTATCCCTTTTACCACCATCAGCTTTTTTCTGCTCTTGAGTAATGAATTTCATATCTTGAAGAATTTCTTTTACATTATACATTGAGATTAGGCTGTTTGTGCCTAGACAATTTTTTTTTTTTTTTGAGAAAAGAGAAACAAACTTTTCTGTTTACTTACCGGCAGGTATAATGATAATAGGTGTCCTGGATATGCGTTTTTGCGAACCACCCGGAGGAGGTCGTGCTTGAATAACCGGCGGTGGCATTTGTGTGGGCTGAATGGGTGGTAATGAGTGTGCTTTAGCTTGACCCTCTGTTACTGACTTCAACGTCATACCATGATAGGTACCTAGTTTAAAGTATATTGTGCATGTAACCGCATATTTTTGTTGAAAATAGATTGGTTGTGCAATTGTGAGTAATTGTAAAGAAAAGAAATAGTAATAATATCGCGATAACTTTACATAAAAAGCAATTATCTACTTTCAAGAAAGAATTTTATAAATAATCGATTATGATAAAATTAGTAACAACTTGTTTTTAAACATTAGCATAATTTATTGTAGGATATCTTTATGCAATTACTTTTTATTTAATAACCTAATTTCTGAATGAAGATTCGGGAACGCATAACATTTATATAAAAATATTAAATATATTTATTAATATTAAATTACTAAATATTAGTTTGAAATCCATGATATTATAATGTAATGTAATTAATTATAATTAATGTAATATTAAATATCATTATAATTGTTATCATTTATTTTGTATAAATGCCCATTTTGCAAATAATACGTTTTGGTATGAGTGGGAAAAAGTTCTATGCGTTCTTGGTTTCTTGCGTATTTTCAAAAAAACGATAGATCCGATTATTGGCAGATGCACTTATTTTCTTAGACATTTATTGAATGCGGCTCATTCCGATGCGATTTATTCGGGTCGGCTCATTTGAGTACCGAGGAACATCTAATCCCTTTTAATTATCAGCTATTTAGCATCTATTTTCGAGGTAATTTAATGACACTTATCTTTTAATAAACCTATTGGCATTCATTATAAAATATTAAGAGTAACTTCTGATTCCATTGTATTCCAATCAAAATTACATATTAAGTTTATGAAATCGCTATTTGCGCAAAATAGAAAATAACAATGTTAAATAATTAGTACTACAAACTTAAAGAAAAATGAAATAAAAAAAGTACCAACCAATAACAAAAATTACTCTAATTAAATTGAGGGTACCCAAAAGGATCAGGTTATATTTTATCACGGGTGCGTTCGTAAATATCGGGTTACCAACACCGGCTGCGTTGCCGTGGGTTTTATGGGCGCCACTGAAATTTTAGGAAAAATCCAGAACCCTCACAATGTTGAGTTAGCAGATAAGCTCACTAGGAAAAATATGATTAATAATTAAAATAATAAAAGAAATAAATAAAATTATACACTTTCGCCAATGGGCAATTAAAAGATTGAACAATTATATATATATCGTAAATCCCGTCTACCATTTCTGGTGTAGGCTTGTTAGACTTTATCTTTTTTTCCTTTATTCTTCTTTTTCTTTCTTTCTTTCTCTAGGCTTATACGTTTTTGCTTCACGTCACTGCGTCGCAAAACTTTCTCCATTCTTTCCTGTTGTTTGCCATCCTACTAGCTTCACTCATCGTTATTCTTCTTCTTTGCAATATCTTTTCTATTATGTCATTCCAGGTGGTTTCAGGTCTTCCCCTTTTTCTTTTCTGCCCAGGTCTAGCTCCCCATACCCTTCTCACTTGTCTTTCCTGTCCCATTCTTTTCAGATGGCCACACTATCCCAACTGCCTCTTCTCTATGTATTTGTATATCGCCTCTATTCCTAATTCTTTTCTTATTTCTTCATTTTTGATTCTATCTCTATTTGTCACTCGCTTTACTCCCCTCATGTATTTCATTTCTACCGCTGGGACTTTACTTATTTCCTTTTTATCTGTTATCCATGTCTCACATCCAAATGTCAGTATTGGTCTTATTATTGTTTTATAGACGTTTATTTTTGTTTTTCTTGTTATTTCTTTTTTCCCCACAATCGTATTGTTGATACTGTAAAACACTTTCGTTGCTTTTCCTATTCGGCTGTTAATTTCTTCTTCTTGCTTTCCTGAACTAGTTATTTCAACTGTCAAATATTTCCATTTCGTCACTTGCTCCAATTTTACCTTATCTACCATGATTTTTATCTCCTGTTGTTCCCCAATTATCATCACTTTTGTTTTCTCTTTACACATTTCCATTCCGTTCTCTCTAAGTGTTTCATTCCATATATTTATGTTTGCCTGCAACTCTTTTTCATTAGATGCTACCACCATTATATCGTCTGCGAATGCTCCAACCTTTACTTCAACTCTCTCCATATAATTCCATCCCTCGTCAAGTCCTCTAGTTCTTTCTTTCGCTTTCCTTATTATTTTGTCCATGTAAATATTAAATAATATTGGACTTAGTCCTCCTCCCTGCCTTACTCCGTCTTTCGTTTTAAATTTTTTTGATTGTTTGTTTTTGACTATTACGCTATTTGAGTTTTCTTCATATATTTTTTTTATTAAGCTTATCATTTTCGTGCTTATCTCTTTCTTTGCCATCATCCTCCACAATCTATCTCTTCCTACTTTGTCGAATGCTTTTTTTAGATCTAAAAATCCCATGTATACATTTTTTTTTCTTTCTACTTGTTTTTTCCATTATCTGTTTAATCGTGAATATATTATCCTGGATACTCCTTCCTTCCCTAAATCCTGACTGTGATTCGTCCAGTGTTTTCTCAATTTTACCTCTTAATCTTTCCTTTATAATCAATTCCAGCACTTTCATATTAGTATTTAGCAGTGTAATTCCTCTGTAGTTATTACAGTCCTTCCTGTCCGCTTTCTTGAAGATTGGCACTATCATCGCATGCTGCCATTCTTTTGGTATTCTTTGCTCTGTCCATATTTTTCTATATATTTCAAGCATTACTATCCTTCCCTCTTCCCCCATATATTTTATCATTTCTGCTGTTACTGTGTCGCTTCCTGGCGCTTTCCCATTCTTTAGTAGTTTTATGGCCTTTTCCATTTCCTCCATATTAAATTCTTCTTCATCGTCTTTGCTTTCATTTCTGTCTATATTGGCTACCTCTCTTGTATCGGTCCTCTCTATCTTTTCTGACAGCAGCTCTTCAAAGTATTGCTTCCATCTTTCCATTATTTCCTTTTCCTGCATTAATAGTTCTCCTTCTTTGTTCCTTATATATGTCGGGCAGTTGGTCTTTCCATTCATTTCTTTTCGCCTCTAATACTAATTGCTTCACTATTTTCCTGTACTCCTTGTAACACTGATACGTTTTTCTATATTTTTTTTTTTGTAAATATTCCTTCCATTTTTTCTTTTTTAATCTCACTCTTCTCTTGATCTCTTCTGTCCACCATGCCGTTTGTTTTATTTTCTTATTTATTTTTATTTTTCCACACACTTCCGAGCTTATTTGTAGTATTATCTATTTAAATTCCTCCCAACTCTCTTCCAAACTTAATGCCTTCCATTTCTCATATCTGCTCTCGATCATCCTCTTCATTTTTTCTCTATATTGCTTTACCACCTCTCCGTCTTTTAGTCTATACGCTTTTATTTTCCCATATTCTATCTTATCTTCTTTTCTCTCTGTTGTCTCATTTTAGTGGTTTCTTTACTTTTGATATAACCATATAATGGTCACTTCCCACTTCCGGTCCTCTTGATACTTTTGCATCTGCTATGTTCTTTCTATTTTCATTTCCTGCTACTATATAGTCTATTATTGATTTTTCGTTTTTGCTGCTCATCTCTCTAGTATACTTGTGTATATCCTTGTGCTTATAATAAGTATTTGCTATAAACATATTGTTGATTCGGCAAAACTCTATCAATCTTTTCCGTTATCATTTAGTATTGTCTCCCCATTCTGGCCCAATATTCTGCTCTCTCCTGTTTTTCCCTTTCCCACTCTACTATTAAAATCTCCTGCAATGTATATTTCGCCTTTTGCTCTTTCTACCGTCTCGGTTAACATTTCCCAGAATTTCTCTTTGTTCTCCTTTTTGTCGTCTTCATTTGGTCCATACACACTTATTATTGTTTTAATGCTCTCGTTATCGTACTTCATATTTATTGTCAATATCCTCTCTGAACACGCCTCCCATTCTTCTATATTGTGTGCCCATTCCTTTTTTATCATACATGCGACTCCCTCAGCTGCTCTTTTCTCTCTTTCCACTCCGCTATATATAAATACACTTCCTTTCATCATTTTTTGTAATCCTCGCCCTTTTTTTTTTCGTTTCCGTTATTGTAAGTATGTCTATCTTATTTTCCAGAAACTCATCTTCTAGTTCTATTTCTTTTCCCTTTATGCTTCGTATATTCCATGTTGCTAATCTCCATATTTCTTCATTTTTTCTTCTCATTGTTTTCTGCTCCTTTCCCCAATTCTTTTTCAGTTATTTGTTTGTTTCTTCTCTTCTTCCCAGCTTCCATAATCTATCCTATTTCGATATTGTTCCTCCTTTCGTTTATATATTTGGCACTTTTTGCTGGTGGCCATGTGCTCTATATCTTTACCTTTAATTCTTGTGCAGTTGGCGCATTTTATCTCATTTTTCTCACAATCTTTGCCTTCATGTCTTTCCTGTCCTCATCTGTAGCATACCTCCGTTCTTGTACAGTACTTGCCTGCATGCCCATAGCAGCAGCATTTATAACAGATCGCAATCTTCACATATTGCTCTACCTGTTTTACAGTAAAATCTATCAATAATTTTCCTTTTTTTACCACGTACTTGAATATCTCCTTGTCAGCTTCTACTACCCAGTCCTCCACATATTGTTTACTGTTCCTAAAGGCATTTTTTTTAACTGCTCTTATTACTGTCTTCACCTCTCTAATCCCCACTATTCTCCTTATTTCTTCATTTTCTCTTAATATTTCGTTTACTATTTCTTCTTCAGTATATCCTTGCTCAACTTTTTTTATTATAAACAACGGCTTTGTTTCTTTCATTTTCCTCACTGTCATTCCTTTTACTTCCGCCAGTTTCTTCCCTATTTGCTCCTGTTGTAGCTCGTTTCTGCACTTCATCACTACCAATCCACTTTTAAATTTTTTTATTTCCTTTATACCTTCTTCACCTACTTCTTCTATCGTAAGGTTTTCTCTTATTTTTCCATTACATTCTCCCGTTCTGCCGATTTCACTGTGATTTCTTTTATTTTTTCTGGTGTTTTCCATCCATGTATCTTTTTTGTACCATTTTCTTTTTTTCTTTCAGTGATCGCCGCATATGTCTTTTTGCTTATTTCTTGATTTATTGTACCTCCCACTGTCAATTCTAATATTTTTGTTTCTAATTCATCCATTCTGTTTTTAAATTGTTTCTCTATTTGTTCCAACCTTTGTTCTACTTTATCTTTTTTTTCTCTGCCTTCTCCATATTTTCATACATTGTGGCGGTCATTTTAATTACTATTCTTTCTATGTTCTCTATGCTTTTTTCCATTTCTTCCCGAGTTCGTCCTTCTTCTCTTTTATTCCCCTCTTTAAATAACCTAATTTCTCTTTGTATCAGTTTGATTTGGTTCATTAGCTCATCTGATACTCCACTTGACATTTTTTTACTATCTTCTCTTTCTTCTTTCCACATATCTTTCTCTCTTAGTTTTATTCTTTTTTCGATGTTGTAATCAACCTATATGATTTGTTTGTATTTTCTTCCTCATGTTCCTCATCTTCCTCCGTTGAGATTTTTCTTTTCCTATACTCCACTTTTCCCACTGGTGGAGTTCTTTTTGCCTTAGTCGCCACTTTGAATGGGTTTTTATCCTCCATTCTAGCGAGATCAATCCTATTTTTATAAAAATAAAAAAAACTTTATTGTTATTTTAACCTTAAACCACTATATACCAACAATCAATACTCTACTTATCTGTGTATCTATTTTTCGATATATACACAAATAGACATCCGACCACGTTCACTGTCCGATATAGACTCTTGAACAATTACTAATACTAAAAATTCCAAAGCCAAATTCAGAGTGGAAATATGATGATGCCCTTTAGAGCATAGGGTGAATTTTAAGAGAATGAAGTTAATTAAATGTGACTCATTTTACGAAGATAAAATAGTTATCAAACAGGAAATATAAAACCAGTAAATAAAAAGAGATATATAGAGTTCTACTTGCGGTACCAGTGATAGATTTGATGTTGGATGTTGTGGTACTTTCCTAGGCTGGCGGCAAGGAAGCTAAGTTGGCGGTGGTCCAATCCGGAAGCGATGTTATGCACCAGGCAATGATTAACATGACACAATAATATTCCATTTTTCGAACGTTGAACCAAAAAAATAGCAGTTCAATGTTTTTCTTCGTAGTGAAGATGAATCCCCCTCAACCGGGGTCAAATTCGCTGCCTATTTTGAGGCACAAACCATGAATAATAAAGCACGGGCCTTTACTATTTTAAGCTACGAGTATGTCGTAACTAAACTAACGCGTACTGGTAGAAAATATAGGTCGCGAGGCGAACCTTAACCAGCAGGAACTATCTCTTGAACTCTTCAAAAATCTAACAGAAAGACCCCCGTTTGCAGAGCGTACCACATTTTTATAAAACGTTCGGAACCAGGAACCAATAGCGAGCGAAAACGAACCCAGTGCACGAAGACCAGGGGAGAAACAAAGAAAGTAAGAAAGCGAGATACCTAATAGTTCCATAATATGAACGTAGACAGAAAATATACATATGATTAGGAGAGAAATTGAACTGTTACAACTCCCCATCAACTCACAATCAGGAGGGAAATTTCAAGTTCCACGCACAGTGGATCCAACAAGATGAACCCTAAATTACTAAAAGTACTTAACTACAAAAAAAAAACAATCCTACCCTTACAATCCGGCTCAGAAAAAATAAAAAATAACAAAATAAAGAAACAAAATGAAAGAACCAAACCAACTTACCCTAGTTAAAACGTGCAGGAACGTATTCAACTAAATTCAATACACGAACAGAATAAAAAAAATATGTATTAATAAGTAGAAGCAAAGTTAATTGCTAAAACTTAAAAAGGTACAGGTATACCTGGAATTCAACGAAAGTTGAACAAAAAAAAGAACAAAAATCTAAAATTCGAATTGTCGACCTGCTTGAGCTTATTTGTTTCGTGACAAGTAAAAATACGGATCCCAAAACGTATCCATAATCACTAGTTACCCTTATCCAGTGATAGTAATATTGACAAGATAGGTAGCCAGCGAAGTGCCAACGCCACTGCCCACAGATGCGACAAGTGTTGCAACACTAACATAACTGTATATAATATTATATAGATATAATTAACTCTTTTTTGTGTACGTTACATTAAATGCGATGAAAAAGTTGCCGTTACTACGTAACAATTCGAACCAAGGTCCTGATACAATTTAATCCATATTAATAAAAATATCTCATACTTCGATCATTGTGGGCGATAAAACATAAAGTTATTCAAAATTTAGTGAGTACACGAAATTTTGAGTTCACTGAATTGTTTGCCAACTCCATTATTCATTACCACATTTTTATGCCGTCATGGATTTTGTAATGCCTCCTATTTGAAAAAAAAACCGATTTTAACTTTTGTAATTTTGATCATCGTAGTACAATAATAAATGTATTGAATTCCATTGCATTCTTTTTCCAGTTGAATTTTGATTTTATGTTATTCGTTTTAATAAATTTCATCAACACTTGTACGATTCTTAAAAGTAAATAAACAATTTAACATCGCTGTTTTATCTATTATACAGATATATGCTGATTTATCTATCTATACAAATATATGTCTATAATCTACAGTAATAGACGAAAAAAAGGTAGCATATTGTATGTAAAAAAATCAAACTGAACAGCCAAACTCTATTTTGAAAAACTCGGATCAGAATCCCTGTTGATCGAATCCAAGATTTGATGGAATGATACAAGACGCAAAAGAAATCATCTTAATCGGATCAATTCGGTCTATTCAATTCAGTTATGGCCAGTAATAAATCACTACCCTGTATATATGTATAGTTATATTTATAAAACAAAAAAAAAAAACTTCCACTACAGCCCTATTTCAATGGATCAACCAATTGAAATAAATAAATAAACTGAACAAACACGTAATTGAGGTGGAGTAAGAGAGAACTCAACGACAATAAAGTTCAGTGTCAATATTAGGAGGTATAAGATGATATAAAAGTATACCTTAACAAGTCATAATCAGTGAAGAGCTTCTAAATACAGTCAGTGACAATAAAACAGCCCTAAATTTTTTTTTTAAATACTCCAAAAAACTAAACTCGTAGAAGTCTATCATCCTAAACATCAAACACACTAAAATAATCATCAGTAATCACAATACTAAAACAAATTAAAACCATGTCATTAAACGACATACAACAAACATCACAGAAACATAGACTATCCCGGTACACTACTTCGAGGAATACCATCTTATATTAATAAAATTCAAAAGTATGTTCAATAAAAAACATGATGATGTTGCTGCGGATCGTCGAGTGCGAACGTAAAGTAGATGGTTCGGGTCCGGTATTTTGCTCGGACTCGACACACAAACGTACAAAATACGATTCACGCTTACGAGCAGAGCTGTTTCGGCCTTCATCACTTATACAAGTCATTATTTTTATTACATTTTCTTCATCTTCAATTACAATAAATTGTTGAACTATTTTTTATAATAAATGTATTACCGTGTTGCCCTAATTAAAGCTGTGGGTTGGCCACAACGACCTTCGACGACGCGACATCCGTTTTCACTATGCGCTTCACAGTACATACTTCTAATTTTTGTTCTATAGATTATCCAAATATATAAGAAGAATAGTGAGAAGTTGCATACAGTAATAAGAGAGAAACAAACTAAGATTTAACATTTCTTTATCTCGTTTCAATATACGGGAATTGATATTTTACTTCTCTGTCAAAAAAACATAGAGAAAGATGGAATATTTGAATATATAATATGTAATAAATGTCTCATTCATTAAAAAAAAAAAAAAAAAAAACCTGGGTGTGGCCACGCCTCACGATAAAAGTGAAACTTTATTTTCCATAGTGATTGGACAGAAATCGGCTATGTAACTGCATAAGAACATACAAAGAAAATTGAGTTTTTCCTTTTCTTTATATAAAGCAGAGTACAGACAAATTTTCTTCCTGTGAGCTTATGTAGTTCCCATGGAAGAATCACATATAAAAGACATATTTCATTAATTTATTTTTATTTTTGTTCATTTTCATTGTTTTCATTATATTCTAAACAGGTAACGATGGGTTTATGATAACTAAAATAAGATACATATGTAGTGGAATGTAATCTATCTAAATATCTGGAAAAAACTGCATCAATTGTGGTTCCCGATCGTATTGTTGAAATGTATTTATCCTTATTTATTTTTAATTTTAGTTTATCATTTAAAAATGTAATTAGAGGTTCTGCTTCTGGTTTAGCAAAATTTACATTAAAATCGCCGCTTAATATAAGTGGTATCTCGTCCCAGTTTTTGTCCAATAATGCTACACCATCTATGGAAGAAGTACCTAGAAAGTCAATTATATCACTGATATTTTTAATCGACGATATATACACAGCTATTATACACATTGTTTGTCCACTTTTGACACTGCTGCACACATTTCTCCTACAACCGTTGTATTTACAGAAAAGGAATTCATTTGTCTTAATGTAAAATCCATATAAGCGGTTGTGGCAGTGGTGGTATCAGTAGAATTATGATAGATAGCTACACCACCAGCTTTCACGTTTGGACGTTTAAACTTCACAATGCAATCAAGAGTAGGTAGATCCACCGTTTCTTCATTTTGCAGCCATGTTTCTGAAAGTATCAATAATGTTGACCTTCTGAATGCATTATCTATTAAATCTTTAGAATCAGCTTTCAAACTTTGACAATTTAAGGAAAATATTGATAATCTTCCATTTTTGCTGATTACATCAATTTTTTGTCTGCTGATCGTGCTCAATTTATTGAGAGTAACTCTTTTAAATTTATCTTGTAATGGCCCCATAGAATTTGACGTTCGACGACCATGATAAAATGTGAAATCTCCTTTCGGATTAACAATATAAAGTCCATTGATACTGGTGACTCGCGATAATGCCAGATATAGTAACTGTTGGGAATGTGTCATTTCATATTCATAAACTATTTCGTCAAAGGTTCTGCCTTGTGATTTATGTATAGTAACTGCGCATGCTGAAATCACTGGAAGATGGTTCCGTTTAGCAGCAATGGTTTTATTACTGTTTAAATAAATTGTGGCTGTTCGTCGAGTTATGGGTACTGCTTTTCGGTTAATATTATGCTCTTGTACGTATGCACTAACCTTCTTTCTGATTTTTTCTCCGATTTTTGGTGAATTAGAAAACTCCAGCCACATACGAATGATTTCGTTATTTTCATTTGATTCTATATGAACTAATTTACCCATTGCTCCATTGGCTAATCCATCTGAAACATCCACATTAGTTGTAATCATGTATGATTTGTTCAATACCAATATAATTTGATATGGTAAACCCCCAGTATCAATGACTGACATTTTATGTAGCTTTTGTCGGACAAATGTTTCTTGTTCGGTACTTTGGCAACCAATAAAAACATCGCTTGCTTTCGAAATCTCTTTTTGCATAGCTGAATTTAAAATCATTTGATTATATGCATCTACTGAATTATTAGTTAGAAACAGTCGTATTCCATGTGAACAGAGTCTATCAGATTCTTCTTTTGAAAAAAACAACGTGATTCCACTAATTGTAATTCGTACTATCTATATTTCGTGCTGCTAATTGAATACCATTTCCAATTTTTGTTAATAATTGCGAGAACATTTGATTTGATTGTCTCATGACTTCATCGAGTTCGATAAATTTAAGTCCATGAAATGTCCGTTGAGCCGTAGTCTTTGGTTTATTCTTCAATATCTTATTAGCACGTTTACGTTGATGATATGCTTTTACACGATCACTACTTGTTTTCGCAATTGATATGAATTAAATTAATTCGTAATTCGTAATAATTCGTAATTATTAATTAAAATTAATAATTCAATATTATAAATCTTATTATTCTTAATTAATAATTAATTAACTATTAATAGACTAATAATTTATTAACACTAAATATAATTTGCACTCACTATCACCATCACATATATTTCTTTGTATTCGAGTATGTCATGAGACTAATCACAGTACGCCTTCTGCGACATCGACATTTTTTACAGCAAATTAAGAACACTAGAATTTTCTAAAACAATAATTTTTTATTAGATATCTAATAAAAAACATAAAGTACTAAAACAGCAGTAGATTACAGTATATCGAAGGCAAATACAAACGCGTTAGATTCACCTCCGCTTACATTCTATAATCCTAGTAGGAGCGTTACACATTTTCGTTACATGAATTTTGAAACTATACCGATCTAAAAAAAATTTTACTTAAAAAAAAAATACAAAAAGGAACGAAGAAACGAACGGAAAGAACCAAACTGTAGGGTGAGATGCTCATATGCATATGAAAGCAATTTGCTACCTGAAACTATTTTTTTTTGTGAAGTGATGAAATTTGTTTTTAACACATATATTAAACTAAAAATTCTCAAAATATTCATTTTTTCTCTTTTAAACAACGAATGGAGCTCGTTGTGTATCTTATATGTGTATACAAGCATATGTATAAATAGAATAATTCAATAATAAACAAACGCAGGCAAAAAACTTATTTTAACACCATTATCACGCCAATACCAAAAATAAAAAGACAAAGGCCCAAAAGGGCGTCTACCCTTTTGGAATATGTTGGAAATAGATTTATAAAAAATGAATTGCAGATCTTTAGTCTTTTCTGTTGCATCTTTATTTTTCTTTTACTAATCTACTAAATAAAACAATTAGTTATAATAAATTTATTGCCTGAACTGATATGTATCTATGTAATATTCTGGTAGATACAATTTCACAGTCATATTTTTAAATAAATATGACGGTACTGTAAAATAAATTAAGTTTATAATTAGTGATTAACATTAATAATTCCTTTAAACGGTCACCAATTGTTTAATTATTGATTGTCTTAATAATAAACTTCATCATTTCATAAAAAAAAAAAAATATAGTTTCAGGTACCAAATTGCTCCCATATACATATGTGGACCTCACCCTACAATTTAGACTCTTCGTCCCTTTTTGTTTTTTTTTTTTTTTTTTTCATATTATATATTCAAATATTCCAGCTTTCTTTATGATTTTTTGGACAGAGAAGTAAGATATCAATTCCTGTATATTGAAACCAGCTAAACAAATGTTAAATCTGAGTCTGTTTCTCTCTTATTACTGTATGCAACTTCTCACTATTTTTCTTATATATTTAGAAAATCTATAGAACAAAAATGAGAAGTATATACTGTAAAGCGTATAGTGAAAACGAATGTCGCGTCGTCGTGGGTCGTTGTGGCCAACCCACAGCGTAAATGATTCATCCTTAATTATTATAAACAAATAGGAATTAATTGTTAAACAACCTAACCAACCAAGAACCAAACAAAACAAACCCGCTATAAATCAGAATTTTTTATAAGGCAATTGTAAATTTGTTTTGGTTATGAATTTTACTTTATAGAAAATTTTATAAAGTAAATAATAAACCACGAGCAGCGTGGTTTGGTCTTAGAGAAAATTCTGATTTATAACAGGTTGGTTGGTTTCGTGATGATTTCTGCCTTAAGAGCATTGTGATTTATAACGGGCCGCTTAGTTTTGTCGTAATTAAATTTAGTATTTCTAAATATACAATTCTAATTTATAACGGGTAGAAAGAACTAGAGGACTTGAAGTGGGATGGAATTATATGGAGAGAGTTGAAGTAAAGAGTGGAGCATTCGCAGACGATATAATGGTGGTAGCATCTAATGAAAAAGAGCTGCAGGCAAACATAAATATATGGAATGAAACACTTAGAGAGAACGGAATGGAAATGTGTAAAGAGAAAACAAAAGTGATGATAATTGGGCAACAATAGGAGATAAAAATCATGGTAGATAAGGTAAAATTGGAGCAAGTGACGAAATGGAAATATCTAGGAGTAGAAATATCTAGTTCGGGAAAGCAAGAAGAAGAAATTAACAGTCGGGTAGAAAAAGCAATGAAAGTGTTTTACAGTATCAGCAATATGATTGTGGGAAAAAAAGAAATAACAAGGAAAACAAGAATAAACGTATATAAAACAACAATAAGACCAATACTGACATTTGGATGTGAGACATGGATAACAGATAAAAAGGAAATAAGTAAAGTTCAAGCGGTAGAAATGAAATACATGAGGAGAGTAAAGGGAGTGACAAAGAGAGAAAGAATCAGGGATGACGAAATAAGAAAAGAACTGGGAATGGAGGCGATACACGAATACATAGAGAAGAGACAGTTGGGATGGTGGGGTCACTTGAAAAGAATGGGACAAGAAAGACAAGTGAGAAGAGTATGGGAAGCTAGACCTGGACAGAAAAGAAAAAGGGGAAGACCTGAAACTACTTGGAATGCCATGATAGAAAAGATATTGCAAAGAAGAGGAATAACGATGAGTGAAGTTAGCAGGATGGCAAACAACAGGAAAGAATGGAGAAAGTTTTGCGACGCAGTGACGCGAAGCGAAAACGTATAAGCCTAGACAAATAAAGAAAAAAAGATAAAGACTAACAAGCCTACACCAGGAATGGTAAACAGGCTTCAAGATACATATATATATATATATATATATATATATATATATATAATGGGTTGTTTGATTTGATTGTGCGTTCTGTCTTATAGATTTTCACTTAATAACTCACCCCGGACGAGAACGAAAAGAAATGTTGCGACGTTGCGAATTTTCTTTTTTGACACATCATAAAAAAATTAACGATAAAAAACCACGACAAACCGTGTTGTCAAACATTTTGGCTATCTTGCCACTACGCTCTACAACAGGTCACTATTAAAATCGAATTTTCATCTAGTTTATTTATTGGTAGTATTAGTTATTTACTTATTAATTCTTATACTTATTAATATATTAAGAAAAGAATTAGGGATAGAGGCGATACACAAATACATAGAGAAGAGGCAGTTGGGATGGTGGGGCCATCTGAAAAGAATGGGACAGGAAAGGCAAGTGAGAAGAGTATGGGAAGCTAGACCTGGACAGAAAAGCAAAAAGGGAAGACCTGAATAACGACGAGTGAAGCTAGTAGGATGGCAAACAACAGGAAAGAATGGAGAAAGTTTAGCGACGCAGTGACGTGAAGCAAAAACGACTAAAAAGCAAAAAAAGACTAACGAGCCTACACCAGAAATGGTAGACAGGCTTTCAGATACTTATTAATTCAATTCTTTTTTTTTTTTTTCGTTCTTAATTCTCTGTCTATTCTAGTTGAACGAGTATAGAACGAGCAGAAACGAGAAAAAAATGGACTGTCGAAGCGCTGTGACAAGCAGAAAGATGGCATTTTTAATATTGCCCTTATGGGAAAATCAATTTTTTTATTTTTAAAACAAATCGTAGGTTTTTAATGCAGCAGATTAAAACTGTAATACAAATATTGATTGTTTAATATAATACAGCAATTTTTGTTTAAAGAATGGACATAATTTTGTTTTTTCCCCATTTTATTAATTTCATGATCAGTGGTATGCTATAAAGTTGAGTAAAAATATATAATAAAAATAATTCTTATTTATTATATAAAATTTATTATGAAACTTTTATTAACAAATAGTTAAATAGTTATATAGTGGCTTTGAAATACTATGCATTATTTTGAATATCAAAATTAATGTAAAATATGAAAATGATTTGAAACGAAACAATTACAAAGCATGTCAATGATCCATCAGGCCGTTATAGGAGCACGACTCTACTTGGTGGAAAAAACCGTCGTAACCTGTGGATATTTTGACATTTATTAGGTCGATTCTATTTATTATAGTTCTCCATAATAAATACAAAATTGATCTATTCAACTGGACTTGGGTCTATTTTAAAATGACGATGTAGTATTAGCCATTGCGAAATCCTATTATAGTTGGCAACGCAATATCAGGCGTTGCCATCTTCGAGCAAAAGTTACGCTATCTTTGTTCAACTTATTGGAGCATTGGATTGCCATACTTCGGATATATGTTGACTTTACGTCTCTTATTGTCGTGCGCCGCCGCTAACGGCCGCGGCGCCACAACAATGTACACTTTTCTTTTGCCCATAAATTTTCAAAAATTACTAGCTTATTAGGTCTCATCTTATAGTATTCTGTAATAACGATTTTACCTCAAATTACTTGGAGAAACCTAAATAAATTATTGAGTTATTCAATAAAGGGACATCAAATACAGCTTGTTTAATTATAGACTTTTATAAATTCCTGTTGGTTTCAATGCACGTTAAAGTTCATCGGAAGTATGTGACCGAATCACAATTTGATTCCATATAGCATACATTATTTCTCTTTTTAATGAGAATTGTGACCGTCAGAATATAATATCGAATAAAATATAGTATTAAATTGCAGTAGTATTAATATTTTTAATAGTCACTTTAGGTAAAAGTTTCTGAAGTAATCGATAACCTTGGTGGATCTATCGATCAATTAACATTGCAGCCACTAGGCAATTATCATCGCGATTTCGTTCATACATAAATTCCGGCAGACTGGAACAATCTGCCGGGACAATTTCTGGGCTATAGCATATGTTGTATCTTAGTGATTATGTGTATATCAAAGGATATACACATATCCTTTGATATGTGTATATCCTTTGAATAGCGCTACATCATGAAATAAAAGTTAAACTATAATAATACCCATTGTATCTATTTTGAATCCTTCCGTTTCTTCTTTCTGTCGATTAAATCGTTCCTGATCGTAACGATTATAAACAGCAGGTTGAGCTGTGGATTGCCGAATCGGGGTGGCTCTCGGTGTAATCATTGGTGGCTGCAGAGGTTGTGGTCTTTGTCTACCTGATAATAGACACTAATATAATTATACAGGTCTAAAATAAGGAAATAACTTAGTCGGCGTCAGAAATTGGCCAAACGTAAGTTTTAAGTATTAGCACATGTACGTTTGTGTTGTTGCATATTAACATTAAAATTTTAATTAGATGACTAATCGTTGTTATTCAGACAAATGGGTGAAAT
Organism: Platypus cylindrus; assembly: GCA_949748235.1. NCBI lineage: Eukaryota > Metazoa > Arthropoda > Insecta > Coleoptera > Curculionidae > Platypus > Platypus cylindrus. Next base: position 35,705,047 of record OX456488.1, read on the forward strand.
ATTGAAAGATATACAAAAATCCGTAATTTGAAACTGCCATAAACGGCGAGTTCAACCACACAAATACGCTTTAAAAATGGAATTCATTGATAAAACACTAATTAAAACTTTATCATAAAATGTCCATTATCCATAAGAAATCTTAATTTTATGAAAATACTATGAGGGCTATGAATTTGGTCGCCTGTTGCTAATGTACGGCAAATTCTCTTACTTAAATTTACATATTGCCACTAAATCTAAAAACATTTTTATAACTCTTGCAATCATTATATTACTAACAAACCTTCTTCTCTTGCTTTAATACTGTGCAGCATTGCTAGCACATTTTTCGCGAAATTCTTTCCAGTACTTTGCAGAATTGTAGTTCTAGTACGCCATTGTCTTTCTCTACTAGTTATATCTTTAGTTATGTCAACATCCATATCCAAAATAGCTCTAATATCGTACTCTTGACCAATATCATCAATACCTAAAAGATCAATGTGAAAATTGTATTAAATAAAAAAGCTATTACTTAGAATGGAATTATCCAACTTCTTAAACTTAATGCATAAACATGGTCGTAATTTTAGTAAATACATCTTAATATAAACATATTCTAATAGTAGTGTTTATCCGATTCTTTTATTCTTATTTCTTAATACATAATCGGAATTTTAACGTTCCCAACTTTTTTACGTACTTATTAAGAAATACTTAATAAGTATTTCTTAATATAATTTATTTTATATAAATATTTTATAGAAATAAAAATAATTAAAAACAAGATAAATTATAAAGTGGAACAGACCTTGGAAGAGCCACAATGCGGATTTAGAAAAGGTAGAAGCATACAGGACCATATATTTACTATAAAGCAAATGGTGGAAAAGGCAAGAAATAGTAAAAAAAATATATATGTAGGTTTTCTAGATCTAAAGAAGGCATTCGATAAAATAAATAGAAGCAGATTATGGAATATAATGAGAGAGAGGGGTATAGAAAAGAAAATGATTAGGTTAATAAGGAAGATATATGAGGAGAATGTAAATAGTATAATAGTAAATAATAAAGAATCTGAAACATTTAAAACAATGGACGGACTAAGACAGGGAGGAGGACTGAGTCCAACATTATTTAACATATATATGGATGAGATAAGTGATAAAGAGGAAAGAAGACTAGTCGTTGGATATAAAAACATGCAAAGGGTGGTTATAACGACTGGAGCATTTGCAGATGATGTGATGTTAGTTGCGGAGAATGAAAAGAGTTTGCAGAGAAAATTGAGGAAATGGAACGAAGTGCTTAAAAAATACGAGATGGAGATGTGCAAGGAAAAGACAAAGGTAATGGTAACAGGAGAGAAACAGAAGTTAGAAATTAAGATAGAAGAGACGAGAATAGAACAGGTCGATTGTTGTAAGTACCTAGGAGTGCAGATCAGTAGCGGGGGTAAACAGGAAAATGAAATTACGGAGCGGGTGAATAAAGCAATGAATGCATATTATAGAATAAATAGAGTAATAGTGGAGAACAAGGAAATCACAAAGAAAACAAAAATAAATGTATACAAGACCATAATAAGACCGATTTTAACATTCGGATGTGAAACGTGGAAAATGGAGCAAAAAGACATAAGTAGGGTACAAGCTGTGGAAATGAAAGTCTTGAGAAGAGTAAAAGGGGTAACAAAAAGAGATAAAATAAGGAGTAGCGCAATAAGAGAAGAGTTATAGATAGAACCAGTAGTGGAGTTCATCCACAGAAGGCAGTTGGGATGGTGGGGACATCTGGTAAGAATGAGTGAAGAGAGGCAAGTAAAGAGAGTCTGGCAGGCAAGGGAGGGAAGAAGAGCGAAACGGGGAAGACCAGCAATTACATGGGATGAGGGAATTGAAAAAGCAATAAGAGAAAGAGGAATGAGGCTGAATGAAGTAAGAAGAATTGCTTGCAACAGGAAGGAGTGGGAGAGATGCATAGGAAGTGAGGAATAGGAGGATAACGAGAAGAGCTCAAGCCGACACCAGTTGATGGTATAAGGCATACAGACATATATATATATATATATATATATTAAGAAATACTAATTACGCAACCGTTTAACCGACAACAATATTGTCAATCAGATGAGCGATGGGAAGTAACCTTAACCAAACTATTTTGGCACCATTTTTGATGATAATTTGTATGCATATTTCCATATTTGAATCGTTTATTTATACTTTATTAATTATATATTAATTCATGTAGCGTTTTTTAGTAACATTTATCAATCTTTCAATTCTTTCATTAATTTCATTTCAATGTGAATGCTTGCAATTTCTGATTACGAATTAAGAAGCAACAAATTGTACAACCGTGTTTTTAATTTTTAGTCATAAAAATTATGTTTATGAAACAAAAACTACGTTTACGAAGTCGCATAGTTCCAACCTTAAAAGTTGAGACTTCAAATTTATTTATTGAATTTATTGTCGGGCAGTTCGATCATGCTTTTGTCTTTTTTTTTTAGTTGTATATTTGCTATCAAATTAACTATTTAATATTGAACCAACTTTTCGTGCCTTCTTCAGGACTAAAATAAATCATATAATGGTGAAACGGAATAGCGTATATGCACTATTAGACTACTTACACCTTACCAATATGTGCTATACACCCAGCATAATCACGGCACGCAGTGCACCTTACACCGTCAGTTGATTAAAATTGAAGAACTATCACTCTGTTAAAACAGATTCACACACATTTTGAAAGTGATAGTATATTTTTACTAAATAGGAAAACTATAGTAATATTTTAGTAGGGTATTTTTTATTTGGTGTATTGTATTATACCTGGAGTTGTTATTGCTGCATTTTCTGTTAGTTTATTAAGTCGAAGTTTGTCATACACAGACCTAGTGTAGTTTGAAGTCGATCGTGCATGAAGTTCTTAATGTGAATTGAGTTACGTTGGCTCTTATGCTGTTGTTCTTCTATGTTATGTTGTATTATATTTATGTATTTATGCTATTTATTATATTATTAAGTTATTGTTAGTTATACGCATTATATGCATTGTAATGAAGTTACTAAATTTGAGAATGTTTTAATAATTTAATTTCGCTCAAAAGGGAAGTAGAGCCATCTATGGTCACAAGAAAGAATTTGTTTATTTAAGAAAACTACCCCGACGTTTTACTTTTCGGACACAAGACCGATTTTCAATAGCAATCATATTTTATTGATTATTTTATTAATATTAATTAAGCCAGGGAATGACCGTAGTATCAAATATTTAGTTTATGTTCTATGATATATTTTTGGCCTAGAATAGGCTCCGAAATTAATGTTTAGATTATAATAGAATGGATTTATTCTTTATTTTTGTCTTAATGTAAAATGCCATTTTCTAAGTGTTGCGTCCACCGATTTTCATGAAATAAAAACAAAATATTATCTGATAATCTCTGAAGACAATGCCATTGTAATCAGGCATGTCGTCTTTACCGAAAGCCATTTAATTGCATCACTTAGACAAGGCATTATCAACTATAAAAATTGATTATTATTGAACCGTAAGCTGTTAACCGAATACGTACTGTAGCAAAAACCACCCCTATGCGCATCTAGCATGTCTCACTACGCGCCTTCCGAATTACGCGACCCAAAAGGGTATATAAAGGGCAGTTTCTGTAGAAAACGGACAGTTCTGACCGACGGGACTACTCCTTCACCACCTCATAAAGGTAAGGAGATCGGAACCGGGATGGAGGCCGAGCCTGAGCCGCCCTGCCTGCCCAATCCAAACAAAACCCTTTCCTTTCCCTCTTCTGGCTAGCAAGCGAGTTCTCCAGCAGCCAGATTCTTTCCTTACCAGCTTCGGACTAGCAAGTGAGTACTCCGGCAGCCAAATTCTAACCTTTCCAGCTTCGGACTAGCAAGGGAGTTCTCTGGCAGTCCGATTCTAATCTTTCCTCCCCTCTGGTTAGCAAGAGAATTTTCCGGCAGCCAGAGTATCATGTTTGGTTGGATTGTGCAGGTCGGAGGGGGCGTGTGCCACGGTAACACCGGTAGCCGCGAAATATTTCGTTTCTGTGATTATGTTGTGGTGCCTGCTGCCGTTAGTATTGGGTAATTATGTTGAAGTGCAGTGGTAGAGAGTAAGTTTTTAAGTTTATGTTTTTCTATTTATTTCGCCTTGTTTGTTTTTTGCTTTTTTTACTGGACCCATCTACCAGGTATGTTTATGTTTAGTTTATTATTTATCCGAGTTGTATTTTATTTTATTTTAATTTTATAACATGATGTTGTTAGTATTTCTTCTGGCTTTTCTTTCACTCTTTCCCGAACCCTAGATTATTTTCTCCACTGTCTAAAAGCTACTCGTACAGGCTTTTCCCCCAACTTTCCCTTTGGAGTTGTGAGGCAGCCGTAAGGCATCTGAAATCAAAGGGTGGCGCCCGAGCAAGAAGCCGAATTATTCAAAGAAACGGCTTAACCAACAGATGGGCGTTGCAGCATATAAAAGGGAGATGTCTGTCGCAGAAAACGTTTTTTTTATTTTCCTTGCTTCCAGGAATCGTTTTTTTTTTTAATTTGGTTGACTATAAAATGTGAACGTTATCAGTTAAGTACGGGTTTACTTGACAAATATTACATAGAAACTTAATTTCAATATTATTTAAATAATGGTTGGTATGCAGCCGTAATTATTAAATATTACTTTATTATATTTCTATAGACTTAGAAGTGCCCAGAAATAAAGGGTGCTTCTCAAATTTTATATATATATATATATATGTATCGTAAAGCCTGTCTACCATTTCTGGTGTACGCTTGTTAGTCTTTATCTTTTTTTTCCTTTCTTTCTTTCTCTAGGCTTATTCGTTTTTGCTTCACGTCACTGCGTCGCAAAACTTTCTCCATTCTTTCCTGTTGTTTGCCATCCTACTAGCTTCACTCAGCGTTATTCCTCTTCTTTGTAATATCTTTTCTATTATGTCGTCCCAGGTAGTTTCAGGTCTTCCCCTTTTTCTTTTCTGTCCAGGTCTAGCTTCCCTTACCCTTTTCACTTGTCTTTCCTGTCCCATTCTTTTCAGATGGACCCATCATCCCACCTGCCTCTTCTCTATGTATTTGTGTATCGCCTCTATTCCTAATTCTTTTCTTATTTCTTCATTCTTGATTCTTTCTCTCTTTGTCACTCCCTTTACTTTCCTCATGTATTTCATTTCTACAACTTGGACTTTACTTATTTCTTTTTTATCTGTTATCCATGTCTCACATCCAAAGGTCAGTATTGGTCTTATTATTGTTTTATAGACGTTTATTTTTGTTTTTCTTGTTATTTCTTTTTTCCCCACAATTGTATTGCTAATACTGTAAAACACTTTCATTGCTTTTCCTATTTGGCTGTTAATTTCTTCTTCTTGCTTTCCTGAACTAGTTATTTCTACTCCCAAATATTTCCATTTCGTCACTTGCTCTAATTTTACCTTATCTACCATGATTTTTATCTCATGTTGTTTCCCGACCACCATTACTTTTGTTGTCTCTTTACACATCTCCATTCCGTTCTCTGTAAGTGTTTCATTCCATTTATTTATGCTTGTCTGCAACTCTTTTTCGTTAGATGCTATCACCATTATATCGTCCGCAACTTCGTACTTAAACTCTCTCCATATAATTCCATCCCATGTCAAGTCCTCTAGTTCTTTCTTTCGCTTTCCTTATTATTTTGTCCATGTAAATATTAAATAATGTTGGACTTAGTCCTCCTCCCTGTCTTAGTCCGTCTTTCATTTTAAATTTTTTTGATTGTTTGTTTTTGACTATTACGCTATTTGAGTTTTCCTCATATATTTTTTTTATTAAGCTAATCATTTTTCTGCTTATCTCTTTCTCTGCCATCATCTTCCACAATCTATCTCTTCTTACTTTATCAAATGCTTATTTTAAATCTAAAAAACCCATGAATACATTTTTTTTCCTTTTACTTGTTTTTTCAACTATCTGCTTAATCGTAAATATATGGTCTTGAATGCTTCTGCCTTCTCTAAATCCTGACTGTGATTCGTCCAGAGCTTTCTCTATATTAATTTTTATTCTCTCGTTTATCATCATTTCCAACACTTTCATGTTTGTATTTAATAGACTAATTCCTCTGTAATTATTACAATCTTTCTTATCTCCTTTCTTAAAGATTGGTACTATCAGTGCATGCTGCCATTCTTTAGGTATTATTTGCTATTTCCATATTTTGTTATATATGTCCAGCATTACCTGCCTTCCCTCGTGTCACCCCTAGTGCATTTCCATTTTTCAGTTGTTTTATGGTCTTTCCCAATTCCTCCATATTAAATTCCTCTTCATCGTCTTTGCATTCCTTTCTCTCTGTATTGTCTGCTTCTCTTGAACCGTTCCTCTCTATATTGTCTGACAGCAGCTCTTCAAAGTATTGCTTCCATCTTTCCATTATTTCATCTTTCTGCTTTAATATTTTTCCTTCTTTGTTATTTATATATGTAGCACTGTTGGTCTTTCCTTTTCTTACTGTTCTTAGTCTGCTATAGGATAATTTTTTTCCCTCTGCAGCTTCGTTTTCTAATTTATTGCCGAATTCTACCCGTTCATTTCTTTTCGCCTCTAATACTAATTGCTTCACTATTTTCCTGTACTCCTTATAACACTGATACGTTTCTCTATATTTTTTTTGTAAATATTCCTTCCATTTTTTCTTTTTTAATCTCAGTCTTCTCTTGATCTCTTCTGTCCACCATGCCGTTTGTTTTATTTTCTTATTTCTTTTTATTTTTCCACACACTTCCGAGCTTATTTGTAGTATCATCTTTTTGAATTCCTCCCAACTCTCTTCCAAACTTAATGCTTTCCATTTCTCATATCTGCGCTCGATCATCCTCTTCATTTTTTCTCTATATTGCTTTGCCACCTCTCCGTCTTTTAGTCTATACGCTTTTATTTTCTCATATTCTATCTTATCTTCTTTTCTCTCTCTGTTGTCTGATTTTAGTGGTTTCTTTATTTTTGATATAACCATATAATGATCACTTCCCACTTCCGGTCCTCTTGATACTTTTACATCTACTATGTTCTTTCTATTTTCATTTCCTGCTACTATGTAGTCTATTATTGATTTTTCATTTTTGCTGCTCATCTCTCTAGTATACTTGTGTATATCCTTGTGCTTATAATAAGTATTTGCTATAAACATATTGTTGATTCGGCAAAACTCTATCAATTCTTTTCCGTTGTCATTTATCATTGTCTCCCCATTCTGGCCCAATATTCTACTCTCTACTGTTTGTCCCTTTGTTCTCCTTTTTGTCGTCTTCATTTGGTCCATACACACTTATTATCGTTTTAATGCTCTCATTATCGTCCTTCATATTTATTGTCAATATCCTCTGAACACACCTCCAATTCTTCTATATTGTGTACCCATTCCTTTTTTATCATACATGCGACCCCCTCAGCTGCTCTTTTCTCTGTTTTCACTCCGCTATATATATAAATACACTTCCTTTCATCATTTTTTGCAATCATCTCCCTTTTTTTTTCGTTTCCGTTATTGTAAGTATGTCTATCTTATTTTCCAGAAAGTCATCTTCTAGTTCTATTTCTTTTCCCTTTATGCTTCATATATTCCATGTTGCTAATCTCCATATTTCTTCATTTTTTCTTCTCATTGTTTTCTGCTCCTTTCCCCAATTCTTTTTCAGTTTTTTGTTTGTTTCTTCTCTTCTTCCCAGCTTCCATAATCTATCCTATTTCGATATTGTTCCTCCTTTCGTTTATATATTTGGCACTTTTTGCTGGTGGCCATGTGCTCTATATCTTTACCTTTAATTCTTGTGCAGTTGGCGCATTTTATCTCATTTTTCCCACAATCTTTCCCTTCATGTCTTTCCTGTCCACATCTGTAGCATACCTCCATTCTTGTACAGTACTTGGCTACATGCCCATAGCAGCAGCATTTATAACAGATCACAATCTTCACATATTGCTCTACCTGTTTTACAGTAAAATCTATCAATAATTTTCCTTTTTTTACCACGTACTTGAATATCTCCTTGTCAGCTTCTACTACCCAGTCCTCCACATATTGTTTACTGTTCCTAAAGGCATTTTTTTTAACTGCTCTTATTACTGTCTTCACCTCTCTAATCCCCACTATTCTCCTTATTTCTTCATTTTCTCTTAATATTTCGTTTACTATTTCTTCTTCAGTATATCCTTGCTCAACTTTTTTTATTATAAACAACGGCTTTGTTTCTTTCATTTTCCTCACTGTCATTCCTTTTACTTCCTCCAGTTTCTTCCCTATTTGCTCCTGTTGTAGCTCGTTTCTGCACTTCATCACTACCAATCCACTTTTAAATTTTTTTATTTCCTTTATACCTTCTTCACCTACTTCTTCTATCGTAAGGTTTTCTCTTATTTTTCCATTACATTCTCCCGTTCTGCCGATTTCACTGTGATTTCTTTTATTTTGTCTGGTGTTTTCCATCCCTGTATCTTTTTTGTACCATTTTCTTTTTTTCTTTCAGTGTTCGCCGCATATGTCTTTTTGCTTATTTCTTGATTTATTGTACCTCCCACTGTCAATTCTAATATTTTTGTTTCTAATTCATCCATTCTGTTTTTAAATTGTTTCTCTATTTGTTCCAACCTTTGTTCTACTTTATCTTTTTTTTCTCTGCCTTCTCCATATTTTCATACATTGTGGCGGTCATTTTAATTACTATTCTTTCTATATTCTCTATGCTTTTTTCCATTTCTTCCCGAGTTCGTCCTTCTTCTCTTTTATTCCCCTCTTTAAATAACCTAATTTCTCTTTGAATCAGATTGATTTGATTCATTAGCTCATATGATACTCCACTTGACTTTTTTTTACTATCTTAACTTTCTTCTTTCCACATATCTTTCCCTCTTAGTTTTATTCTTTTTTCGATGTTGTCCTCAACCTCGCTCATCACTACTCCTCTATATGATTTGTTTGTATTTTCTTCCTCATGTTCCTCATCTTCCTCCGTTGAGGTTTTTCTTTTCCTATACTCCACTTTTCCCACTGGTGGAGTTCTTTTTACCTTAGTCGCCACTTTGAATGGGTTTTTATATTCTATTATAATATATTATATTATATTATATTATATTCTAGCGAGATCAATCCTACTTCTATCTATAATTCTATAAGGATATTAAATATTTATCCCGGTATGAAATACAAATAAAAGTTGTTGTTTGTTATCTCGATAACACCGTTCCTGCTTATCAGGTCTGCTTGTTATTTGGAAATTGCCCCCGCTGCCGGGGGCAACTTCCTAGTGTTTCCTAAGCGTAACCTTTAGTTAATATCCTTATAAAACTTATAAAAATAAAAAAACTTTATTGTTATATTAACCTTAAACCACTATATACCAACAATCAATACTCTGCTTATCTGTGTATCTATTTTTCGATTTCAACACAAATAAACATCCGACCACGTTCACTGTCCGATATAGACTCCTCACTGTCCGATATAGACTCCTCAAATTTTATACTGTTAATAAATTCTTTATTGCTTGTTCAGGACTACTAGAATAGACATATCAATGAGTATTGTATATTTTTAATGCATATTGCCTTGTTTTTTCCCAACAGAGTATTTGGACTTTAGGATCGAAAAACGTTATACGGATAATAATTTTGTTTTCTAATTAGAATTTTGCAGCTGGCAGCTCACTATGTTATAGGAAATTGTTCTTGTAAATCTTCCACTGTGGCTCTTGATTTTGGTGAACAAAATTGGGTATAAAAATGTCTCTTTCGGTCGAGATGGTTAAGTTGTTTCGGAGCTTCAAAAAACCTAACTCTAACAGGTGGGTACGAGGATCGATAAAAATGACTTCACTGCAAACAGAAGAGTCCATATTAGATGCTGCTCAATGGTTGCACAACCAATGACATTGGTTTTTAGGTCACTTTTATTGTTGGCCATATGCTGCTTTAGCCATTGCGATGTGGCCAATATACACTGCACTACAAGTTTTGCAATATATTTGATATACTACGTCAGTGACTAAAGGCTCTAGTGTTTTCCTTTACGATGCAGTGTAAACTTGATACCGTACAGCCTACATCTTTGGCGATCTTAACAGTGGTGGAGTGGTGGTTTGATCTAACCTCTTCGCAATGTTGATTATCTGTTCTCATAGACTAGGTATAAAAGGGTGTTAACCAACAGCTGTAGGAAAATCACACCACGTATACGTGATAAAAAGATTAATTTTATTTCATTTTTATAAAAATTTAAAAACCGAAAATTGTTAAGGAAAAATTGGTCTATCTTCAATAGTTTTCGAGATAATCAGTATTTTCTGATTACATTAAAACTTTTCGTGAACCGCAGTGTAACTGACTTACTCTGGGTCTTGAAAAGTAGAATAAACATTGAACTCATTAACGAGTTCAATGTCAAACGTAGTGTAAAATTTCTCCATTTCTTTTGAGACACTAGCGGCGTTTCAATACTACTTAAGTAGTTTAATCTACTTTTAAATTATTTTAAAGTTAATTTTAAAGTAAATTTTTTGTAAGATTTTCAATGTTTTAATATTAAAATTTAGTCAATAATAAATGTTTATCTTTGGACATAAATAGATTATTAAATGCAGTTGTTGATCTAGATCATTTTTGACGACATTGAAAAATGATTTTTTTAGTTACTCAACTAAGTTTTTAATGTATCATAGTAAGCATCGAAACTTAATATTAACTAATTATTACTACTAAACATTTTGAATTCCATAAAGAAAAAAATTCAACTTAATGGTGTAATTTAATTTCAGTTTTTATGGAAATAAACCAATAATTACGACGACGCTGTGTCGCTATACTGTAGCCTGCAGTCGTATAGCAATAAAAGTAATAATAATAATTTCCAATACATAATGTTATCGTTATGGTGAGAAAGAAAAAAAAGGGACGCTTCCCATTTGAAAAGTGGTGACGTCATTTTAATAATAAATTAGAGGTAATTACTTTTATTAAACCGACTTTTGTTTTGAATGTGCAGTATAAATTTATTTTTTTCAATGCCGTGGAAAAAACGTCTTCACAAATAAAACAATTTTTTTTACTGTTGATTAAACACTTAATTACGAAATCAAATTGTCAGCGTAATTGACGCAAGAGCTTATTTAACCTATTGAAGTCTGCAAATCATATTCATTAATAGTGGCAGTTAATAATCATGCTTAGCAAAAGTCAAGTGGTGTGCGCTGAGCTTAATGTGAAAACAATTGTCTAATGTTTTATACTTCAGTGTTTTAATTGGTGTTGTGTGATTTTATGATGTACTTCAAGTGGATATTACATAATGAGTAACACGACTGAATTATTATTTTACTAAATCAAAGAAGGTACTAATTAATATCTTAAAAATTAGATAAAATTACATAGAAATAGATACAATACATAGAAATTTTAATAGGTTATTTAAACATAAAAGTAAATATTTTATTTCCAGGCATAATAGATAATTACGCATTAAAATCATATGCAACGTATGGTGCATATGATGAAAATTTTGCTTTAATTTCATTAAAAACAAATGTTCATTTTTTTCACACTTTTCAAAAATTAGAAACAAATTAAGCAAGAAAGAAGCTGCTAAGTTTGTATATTTTTAAGCATTTTAATTTTTAACACTTTTAAACAAACACAAACAATTTTTTAACAATTGTTTAATTTTTTGACAATTGAGTAAAAAAGAAATAACTTTTATTCTCATTTTTAAAATAAAATATACTAAAATACTAAATGTTTTATGAATAAAATGTTTCTGTATTTTAATATGAGATTTACCTCTTTACTTTTAATTATAATTTAAGTAACAAAAAAGTAGCTCGATTAAAATCATCGACTTAAATCAGCTGATTTGAATCATTTCAACATTGTTGAATGGAAATCTGCTATTGGATTTGCTAGCAAGAAGATTAAAAAAAGTACAGTTTTCCATATTTTAAGTCAGACGACAAGAATTAAATAAGTAAATTTTTTCATCTGTAAAAAGAATAATGTTGAAATTCTAATTTAAATTTGATGTAAAAATCTTACTTCAAACTAAATTTTAATTTTCTTTTTAATGAAAATTTTGTAAGTTTTCTATTCTACCCTACATAACTTTTAATGCATTCCAAAAATTCCGAAAAGTGTTTTAGAAACGTATTCTTAACATTTATCAACCATATTCTATTTTTACCACTTAAAATTTAATAATTTTTTAATTTTAACTTTAAGAAGTTTATAAAAATAAAGAAGTCTGACGTTCACTCATTTGCTGTAGGCACGAGTTATTGTATATAATTTCATGGACGTCTCGCACGGCTGCCTCAATAACGGTTGGTTGGCTCGAGCCACCGGAGAGTACAGTGGATATCAAACTGTTTCTAACAGCCTTTAAATTTTGCACAAAATTGTGAAATAATTAAAGTTGATTTTTGGTGAGTTATTAAGACAAATTGTTTGTATTAAAGTGAGGAGTATGTGGTGCGACTATTCTACAGCTGTTTCTTAACACCCTGTATAGGTAAGGCTAGATACATTAACAAATTAAAATTTCACAGAATAACTAACCACGTACTATAATGTACAACTTATAATAATAACAACTAAAAACAACATAACTTAACAATATAAAAAATGTATAAACAAATAGTATATAATGCAACATACCTTAACAAAATATTACTTATCTAGAAATAGCTTCCATATCTAATAACGATATATCTGTCACGTCTTTTAAAATGTGTATGATTGTGTTTTAACAGCGTGATTGATTTTCGATTTTAGCTAGCTAAAATTGTCTAAAGTACACTGCGTATACGCAGTATACAGTATAGTATAGAAAATATTGATAGCACTTAAGTAGTCTAATAGTGCATATTCTCTATTTAGAGTTACTATTATATAATTTATTTTTGTCCTCCAGAAGATGCCACAAAAAGCTGGCGAAATATTGAGTAGTTAATTTGATAGCAAATATACAATTCAAAAGAAAAAAACAATCTGTTGTTTATTTAATGATTGAAATTCCTTATATTATTTAATTTTCCAGGGAACAAGTTATTGTAACGTTTTGTATATCCTATTTAATTATGTGGATTCATGGTGAGAAGTATTACAATTGGTGGTGAACCAATGTAATAGTATATTTGATAGTACCTTTTATAGTATTTCTCTTTTTCGCCAAGCGTTTCGCCTTAATTGCTGCAATTTTTTCAACAGACATGGCTTCAGACAATGACTTTATATTATCGACAGTTACAGAGGCTTCTTTTGGTGCGTCCAAGCGAGCAGCTAATTTTTCCCGAACTTTTTGTACATGGGTTTCTTCAAATCGAGGTTTCTTTGAAATGTGATCAATGCCATCATAATCTGCTGATCTTTTAACCTGAATAAGGTTAAAATAATCGAATAAAAAAATTATTATTTTATGTTATTTTTAGTAGATCATAATGTAATATTATACCTATCTATTTGTTGAAATACATGAAAAAAATTCAATAACGAAATAACTATGGTATAAAAATTATTAAGAAGTTAAAAAAGATAAATGCCAAAAAACAGATGAATAAAATAATTAATTTTATTTTGCTTAATCTTTTTTCTTGGAACTGGGATCCTTATTTTATTTTTTTTTACGTCTTACTCGACAGCTGTTTCGATATTTAAATCATTTTCATGTCATTCTTTTTCGCCTTTATAATTTTTGAATTATTTTATATATACAGCGTGTCTCAGCAATCATGATAAATAATTACACCTCGTACAGGTGACATTATATTATGATGATTTTGAAAATTTGAAGACATTTGCACCAATAAAGTGCCCATTTTTTCAAATTTCAATTTTTCAGTGCGGTCATGTTAATATGGCAGGTCACGGTATAGCTGACATTGACCTAAAGCATGAAGACGACACATATTCAGGCTCACGTACATGTGTTCCTTTTCTTCGGTATGTGTTTCGACTTCGAGGTTCAATAATCTAATGAATTATTTTTGGTGACTTATGACAGAGACGTTGGAATAAAAAAAAAGGTCCGACAAAATAATTCGTTGAGAGTCGCCCTAAATCACAGTTGTTCGCAGTTCGCTCGCGAGATGTTTTTATTTTAGCTTTAAAATTATTATAAGTAACTTGCAAATCTTTGAATGTGTTTTCCACTTGATGAAGAGGAACATCAGGGGTTGTATTTAAAGTGAGCGAATACCCTATACTAGAATGGTAAATGGTAAAACGTAAAATGTAACCTATGCGCGCATAAGTGTCGTTTGCACAGGTTCGACCCTATTGGGACTGCGTGCGATGCAACCGATGATAATGGATTGAGTACGCAAAACAGCTAGAATCACCAAGCAAAGTGGTTAATTTTCGATTTATTTTTTTTCCTTCCCTTCTCTTTTCCACCTAAGATTGTGGTGCCTGCTGTCAGAAGTTCGTAACAGTTTAAATCACATTTATTGTTATTATTTGTATGAAAAATACAATCCAAGTGGTTGTATTTTTTTTAGTCACGTGGAGCGGGTTCTTTTCCACTAACAGTCGAGAACGTCTTCTTGACTTTGGGCCAGACAGAGTTCCTGGAAACGGTTATATCGTTGCTAATAAAAACAATACCCGGTCGGGATTTCGTAATTCGTTCTCAGATATTGTCGTCAGCTAGCAGAGATAGCTGCCAAAAGTAGAACCCTTTGTGGGAAGTTCTATGTCTGATTCTGGTCCTAAGAGTCCTGCGAAGTTCCCGCAGAAGAGTGGTTTTATTGGCAATACCATCAGCCAACACCACCAAGTACCAACGGGAGAAAAACCAGTATTATCCATCTATTTTTTATCCCATATAACTTTTTATTTCTACTTATTGTCACTAACCTGGCTATCTTCACATAGCCGCCATCTAACCACAGCGTGTTTTTATAGTGTTTTTTTTTGTTTTTAATTATTAATAATTATTCATTTACGTTATTTCGTTTTATAACCTGAATTGTGGCAGAGAGCTACGATTAGAGCAGTAAAGTCTGGAACAAAGCAGCCGGGCTTGGAACGTGTGACGACTAGATGGCGTATTAATAACATCATTTCTTATTTATAGCATTTGTTCTAAAAAACGAATTCAAGAATAATTGTTACTAAACAATATTATACAAAAATTCAATCACATATACATAAAAATAAAAAAGCAATCAAAAACACAAAGCCAGTAGTCTTTGAAAAAGATGGAAAAATAAAAACAGCTGTCAGAATTGAACAAAATTATTTAAAAAAGCAATAAAGCCAAGACAGAATATCCAAAAAAGCTAAGTAAAATTATTACTATAATATCCAACATAAAAAGAATTAATAAACGAACCCACATTATACTCAGTCGGTAATCCAATCCAGCTCTGTTGGAAGCAGTTGGTTCCCAACGTAGCTAACGTCATTGTATTTCTGTTTTTTTTTATCATGAAGTTAATTTTGATTATGATTTGTGTAATTGTTTTGACGGTAAATTAAATTTAAAAACTTTTGGATTACTTTTTTGTAGAACTTTCCGCCTAGGCTACTGCTCATTCAACATAAGTAGCGTAACAACTTAACATCGTTTGGATTGTGATAAGTTATAGGGTAATTATGTCAGCGTCATCTACAAGTGACAGATAAGTTATTAAATTGAATTTATTAAAATAGTAAAATACGAAAAAAATTTGCTTTACATAGCACAGTATTATCACAATCCAAATGGTGTTAAATGGTTACACTACTGATATTGGAGCATCAGTAGCAAAAGCGCAAAATTATCACAAAAATAAAAAAAAGGGATAGTTATTTATTTAAATTAAACAATCAAAATTAAATTCAGTACACTAATATAAAAGCACAAAAACAATGAAATTTGGCACCAATGGTTGGGAAACCAACAAATCGCAGTAGAGCTACATACGAGGAGTGAAAAGATGGTGAAGGTGCTGAAGGCATTACATCAAAGCATGGATTTTGATCTACCACCGACGAAGCATCAGAAACTGGATTCCTCACAATACGTGAAGATAAAGTTACTGTTGCCGGAGTAACACTTTCTAACTTATCCCAGGCGCGGAAAACATCAATAAAAAACTGACCTTTTTGTTTTTTATAGTTGGTTGAAATCGGAGAATACTTTAAACGGTGGACCGGATGTTGCTATCGAGCTCGAAATTTATCTGAATGTTTTTGATCGTATTTAACGGTTAATTTTTCAATCTCAGCTAAAATTCCTGCTAGAGTAATTGATATATATTCCAATTCGGTCACTACATCTATCGTGACATCAAAGCCTAATAAAGATTCATTAAAACCTTCTAATCTCATCAGCACTCGTACTGAAGATTTTATTTCGGCTTCACTCTGTCGGCTTCCCAAACTAGCATCCCTACTTAAATAATCCAAATTACACAAATCCATTTTAAAATTTAAATTACTATTTGAATTAAAAGGAATAATTAATAATACCACAAAAAAAAATATATCTAAAATATAACAATATTTAATTACACTTATTTTTCACGCCGAAAAACAAGACGAGATATCAGCAAGAAAAAGAAAAACAAGTGAACAAGAAAGAATGCTCAAAACACCAAACAGGCACCTATTTTCGTAGAGAAATAAAACTAAGTATTTTTAAGTCGATTACCATCAATTACTGAAAGTGCCAAAAATACTAGAAAAATAAAACGGACGAGGACAACATTATTCTATCTTTGAAAAACAGTCTGAAAAAATAGATCGGACAATAAAGCAGTAATTTTTCCAACTTATTGGCTTCTCAACAAAAATACTGAACAATAAAAACGTTCCACGCTTAAAGCCAACAACAATTATTTTAATAACAGACAAACAAGGAATAACAAAAATAAACCTATTGTCACTTACCAAATACAAAGAATATTGACCAACTCTCAATAATATCGGTACCTATATTGTTTCCGAAGTAAAAATTATATAAAAAATAAAAAAGGTAATAAATGACATAATTAATATTATTAAATTAAAGAATACAAAATTATCTCACTACAAATCACAGTTAACAAAATTCGTTCCCCACGTTTAGAGGACTAAATTATCAGCAATCCAGACTGATATTGGTACACCGAATTGTGTATATACTGTATATACAAAATACTGTGAAATTGTGAAAATGACAACGCTCTATAATTAATAAGCTACAATTTAAATTTGTGAAGTGACTTTTTACAAGTTGGAAAATTGCAGTAATTTGTGCAACTATTGTGTTTCTAAATAAATAAGCTTTTAAGGTTTTTAAGCCTTTAAGGAGTCCAACCAATATTTCCTGAAAACGAAGAGCGGGAAATAATACAGGGAACTGATACATGCAGTAAATGGGTTTTCCTTTGAATGTTATGGATTTACCAATGGTTGCAAAAAATGATCTTGAAACGCAAGATCACAATGTACCAAAATTTAAAAAACAAGATCCCATGGCGTGGCTGGGTAAATTAACTGTTGGTAGGCACAACAACGTAATTACACAAAGATTAGCCGCAAATATTATGCATGCAAGAGCTAACGTTTCAAAAAATGACTTGAGAATTCTGCCAAAATTTAGAAGATTCTCTTCACTATGTTCCTAATACCAATTTATTTAACTACGATGAGACGAACATCGCAGACAGTCCTGATAGAAAAAAACTGTTCTGCAAGCGAGGAGCTAAATATACAACTAATATTGTCAATTTTAGCAAATCAGCCACATCAGTCATGTTTTGCGGTTCTGGCGTCCTCCTCCCGACATACGTCATATACAAAGCAGACAATATTTGTATCTGATGGACAGAAAATGAGCCTAAAGGACTTCCTTGTTGTAGCGAATGATGTTGTAACCCAAGTACTAAGTATAATCGAATTTTGATTGGAGATGACTTGGCATCTCATTTTGCAGATGAAGTTCTTGAATTGTGTTGATTAAACAATATTTAATTTGTTTGTCTTCCAGCAAATACTACTCACCTTATCCAGCTCCTGGGTATTTTATCTATCCATTAAAAGTAGCTTGACGCCCAATTTTACCAAACTGGAAAGCAAATAGAGCAACTTCCTGTTCTTTAAAAAATGAAAAAATTCCGAAACTATTAAATATGGCTTTAAATAACAAGAATTCAAAATCTGTGGATGGATCGATAGAAAAAAATTAATTAGTGGCTTCAGTGTGACAGCAATTTTCAACAACTTGTTGACGTAATTTGTTGACAGCAAAGTGTCAAACAAATTACCTGATAATGGCGAAAATGAAGAAAGAAAGAAAAACGTCAATTCAACGTTTTTAAATTATTTGAAAAAACAAGGATACAATAATATTCCCAGACGTCGACAATATAGAAAAAACAAGCTAAATGTTGCTACTTAAAACAACATTTTGGCTCCAAATAATGTAACTTCAAATGACAATGTGGAATACGATGATTCATCTACTGATGAAAACTTATGTATTGAAACGAAAAATGAAACAGTTAAATTCAAAAAAGTAGTTGCTGATCAGCTTATAAATGGAATTTTTTCATTAGTTAAAGTAAAGTCAGGAGGACGCAAGTAATCCCATACAGATATGCCGCTACATTATAAGACAGATTGCAAGCGTTAAAAATGTGTTTTAAAATCAATAGAAACCACAAAGACCAATTTTAAATTTATAGACAATGATTAATTCGACTTAAGAATTGAAGACGGCATTGCAATTTTACCAAAACCGCTACTACAAGCAAGTGGAAATCATCTCTTTTATGCATTTCAAAATAAAATGTTTGAGAAATAAAACTTTACTATTTTTTTATAACTAATTTTTGCGCTTATATATTTCTTATTGTTACTGTTTACGGTGTAATTTGCATTTTACTTTTATGTAATTTTTTCTTTATGTTTGCATTCATTTTATATTATTTTAATTAAATTTTTTTCATTTTTGAATTGCAAATAAATGATATTGTCTTATATACAATTTATAATTTAACTTTTATCAAAGTCGTCCTGTACAAAAATATGCATGACCTTGTATATGTACATCTACAATATTCATTTTCACCAATTTCGAGTAGTCAAAACGCTTGCCGATGGTGTCCTAAATACATCTATAGAAAAATTATCGCCCAACTTCACGGTCCTTAAAGTAAAAAAATAACGGCCTTTCGCAGGCTGTATCTGTTTCTAACCAGCCTTAAGCATACCTGTGTAGGTAATTCCAAGGGTGCACTTTTATCTATTGCAGAACAATTAACTGTATCACCATTTAAATATGCCAGTAATTCTTTTCGATCTGGGCGACGCACTGCCGGAATATTTTCAGCAGCTGCTTGACGCACATAAACGGGATGTGTTAAAGATACATTTTTTAAAATGAATAGCAGGCATTCTAATGTATAGTACTCTTTTGCTGTACCTTCTTTACCAGATCTGGAAAAAAAACTATAACAGCTGAAAACGTTCAACAAGATTCGCTTATTTCAAAAATATAAATTAGTATAAGTTCTCAGTAGAATACCCAACTAAAAAAGTTGCTGTATAATTTTATTAAATGTATGCAATTAAGCTTTATTTATGTCGTATTATTACTCTGAGATATAGTTTTATTGTATAAGCATCGTTACTAAAAAGTCATTAATAGCTAAAAAGTTTTATAATTTAGTGATAAGAACATTCTTACAATAAAATTACAGAACTGTTTTATTAAAAATCTTGCCATTGTTTTGTAAATGCCTATATAACCAATCCAAGTCTAAATTGGGTCACTCAGTACCAAATTATTCTTGTACTATTTTGTAATGATGCATTATTGCAAAGTTTTATAAAGACTTAAGTGAATTATAATAAAACAATCGTAAGTTGTTTTATTATAATTCAAAACAATAATAAAACAATCTTCGTCGAAAGTATATTGATACCGAGAGTATATTGTACCAAGTTAAAGCTCTAAAATAGTATAGTATTATAATAGTATAAATGTATTGAAGCTTATGGAACTATTATATTAAAACGATTATAAAATATTAATAGTATATAAATGTGATTCCTGAAATAAAAGCATGTTTATATAAGTTCAACAGTTGATTTAAACTTATTAGTTTCGTGCTGCTGTAGGTAAAATTATTAACATATTTCCAATTTTTGCGAAAAAGTGATCAGTAAAAATTTAAATACTCATCCAAAAAAAAGCAGGTTAAGGCTTGTTATCCTGACGGCCTATCTACAAAGCCCGCGTAATTATTGCGAGGCATACCAACGTCATGGCTGCAGTACCTCGTATAAGTTGCGAGACATGTAACAGAAGCGACTAAGAAGACGGAACTTAATTAGGGTTAACTGGATTAACTGAAAGAAAGAGTAAAAAAGAATTTTTTTCCGTCGTCGAAATATTTGGTTTTGAAAACATTAAAATCTATCCAGGGTCGCACTCGAAATGCAACAACCAGTAGTAAAACATTATTAAATTAAGAACACCTTAAAACAGGTGTTCTTTGAATTAAAAAGCATATTTCGTAAAATGTAGGCAATTTACACACGTATGCAAATCAGCTTTCCATTGTCGGAAATGTTATTATTCAGCCTCTGTTTGTCTTGCTAGGGATGATCTAATGTTGTTTGAAGTTAATTTAATAATGTTTTACAATTGTTTGTTGCATTACGAGGGCGGCTTTGGATGGACTTTTTTGTTTTCAAAAACAAATATTTCGACAACGGAAAGAATTTTCCTTCTCGCTCTTGCTTTCAGTTGAATATGATTTCATAAATCATATTTCCGTTTTCTGCTTAGGCGCTTTTGTTACTTGCCTCGCAACTTGTATGAGGTAATGCAGCCATGATGCGGGGCGTACCTACATTTTAATTACTCGGGCGATATCTTTGTAAATAGCCGGTAAAGATAGCCGGTGTAAAGCTTATACGTCTTCGTTTTAATTATATTCGTTAAATGCTGGATAACCAAAAAATTAACTACTGTACAACTTGTACTGTAGCACCAGCATCTCAGCAAAATACGCAATTAGAATTAGAAATTGTAGAACTTCTGCAGATGCCAAAAGCGAAACTAAAATACAATTCAGTATTTAGAACTATCTCAATATCATTTGTCACTAATAACATGTCTGTAGTTTTGTTATACAACAGAATCAAATACAGCCAATTTACTATATTAGATATAACTGTCATCAGCCATATTGATAATTATCGCGACTGCATCAATGCTGCCGCCATTAAAAAGTAAATAGATGTACCTTATGAAATAAAAATTAATAGTAATGGGCAGCGACATTAAAGCTATAAATTACTACCTGAGATGATGATCCCTGAAAGATTCAAGATCTAATAGGAGCATGCATTAAATCTGGGAGGCTTGAAAATTTTGCATTACAAATAATATATTTCATCGCAAAATTGGCATCGCATTTAAATTATATCTGATAACGAGTGAAATCGACTCTAACAGAATAATATATTCTGTACATATACGTAACATTATAGAAACATCAAATTTACAACTACCATAGATGTAAAAAATATACACATACGAAGTATTAAAGAACGCTCGGAAATAAAATTGTTTTTCTAGAAATAAAAACAAAACTTAATTGTCGGTATAAATCGTCTTCCGAACAAAGATAGCACCATTACCATGAGATTGCTTTATAGTGTATGCTACATATTCGTGTAAGTGTATAAATGTTTTCAGAACTGTTCTGTAGTATCTCTGATCAACTTTTTCGAATATTTCACCGAACTCAATTGCTTTATAATCTGCGCCCATTTCGGTAATATAGCAGTTGTAAGAACATGTTCAAATTAACTAATTTTTTTTAAATAAATAAAAAAAAACATGTTCAAATGGTTCGTATCACTTATGAAGTTCTATAAAATTTATTGAGGGAACGTTCTAAAAGCTTTTAACGAACGTCAAATTGATAGTTGGGTAGTACATCTTCAAAGCAACCACCCTTTTTAGTAGTAACTTTTGAAAGGAAACTAAAAAATATAAAATAGATTATACTTACCCATACATAAGAAAATTTGTTTTGACATTTTTTGGCCACGAAAATTCACCGAAGATAATTTGTCCATCCCGTTCAATTATCTCTTTTTTGTTTACATTAAATTGTCGGAGCAAGCTTAATGGATCAGCCATTTTTCTTACTTATTTAATACCAGACTGGTTGTCAACTAGTGATTAAAAAGAAAGGTAAGATTTATTTATCCTCGTATGTCTATAATAGCCTTAAATCGTTTGAATAGGTAGGTAGGTATTTTGGAAGTTTAATTTTTAAAAACATGTTCACACTTCAAAAAAGTGTGAAATTGTTAAAATAAGGCATATTCAAAAAAAAATCGAACCCTCTGAAAAGATAATTTTTTAATGCACTTACTCGTGCGTGTTAGACCAAGACAAAAGAGGTTATTTTAAAAGCGTATGGTTTTCGATAATTTTGAAACATTTTTTAAACCATTCAAGAACAATCAAAATTAAAGTCTTTAATCAAATCAATTGAACTCTCTAATAACAATAATTTTAACTTATCCAGCTAGTTTCTAAGCTGGCTAACAGTGCCCATGAAAATTGCAACTGTAATGTAATATATATATATATATTATTATACCATTAAAAGCTCGAGTTATGTAGAACGTTATAGAGAATCTCGAATTTTATGTTTTAGAATTATTAGATACTTATATTAGAAGACAATTACAAAAATAATTTTTCCCGACTATGCATAAAAAGACTAGACTAAACACTTTGAATTTTCCATATTTTACCAGATTTCACGCGTGACTTTCCATACTGTCACCCCTGCTGGCGAAGTATAACGTAAACTAAGAAAAATTACGAAACCAAACCAAAGTAGTCCGCAAAAATTCTTTTTGCAATAGTTTTCTAATGTAAATATTTAATGGTCCAAAAGTAATTTTCCTAAAATTTGAGATCCAATATAACGTACTATGTTCCTAAAAGCTCTAATAAAAGAAAATATTGCACTTCCTCGACTTACTTTTTTGGATTCTATGGATAGTTTTTCAAGCGGTTTCCTAGTAATGGTATAAAAAGTTTTGAAAAGCCTTGAGTTGCCTCTGCACTGCATAAACATATGAGGTTACTATAATAAATATTGAATTTTCATTATTTAACCACTGCAGTCTGCTATAAAATAATGTTGGGTTAATATCGTATGGTTATAACTTGTCTATGGCTAATTATTTAGTAATGGCGCGAGTATGGTATATAGTGGCCGTATTCAAAGTCTCACAATTAAGTGACCCTTATGTATTACTTATTCAAGTAATACTTCACTGTCACTTACACTGTACAATTCTTAGTCGAATAATTGCATTCCCTAGAGTAAGTGCTTACCACAAAATAACCACATAGGAGGAAGTCTTAAATGAAGGCTATTGGTTCCTTGATTAAGTAATTTCCTCTTCCAATTTTTAGAGGACGCTACGTATAGTGACAAGAATTCTTCTTCTTTTACATTCTTGGTATAAAATAAATCGTTTTTTTTTTGAGTCAGACATGACAGAAACTGAATTTAACCCAAAATTAGTTTAGAGTTACGATATATTACATTTAATTTCACTGTTTTTTAACAAAATTTATTAACGATTAGTTAGTTTTAGTCACAGACAACTTGTCTGTGGTTTTAACTATACAACAGTCTGGTTCTGTAAATATATTATAGTGTTCTATAAACGTAGTAAGTTCTAAATTTATAACATGAGTTCAGGTCGTTTAGAAAACACTATCCAAAATGAAATGTTGTGTTATCAGATGTGACGATAAACATACTAGTCGCCTTCGGTTTCCTAATCCTAAAAAAATAAAGACCTTTTTCATCAGTGAATTTTGAAGGTCAATAATTCTGTATTATCCAATTTCAATCCTGAAGAAATATACTATAAATATCACATTTGTGCATCCCATTGTTCTAACGAAAGTATGACTACGGGTGTTAAAAGAAAGCTAGTGTATAACGCAGTTCCCGATTTACAAATTTTAAGTATCGAGTACATTTATTTTTAGTACATAAAATACAGTTACCATAAATATGACATTTATATCGTAGATGAAGAAAGATGTTAGGAAAATACAGCTTATCCAGAAAAAAAAATTAAATTGTCAATGTCGGAGAAAAATTACCCAATAGACGTGCCTTCAACATCAATACATTTGGACAACATACAATTTTTACCCTTATTTGAAAATGATATCACTATCAAATCCCTAAAACAATTAATAACAGAGATTGCTGAAACAAATTCTCCAACAGAATCCGGAATAACAGATAATTTTTAATATGAATCTCCAAAATACCGAAGTAGACATATCTTCGACCTCTCTTTCGATAATAGATTCAAACAATGCTGGTATTTATGCCTTAATTATGAAAAAAATCGTTTTCATAGGATTTTAAATCCGTATATAGATTACATAAATGACCTGTAAATTTGATATTGTATTGTAACTATAAAAATTAATAAATTATAGCAAAAAGATGATTTTAAGTTTTAAATGTAATTTAAATGTTTCAAAAGAACGGTGACTTCACCGCCACCGGCGAAAACTAGGTTTTCGGCAAGGCTTTTCTTTGTATTTCGGCCTACTTCTATGTAGGCCGAAATATTACTACATTACTTCTATGTAGTTATTTTGTGGTGTTTACTAAAGTCAGAATTGCCTATGGCAACACTAAAAAATTTGGTTATATGATTTTTCTTCTATTTTATATTATTTTATTAAAATTTCAAATTTCCGCTCAATATATGTAACTGGAAATTATCGAGTAAGTAATTAATGTTATTAATTATTTCTCGCAATACTTGTAAGAAGGTATGTGCCAATTGATGCTATGATCAAATCACTAATCAATTACACATTCCAATTTTTTGAAGTTGTTAGTGGGGATTTATGGGGCGGTTCTCAACGATATCTTTACATAATACAACTAAACATACTCTATTAGTTACGCAGAGAATATATTATTGTATTGTACAATTATTAAATAATAAGTTACTATAATATTTACAATTCATCAATCAATTCGTGAATAAAAATTGATGGATTACTAGCAAATTAAAGTAGATGTGATATATTAATTAGAATTTTATAACAAATATAAAAAAAACATTTTTTTATCCTGGTGTATCCTATTTCTATTTTTTAACCGAAAATAAAAATTTATTTTAATCATTTGCATAATTTTGAATTATTCTATTTCAACCGCTATAATACGAGCGGTTAATCAAAAAAATGATAAAAAATTGCTTCTTTTATATTTGTTATAGAATTCTAATTAATATTTAACATATATTTTTATTTGCTAGTAATCCATCAGTTTCTATTCATGAATTGTAAATATTATAGTAAGTAACTTATTATTTAATAATTGTACAATACAATAATATATTCTCTTCTAAATTAATAGAGTATGTTTAGTTGTATTGTGTAAAGATATCATTGAGAACTGTCCCTTAAATCACCACTAACAACCTGGAAAAATTAGAATGTGTAATTGATAATTGATTTGATCATAGCATCAATTAGCACATACTTTATTACAAGTATTGCGAGAAATAATTAATAACATCAATTACTTACTCGATAATTTCCAGTTAGATATAGAATCGCAATGCCACAAGTAACTGGAAAGGAGTTGGTAAACCACGAACGCTTTCTACATTCAAAGAATTTATTACAAATTAATAAAATTAATTGTCCCACACTTTCTTTTCTGAACTTTGCAAAAATGCTTTTATGTAATGTCTTCATAACAATCCAAGTTTCTATTATTTATGATTCATGAATTATCCATGCCTCTTATATAACGTTTTGGAATTCTTGGCATTGATATTGTCTCTTGCATATCGTCTACATACTCTAGAAAATCTTCTATTTCCAATACAAATATACATATATTACAATCAATGAATCAAAAAATTGTTGTAAATTCTTATTAACTCTATTTCTTTCTGTACTTCATCCACATGCTCTAAAAAATCTTCTAAATTTTGCATTTTAAATTATATAATTAAATATTTTACAGAGTTGATGAAAGCATAAAATACAAAAATTGAATATATATATATATGTACCGTAAAGCCTGTCTACCATTTCTGGTGTAGGCTTGTTAGTCTTTATCTTTTTTCTTCTTTTTCTTTCTTTCTCTAGGCTTATACGTTTTTGCTTCGCGTCACTGCGTCGCAAAACTTTCTCCATTCTTTCCTGTTGTTTGTCATCCTACTAGCTTCACTCATCGTTATTCTTCTTCTTTGTAATATCTTTTCTATTATGTCATCCCGGGTGCAGGTTTTTCCCTTTTTCTTTTCTGTCCAGGTCTAACTTCTCATACCCTTCTCACTTGTCTTTCTTGTCCCATTCTTTTCAGATGGCCCCACCCTCCCAACTGCCTCTTCTCTGTGTATTCGTGTATCGCCTCCATTCCTAGTTCTTTTCTTATTTCTTCATTCTTTCTCTCTTTGTCAAAAATTGAATATAACTCAACTAAAATACACTTAACGGTAGTAAAATGAACACTTATATTATATGTCGAGAGCAATTTAGATCTCAAAAAATACTTATCAATGACTATGAAATCGATTTACGTGAGAAGGTGCCCTCAAAAACGATTATGAATACGGTTGTAGAGTTCGTCTAGTACATTACAGATGGGAGATAATGGAATGAGTTATTTAATTTTAATGTTAAAAATTAATCTTTAATTTCGGAGCTGGGCTATGGTTACATTAAAAGATACGATGAAAGGGTACTAATTTCACTTACATACGATGATACATGCTCAAAACAAATAGTTTGATAGTATTACGTTTGTATCGAATATTTTACGACCAATTTCAGGAAAATTGTAATATGTCGCCATCTGTCAACTAAAGTTGAGAATTTTGCTTGAATAAAACACTAATAATGATGAAGTAAAATCACTAATGTCGAATTTAACTCTAGTTTAGAACATATATGGAAACGGTTCTTTGACCTATGCTTTCGTTCTTCCACTTATAGTCGGGATTGATTGATTCAGTAAAAATATTGAAGCATCTGACGATGGACCCTATACATGGTAGATCATTTATCAGAAGGAGGTTTGCATAAGCCAGCCATTAGTTTCTTAGAGAAAATAGAACAACTAGGGCATATTTTGTATTCTATAAATGAAAATTCATTATTTATTTAAAAAAATTATATAGAAGACTTGATGGCTACAAGCGGGAAGATGTCTTGTCCAGATAAAACTAACATATTATCTTTCAGATCTAGAATGTATTTTGGAATCACAATTGAAAAGATCTTTAAATAATAATAATAATAAGTTAGGTAAAAGGAAAATTATTACAACTATAACATAATATCACTACTACATAATTAATTACTATTAATTACCTAAATATGAAATTTACATTAAATAAAAATTTTATTTTAAAAATGTCTATTAATGAACTACTTTTAATTTCCATATCCTTTTTGGTAAAAACTAATTTAATATGTAAACGTGTTTTTTTTCTATAAACTATGGTATAAAGTACATATCTTGTTATACTTTTTTGATAAGTTATACAAGGGGTAGTCGAAACGGAACCATTTATATCTAGAATAACTACAATAATGAAATATTAAAACTCCAATAAAAAATCAGTTAAATAATTTTTAGATGACACTTATAACATACTTCCTGATCTGTGAATAAAATTTGAACCTGAACATTACATATTTAATTTAATTAACAAATAGGGATATGTACTATGGAGAACTATATAATATTATGTATATATTTTATTGCAGTTCTCCATAATACGTACATAACGTTTTGTCAGTTGATATTTGATTTATGGTGCGATTCTATAAAATGCCTTACATTGATGTAAAGTTACAGCGATGCAAGATTTACAGGGGGATGTAAGTTTGCAATTTAAATCGGACTAAAAACTCCTATTCTATAACTCAAAATTTTTACACCGCTATGTAACACAGATTTTTGCATTGCTGCTAACTTCGCGTAATTCGAACTTATGCAAAACTATTCAAAATTTTACCCCCAATTATTAAATAAAGATTGATCATGTTGTTTGTTATGTTTCGTTAATTATTATCTATTCTTATGGTATTATTCAAACCGTTAAACTTCTAACAAAACTGAAATGTTTTATTTTGATCAACTTTGATCAAAAGGGAACTTCTTTATTTTAGTATTACTCTATCTATTGACTCTAATAGATTTAACTTTTCATGAGTAGTGGATTGGGCCGTTGCCTTTTGGCATAGGGTTGAATACAATTTGTAATATTCATTTTCCTGAATTGTTCTTCGGGACGTTCAGAAAGAGAAATATTTTGTTGATCCCACAGCCTCCGTCTGTGTCATCGCATTTTATTTCTAAAAATATTTACAAACATGTGTACATAATATATTGTAAGTTATGTATTAACAATAATATTTCGATATATGCGTGTATTATTCTCTTGAAATAATTTAAATGCAGTTTATTATATCCATAAGAATAATGTATGACACAACAAAAAACCTTTGAAATTTTCGTAGTCACGGAAAAATGTAACGATCCGCTGCCAATGCTCGACGTAAATTTTACAGCTAATGTTAGCCTACATACATCCGAATGCAACTTACAGAATCGGAATGATCTTACATTCACCGACTTTACATCGCTACAGCACTATAAAAATTATGTAGAGTCGGATCATTAACTCCTTTGCCTATGTCACGCTCGAAGCGAACGCTATATAAAGACTCGGAATATTCGGGCCTGCCTTAAGTGTATTTTAATAAGGTTATGTAAGCTATCACAATCCGAGTGGTGTTAAAAGGTTACGCTACTGATGTTGGAGCATCAGTAGCAAAGGCGCAAAATTGTTACTAATAAAAAAAATGAAAATCAAAAGAATATAGAAGTTGATTTAATTTACAGTCAAAAAAAATTTACAATATTCAATACAAAAAAACAATTAAAGAAATAAAATTTGACACAGTCGTAGTTGTTAGCTACTTTGGGAACCAACGAATTGCAGCAGAGCTGGATCGTAATCACCGACTGGGTGTCTCGTGTGTTCGTTTTTCACTAGAACGAAATACGTAGAAAATGATGTATTAGGGAGCCATCCAGCCTTTACAAATTCCAAGTCGGTTGGTAGGGACTCTACTGTTCTAGATGTAGCACTCTGCTACAATCCAGGTCCCCGAAATAAATGAAATATAAAAAATAATCAAAAATAGAAAAAAAACCAATGGAAGATATAAAGAAAATAAAAGAAACTCGATTGTGGTTAGTGGGCTATAGGATGATAGCCTATCAAGTGACAATAAATATTGTATTAATAAAAGAAAAGATATGTATATAAAAAAAAGGTTGGAAATACTTGGTGTTGGTACTTGATGGTGTGGCTGATGGTGATGGTGGTGGCAGTGATGGTGTGGCCAATCAATCGGCCATTCGACAGCTTCCACTCCTTCTCAGGTACTCCGCAGGAATGCCGGAACCAGAATTAGACACAAAATCCCCAATTTGGGCACCGCCTTTGGTAACAGTTGTTGCCAATCGACGACAATATCTGGGAGCAAATTACCAAATCCCCGTTTGGGTATATATATATATCGTAAAGCCTGTCTACCATTTCTGGTGTAGGCTTGTTAGTCTTTATCTTTTTTTCCTTTTTTCTTCTTTTTCTTTCTTTCTTTCTCTAGGCTTATACGTTTTTGCTTCACGTCACTGCGTCGCTAATTTTTGATTCTTTCTCTCTTTGTCACTCGCTTTACTCTCCTCATGTATTTCATTTCTACCGCTTGGACTTATTTGCTTTTTATCTGTTATCCATGTCTCACATCCAAATGTCAGTATTGGTCTTATTATTGTTTTATAGACGTTTATTTTTGTTTTCTTGTTATTTCTTTTTTCCCCACAATCGTATTGCTGATACTGTAAAACACTTTCATTGCTTTTCCTATTCGGCTGTTAATTTCTTCTTCTTGCTTTCCTGAACTAGTTATTTCTACTCCGAAATATTTCCGTTTTGTCACTTGCTCCAATTTTACCTTATCTACCATGATTTTTATCTCGTGTTGTTTCCCGATCACCATTACTTTTGTTTTCTCTTTACGCATTTCCATTCCGTTCTCTCTAAGTGTTTCATTCCATATATTTACGTTTGCCTGCAGCTCTTTTTCATTAGATGCTATCACCATTATATCGTCCGCAAATGCTCCAATCTTTACTTCAACTCTCTCCATATAATTCCATTCCTCGTCAAGTCCTCTAGTTCTTTCTTTCGCTTTCCTTATTATTTTGTCCATGTAAATATTAAATAATGTTGGACTTAGTCCTCCCTGTCTTAGTCCGTCTTTCGTTTTAAATTTTTTTGATTGTTTGTTTTTGACTATTACGCTATTTGAGTTTTCCTCATATATTTTTTTTATTAAGCTAATCATTTTTCTGCTTATCTCTTTCTCTGCCATCATCTTCCACAATCTATCTCTTCTTACTTTATCAAATGCTTATTTTAAATCTAAAAAACCCATGAATACATTTTTTTTCCTTTTACTTGTTTTTTCAACTATCTGCTTAATCGTAAATATATGGTCTTGAATGCTTCTGCCTTCTCTCAATCCTGACTGTGAGTCGTCCAGAGTTTTCTCTATATAATTTTTATTCTCTCGTTTATCATCATTTCCAACACTTTCATGTTTGTATTTAATAGAGCAATTCCTCTGTAATTATTACAAACTTTCTTATCTCCTTTCTTAAAGATTGGTACTATCAGTGCATGCTGCCATTCTTTAGGTATTATTTGCTCTTTCCATATTTTGTTATATATGTCCAGAATTACCTGGCTTCCCTCTTCTCCCATATATTTTATCATTTCAGTCGTTATTGTGTCACTTCCTGGTGCTTTTCTTCCCTTCTTCCCAGCTTCCATAATCTATCCTATTTCGATATTGTTCCTCCTTTCGTTTATATATTTGGCACTTTTTGCTGGTGGCCATGTGTTCTATATCTTTACCTTTAATTCTTGAGCAGTTGGCGCATTTTATCTCATTTTTCTCACAATCTTTCCCTTCATGTCTTTCCTGTCCACATCTGTAGCATACCTCCGTTCTTGTACAGTACTTGGCGACATGCCCATAGCAGCAGCATTAATAGCAGATCGTGATCTTTACATATCCCTCTACCTGTTTTACAGTAAAATCTATCAATAATTTTCCTTTTTTTATCACGTACTTGAATATCTCCTTGTCAGCTTCTACTAGCTAGTCCTCCACATATTGTTTACTGTTCCTAAAGGCATTTTTTTTAACTGCTCTTATTACTGTCTTCACCTCTCTAATCTCCCCTATTTTCCTTATTTCTTCATTTTCTCTTAATATTTCGTTTACTATTTTTTCTTCAGTATATCCTTGCTCAACTTTTTTTATTATAACAACGGCTTTGTTTCTTTCATTTTCTTCACTGTCATTCCTTTTACTTCCTCCAGTTTCTTCCCTATTTGCTCCTGTTGTAGCTCGTTTCTGCACTTCATCACTACCAATCCACTTTTAAATTTTTTTATGTCCTTTATACCTTCTTCACCTACTATCGTAAGGTTTTCTGTTCATTCTCCCCCTCTGCCGCTTTCACTGTGATTTCTCTTATTTTTTCTGGTGTTTCTTTTTTTGTACCATTTTCTTTTTTCCTTTCAGTGATCGCCACATATGTCGTTTTGCTTCTTTCTTGATTTATTGTACCTCCCACTGTCAATTCCAATATTTTCGTTTCTAATTCATCCATTCCGTTTTTAAATTGTTTCTCTATTTGTTCCAACCTTTGCTCTACTTTATCTTTTTGTTCTGGTTTTTGGTTTTTCTCTGCATTTTCCATTTTTTCATATACTGTGGCGGTCATTTTAATTACTATTTTTTCTATATTCTCTATGTTTTTTTCCATTTCTTCCCAAATTTGTCCTTCTTCTCTTTTATTCCCCTCTTTAAATAACCTAATTTCCCTTTGTATCATTTTGATCTGATTTATTAGCTCATCTGATACTCCACTTGACTTTTTTTTACTATCCTCTCTTTCTTCTTTCCACATATCTTTCTCTCTTAGTTTAATTCTTTTTTCTGTTTTCCTCTACCTCGCTCATCACTACTCCTCTATATGATTTGTTTGCTTTTTCTTGCTCCTCATATTCTTCATCTTCCTCCGTTGAGGTTTTTCTTTTTCTATTCTCCACTTTTTCCACTGGTGGAGTTCATTTGACTTTATTCGCCAGTTTGAATGGGTTTTTAGCCTCCATTTTAGCGAAACCAATCCTAATTCTATGTTATAATATTAAATATTTATACCAGAATAAAATACAACTAAAAGTTGTCTTTTTTCCTTATCTCAATAACACCGTTCCTGCTTATCTGGTCTGCGTGTTATTTGGGAAATTGCCCCCGCTTCCTCCGCTCGAAAGGGCACTTTCCTATACTTATCTAAATTTCTTTCTTCTCCCTTATTCTGTTTTTAGTTAATATCCTTATAAAACTTAAAAATAAAAACTTTATTGATATATTACCCTTAAACCACTATATATAAACAATCAATACTCTGCTTATCTGTGTATCGACTTTTCAATTTCAGCACAAACCAACATCCGACCACGTTCACTCTCCGATATAAACTCCTATGAACCTATAGATAGCTTCATATATGAAATCATATCTGATGATGCATATTTGATAATGCAGAACTTAAGTTGTATGCGAGGTCGTGCTGCTTGCAAGCTGCATCTAATGAGTTGATTCCAGGATCACCACGTGCCAGGTCCGCACCACTGATAATGAGGGTGATCGGCCTCAAAGGGGAGCTTATCAATTAACGAATTTACTATACCCGCACCTCTGTAGTGAATAGGTTTTATATTACTAAACTGTATAAGCAAAATGAATTCATTTATATAGCCAGTTCGTTTTCATCTCCATAATAGTTATAAAAATGCGTTTAGTAAGACAAGATCTTAAACTTGCCATCGAGAATTTGGACTTTGATGATTCGACATCTAAAACATATATACACAGTGAATTTCTACCAAATTATTTTCGCGGAATTTTCTGTGGTCCGAGTGGGTGCGACAAAACAAATTCACTCTTAGCTTTGTTATTTGACCGAAATGGATTAAAATTTGCTAATATCTATCTTTCTTCAAAATCTCTTTGTCAGCCTAAGTATAAATTATTGGAAAATGTATTGCAGCAAGTTAAAGAAATAAAATATTTCCCATATAAAGATAGTGGATTAGTTATTGATCCTGATGAAGCTGAAGAAAACTCTGTATTTATATTCGACGATGTTTCATGTGATAAGCAGGATGAAATTAGGACATATTTTTCAATGGGACGGCACAAATCCATAAACGTAGCATATTTATGTCAAACTTATTCCAAAATCCCTAAACAATTAATAAGAGACAATTGCAATGTGATTGTAGTTTTTAAACAAGATGATATTAACTTAACACATATTTTTGATGAACATGTCACACCAGATATATCGTACAATTATTTTAAAAACATGTGTCAACAATGTTGGAATAGTAAGAAATTTAAACCATTAGCAATTGTAAAAGAATTCGAATTAAATAATGGTCGATATCGATGTGGCTTTGATGTATATATAAAGGTTCATGAATAGTTTTATTTTCAAAAAAAAAAGCAGTTCGTATTATAATCATGAAGCTTCTAGATTATTCGGAAAGTGCCCGCAAAAGAAAAATTTTAGAATTAGCTAATGAGGTCCGAAAAAAATATTTAGCCTTAAAATTGGGACGTTCTAATGAAGATGGTATATTGAACCGAATT
The DNA here is from genome assembly GCA_949748235.1 of Platypus cylindrus. Taxonomy (NCBI): domain Eukaryota; kingdom Metazoa; phylum Arthropoda; class Insecta; order Coleoptera; family Curculionidae; genus Platypus; species Platypus cylindrus. Next base: position 35,738,926 of record OX456488.1, read on the forward strand.
TTTACATCTATTTCTGATCAATTAAAAAAATTGGCAGCAGACAATGTGGTTGTTAAAAACAAAACGTCTGAAATAAATGGAAACGAAATGAAAAATGTGAAGAAAATTGAAAAAAAAGAGATATCTGAAGTAGATCAAATTGACAAGATAGATGAAGAAGTAGAAGAGGTCGACGAGGAGGAGGAGGAGGACGACGAGGAGGAAGAAATGGAACAAGAAGACAAGATGGATGAGGAGGATGATGAAGTAGATGAAAGCGACGATACAATTACTAATGTAGATACACCGCAATTAGATAAATATCCACAAGTTTCTCAAGAACGTATAAAGGACTATTTTCAGCATTCTCCTAATATTGACATTACTCATTCTTCAAGATATAATGCTATCACTAATACATGGACCTTGGGTCCTAATAAAATTGAATTTGATAAAACTACTGGACATATAATAATAGGTAGAGAATTATATACAGGTAGCAAGGGACTTTATAATTTATTATTTTATAAAGATCCTAAAAATTATAATAGTAAAGACCTCGAGGAATTTGATCGCATATTAGATGACACTAATCTATACAGAAAGGGTTACTCTTCTCAAGGCAGAATAGTTGGAGTCAGGAATCAGAAATATCGACGTATTATTCGTCCATTGTTGATAAAGCAAGGTGGAAACTATAATATGGTCTATAATTCCAAGCCAATAGAATATGTTTATTGGGATGATGTTAATGAACTAGTTGATAGATTACGATTGCTATTCGCATCACAACAATTCTTCTGATAGCAATGAGATTGCGTCAATTATTGAAGAATTAAAAGTTATATGTTAATATATTACTAGTCATAAGTATTATTATTTAGTTAAACAACGGTGATGAGTATAGATAGGTTTGGACGTTCGTCCGATAAATATTCACATTATCAGATTTCTTCCTCGCCTACTTCCTCATCATTATTTTCATTCACATATAATGGTGATTTAGATATTGGAGGTTTAAAAATATGTAACCCACTCAAGATGATGACGTTGCTAATAAAAAATATGTGGATGGTTCATGTGGACCAATAATTAATTTTTATTTAATGCTACAGCAATATGTGGCTAAAAGTGAAGAAAATAATAGACAGCGATTAATAGATAGATCTAATAGAATTAATGATTTAATCAACACTTTTGAGACCAAAATTATAGAATTATCGGCATTATTTGATAGCAGTAGAGCTGAATCTAATAACACGATTGAAGATATAATTAAAACATTAGATAAGGTTCAGATGGATGTATTAAATAATCGCGACAAGATAGGAAATCTTAATTATTCCAAAGCTGATAAACAACCAGGAACACCACGTCTAGACTGAAGGTAGTTTGCTGAGATTCCAGACACCTGTTTAATATTTAAAGTGATAAATCACTAAATGGCATCGTATGAAAAAAATCAAGTAGATAATGAACTACATAAACCAATAAGATGGAATTTTCAGAGGAGACATACAATTATTAAACGGTTTGACGATTTATGGCAAGCAGATTTTGCTCAAATGGCAAGCATGTTTTCGATAAAGTGTACACACCTGACTAGACCACCGAACTATTTAAAATTATCAAAATCAATTACACCAATCCTGTGACGTATTTGTTGGAAGATTTAAATAAACAGCCAATAAAGGGATCTTTCTATAGTTATGAATTGCAGAAGACAAAACAACCAGATATCTATTTAGTTGAGAAAGTGTTAAAGAAAAAAGGCAACATGGTATATGTAAAATGGCTTGGTTTTGATAATGCTCATAATAGCTGGATTCATAAGAAAAATATACTATGAAAAAAAATTAGTTGTTGTACAAAAATTGTATAAACATGACGCCTTCTGAAAATAAATGCGTTTTAAGTGCTGATCAAATTGATAAAGATCTGTTTGAACTATTAGACAAGTTTGAACATGAAATTAGTGAAAAAAAAAGAAGCAAAACATTTATTATTAAATACAAGATTTTCTACAATAAGTGATAATATATTAATTGATGTTGGATTAAATATGACCATGGACTTTAGGCCTTTTATAAAGTTAAATAATACCCTCGAGTTGGAAGAATTTGAATTGGAAACACTGACTTTAAATATGTAGTGGATTCGTCATATATATTTTAGTACAATTAGACCATTTACGTTTAATTTGTTGTAAGAATATGATCATAACAGGTAATAATAATGAAGAATTAAAAATGATTCAAATTACTAGACATGAAAAGACTATATGCTTAACAGAATCTGATTTGGTTAATATAATATTCATCAATACATATCATGTGGTTCCCTTAATTAATAGGCTAAATTTAATTGACTTTAACACTTTTTATAATAATTTTATAAAAGCTTTTAAGGAATTGTTATCAGAATTACTTTATCCAGTAAGTGTAGAAAGTATAATAAATGAATATTGTAATTTAGCATTTGATGAGAGGAGTTATTGTTTGAAAGAATGTATGTTAATAAATAAAGAAAAAATATTTGTTGACTTGTATAATTGAAAATTTATTATAATAGCAATAATATACATATTGTAATATACATTTTTAAAATATAAATCGTTTTATTTTCCTTTAACTATTTTAAATATATGTAGAAAAAAATTACTTTTTTGTTTTATGACATGAATATTGGTTAACAAAATTGAAGTTAGTTTATTCAATCATAAATACAGAACACAATTAATAAAAATACAAATTCATACGAACATCTCAAAAATCTATCCGACCGTTTTTTTTTTCATTGCTCACTCTGATTCATTCCTAAATATATATTAGCAGGTTGAAAAGTGAGAAATCTGGAAAAGTAATTATTGACTTTAGAAATAAAAATCAAGAAAATAATTTTAATTTTTTAACGTTTTGTATTACCTGAATTAACTGAGAGCCACTTGAAAGACCGGCGTCGAATTTAAATTATGAACTGCAGTTAATTCTTTAAAAATAATGCTGAATTTGTACGGCAAAAAATGGTGCAAATTTTTTTTTTAAATTTTGGTTACTCGTAGGGGCAGAAACAATCTTATTATCTGGAAGATTAATTTGTACCGCTTCTCCATAATGGCTGTTTGAAATTTTAATTCCCATAATTGCATATTTTTGGTGTGGTACTAAATCTTGTAATTTTACTAACTTTTTTCGAGCGTATTTAACAGAACTATTCAAAGCGTCTAAATCCATCTAAAATATATATATATATAAGTAAGAGCAAAAAGATAAGAAGAATAAGATAATAATATAGTTACTTACATTTTAATTTTTTTCTTGAGCCTCTAACAAACACTCAAGAACAAATTCAGAATTATGTAGTTGAAATGAATACTTTAACATTACTATGAGCATACGGCTTAAATATCTGATGCAGGTACCACCACCACCACCAGCAAAAATCATAGTCCCTTTAATAATAAATCCTTATTTAATCTTTAAAAGAAAATCGGTCTGATTTTATATTTTGCTAAATATACAATAGAGATTATAACATTTCCAGAAACATTTTTCATCCTTACAATCCTCTAATACAACTAACATCCTGTTAAATAGTTGGGGTGAGTTTATATTAAAAATTCAGATTATCATTCCACGCATTCTAAAATTCCTTAAGAGAAATGTGTTTTAAGTGCTGTTGAAATTGATAAACATCGGTTTGTCATGAAGCAAAACCTTTATTATTATTATTAAATACAATAAAGAATGATTGATGTTCGACTAAACTTTAGACCTTTTATAAGGTTAAATAATACCCTCGAATTGGAAGAATTTTAATGGCAAACACTGATTTTAAATATGAATATTTTAATACAATGGAATTAGACTATTTACGTTTTATTTGTTGTAAGAATATAATCATAACAGGAAATAATAATGAGAAATTAAAAATGATTCAAATTACTAGACAGGAAAAGACTATATGCTTAACAGAATCTGATTTGGTTAACATAATATTCATCAATACATATCATGTCGTTCCCTTAATTAATAGGCTAAATTTAATTGACTTTATCACATTTTATAATAATTTTATAGCCATTTGCATATGGCTAAATATGTTAATTTAGATTTAATTCCGATTATAACATTTGTAGAAAAAAATTTCACCCTTATAATCCTTTCAAATAACATCCTGTTAAAGATCTCGGGCGATTTTATATTTTATATTAAAAATAGATTATTGTTCGGCACAACCCAAAATTCAATTTATATACCCAGCCCAACATAATGGATGTCAGTTGGCTTTGTGGTGCAGTGGTAAGGTCCTTATACCCCCATAAAAGTTTATAGGTTCGATTCCTATTCACATCTAAAAATTTTATTTTAAAGATCTTCTCTATCATCTGTCTCTCTCTCTCTCTCTCCTTTTCCTTTACTCCTCTGCTTTACTGCTGTAATCACGAGGTGTGCTTTACCACATTAAGGATAGGTGTAAGGACGCCTATTATGACGTGCGCCCATGTGTGCCCCGACGGCATCTTTATACTTATCCATGTGGTAAGCACGCCTCACAAGCCTTCACCTTCTTTCAAATTCTTGACAATATCCGATACTACCGACATCTATCCACACAACATCAAACTACAAACATTACATCAAACCTGGATACCTTGGAAAATATATGGAAATACAAATACATTGCCACATTTCAAAAATAAATATGACATTTTATTGACGCAAAAATATATGATACTGATAATTGACACACAAAATTAAAAAATATGACAGTGACAATTGACACATAAAGCGCCATCTAACATAAAATTCAAAAATGAAAATTTACACACAGCGCCACCTAGCGGTCAACACATGAAACTCAAAGACATCAAAATGGCGCCCCGCGATTGTGACGCCCTCTGGTGGCGATATTTTGAACCAGTGGTCTAGTTCTGCTGTTGTATATCTACTTGTCGAGTAATATATAAAATTGTCGAAAAAATTAAGTTAAAATATATACTGTTGAAAATCTAAAAAAACAATAAACTATTGATATGATATATGAAAACATAATTTTAGTTACATGTTATATGATTAAACGCGATCTTGGTTTATTTACTAACATTTCTCGACAGATATTTTATCTTAAATCGACAAATCTGTATAAACTCTTCTAGTGTTTTCGAATCCGCCTCTGAACAGTATTGTTAATTTATCGGTGGGGCACACAATTAATTTTCCTTCGCTTTTTATGCACCCTTAGTCATGAAAAGAATATTAAAGTAGCAAAGAATCGAAATGAGTCCTTTAGTGTAAAATATGATGTAGTATAAAGATGTATGTTGTGTGTATTTATGTACGCGCTTTGATTCCCTTTTTTTTTGTGTGTGGAGTTCTGTCTATTTATCTATACAAAATCTTAAGTATGTTTTTGTTTGGCCTAGTCTCGATGCTGCTAAATGGAGTGATTTTAATGTCGGGGATCCTCCCGCGGCCTGTCAGAAGTAATGCTTAATCGGCGGTTCCTGGCAGGTCGCTACTGGATTACTTTGGGAGAAGAGAGGATTGTTTTTTAGTAGGTAGGCGTGTCGGTTCCCGGAATTGGGGCCGAGTGGCATGCTGCTCGGCCGTAATCCTGGCAATCGGCATGAATCCTGTACAAAGTCTTAAGAAGATTTTTCAAACCTCTTAAAAAAAAAAAAAAAAAGTTTGGTTTGGTTTGTATTATGAAATGAAATTTTATATAAATTTCCATTAGTTCGAATAGGTTCGACCAAAAGGTCGAACAGGTTCAATTTTTTTAACTTTTTTTGAATTTTTTGAATTTCCCAAATAACACGCAGACGAGATAAGCAGGAACGGTGTTATCGAGATAAGGAAAAAGAACAACTTTTATTTGTATTTTATTCTGATATAAATATTTAACATTATAACATAGAATTAGGATTGATTTCGCAAAAATGGAGGCTAAAAACCCATTCAAACTGGCGAATAAAGTCAAAAGAACTCCACCAGTGGAAAAAGTGGAGAATAGAAAAAGAAAAACCTCAACGGAGGAAGATGAAGAATATGAGGAGCAAGAAAAAGCAAACAAATCATATAGAGGAGTAGTGATGAGCGAGGTAGCGGAAAACAGAAAAAAGAATTAAACTAAGAGAGAAAGATATGTGGAAAGAAGAAAGAGAGGATAGTAAAAAAAAGTCAAGTGGAGTATCAGATGAGCTAATAAATCAGATCAAAATGATACAAAGGGAAAATAGGGTATTTAAAGAGGGGAATAAAAGAGAAGAAAGACAAACTCGGGAAGAAATGGAAAAAAGCATAGAGAATATAGAAAAAATAGTAGTTAAAATGGCCGCCAGAGTATATGAAAACATGGAGATTGCAGAGAAAAAACAAAAACCAGAAAAAAAAGATAAAGTAGGGCAAAGGCTGGAACAAATAGAGAAACAATTTAAAAACGGAATGGATGAATTAGAAACGAAAATATTGGAATTGACAGTGGGAGGTACAATAAATCAAGAAAGAAGCAAAACGACATATGCGGCGATCACTGAAAGGAAAAAATAAAATGGTACAAAAAAAATTCAGGGATGGAAAACACCAGAAAAAATAAGAGAAATCACAGTGAAAGCGGCAGAGGGGGAGAATGAACAGAAAACCTTACGATAGTAGGTGAAGAAGGTATAAAGGACATAAAAAAATTTAAAAGTGGATTGGTAGTGATGAAGTGCAGAAACGAGCTACAACAGGAGCAAATAGGGAAGAAACTGGAGGAAGTAAAAGGAATGACAGTGAAGAAAATGAAAGAAACAAAGCCGTTGTTTATAATAAAAAAAGTTGAGCAAGGATATACTGAAGAAAAAATAGTAAACGAAATATTAAGAGAAAATGAAGAAATAAGGAAAATAGGGGGGATTAGAGAGGTGAAGACAGTAATAAGAGCAGTTAAAAAAAATGCCTTTAGGAACAGTAAACAATATGTGGAGGACTAGCTAGTAGAAGCTGACAAGGAGATATTCAAGTACGTGATAAAAAAAGGGAAATTATTGATAGATTTTACTGTAAAACAGGTAGAGGGATATGTAAAGATCACGATCTGCTATTAATGCTGCTGCTATGGGCATGTCGCCAAGTACTGTACAAGAACGGAGGTATGCTACAGATGTGGGCAGGAAAGACATGAAGGGAAAGATTGTGAGAAAAATGAGATAAAATGCGCCAACTGTTCAAGAATTAAAGGTAAAGATATAGAACACATGGCCACCAGCAAAAAGTGCCAAATATATAAACGAAAGGAGGAACAATATCGAAATAGGATAGATTATGGAAGCTGGGAAGAAGGGAAGAAACAATCAAAAAACTGAAAAAGAATTGGGGAAGGGAGCAGAAAACAATGAGAAGAAAAAATGAAGAAATACGGAGATTAGTAACATGGAATATACGAAGCATAAAAGGAAAAGCAATAGAACTAGAAGATGAGTTTCTGAAAAATAAGATAGACATAATTACATTAACGGAAACGAAAAAAAAGGGCGAGGATTACAAAAAATGATGAAAGGAAGTGTATTTGTATATAGCGGAGTGGAAACAGAGAAAAGAGTAGCTGAGGAAGTCGCATGTATGATAAAAAAGGAATGGGCACACAATATAGAAGAATGGGAGGCGTGTTCAGAGAGGATATTGAAAATAAATATGAAGGACGATAATGAGAGCATTAAAACCATAATAAGTGTGTATGGACCAAATGAAGACGACAAAAAGTAGAACAAAGAGAAATTCTGGGAAATGTTAACCGAGACGGTAGAAAGAGCAAAAGGCGAAATATACATGGCAAGAGATTTCAATAGTAGAGTGAGAAAGGGAAAATTAGGAGAGAGTAGAATATTGGGCCAGAATGGGGAGACAATACTAAATGATAATGGGAAAAGATTAATAGAGTTTTGCCGAATCAATATGTTTATAGCAAATACTTACTATAAGCACAAAGATATACACAAATATACTAGAGAGATGAGCAGTAAAAAGGAAAAATCGATAATAGACTACATAGTAGCAAGAAATGAAAATAGAAAGAACATAGTAGATGTAAAATTGTCAAGAGGACCGGAAGTGGGAAGTGATCATTATATGGTTATATCACAAATAAAGAAACCACTGAAATCAGACAACAGAGAGAGAAAAGAAGATTAGATAGAATATGAGAAAATAAAAGCGTATAGACTAAAAGACGGAGAGGTGGCAAAGCAATAAGGAGAAAAAATGAAGAGAATGATCGAGAGCAGAAAAGAGAAATGGAAGGCATTAAGTTTAAAAGAGAGTTGGGAGGAATTCAAAAAGATGATACTACAAACAAGCTCGGAATTTTGTGTGGAAAAATAAAAAAAAAATAAGAAAATAAAACAAACGGCATGGTGGACAGAAGAGATCAAGAGAAGAGTGAGATCAAAAAAGAAAAAATGGAAGTAATATTTACAAAAAAGAAAACGTAGAGAAACGTATCAGTGTTACAAGGAGGAAAGGAAAATAGTGAAGCAATTAGTATTAGAGGCGAAAAGAAATGAATGGGCAGAATTCGGCAATAAATTAGAAAACGAAGCTGCAGAGGGGAAAAAAATATTCTATAGTAGACTAAAAACAATAAAAAAAGGAAAGACCAACAGTGTTACATATATAAATAACAAAGAACGAAAAATATTAAAGCAGGAAGATGAAATAATGGAAAGATGGAAACAATACTTTGAAGAGCTGCTGTCAGACAATAAAGAGAGGAACGATACAAGAGAAGCAGACAATACAGAGAGAAAGGAATGCAAAGACGAGGAAGAGGAATTTAATATGCAGGAATTGGAAAAGACCATAAAACTGAAGAATGGAAAAGCACCAGGAAGTGACACAATAACGACTGAAATGATAAAATATATGGGAGAAGAGGGAAGCCAGGTAATGCTGAACATATATATATAACACATATATAACAAAATATGGAAAGAGCAAATAATACCTAAAGAATGGCAGCATGCACTGATAGTACCAATCTTTAAGAAAGGAGATAAGAAAGATTGTAATAATTACAGAGGAATTACTCTATTAAATACAAACATGAAAGTGTTGGAAATGATGATAAACGAGAGAATAAAAATTAATATAGAGAAAACTCTGGACGAATCACAGTCACGGTTTAGGGAAGGCAGAAGCATTCAAGACCATATATTTACGATTAAGCAGATAGTTGAAAAAACAAGTAAAAGGAAAAAAAATGTATACATGGGTTTTTTAGATTTAAAATAAGCATTTGATAAAGTAAGAAGAGATATATTGTGGAAGATGATGGCAGAGAAAGAGATAAGCAGGAAAATGATTAGCTTAATAAAAAAAATATATGAAGAAAACTCAAATAGCGTAATAGTCAAAAACAAACAATCAAAAAAATTTAAAACGAAAGACGGACTAAGACAGGGAGGAGGACTAAGTCCAACATTATTTAATATTTACATGGACAAAATAATAAGGAAAGCGAAAGAAAGAACTAGAGGACTTGACGAGGGATGGAATTATATGGAGAGAGTTGAAGTAAAGATTGGAGCATTTGCGGACGATATAATGGTGACATCTAACGAAAAAGAGTTGCAGACAAGCATAAATAAATGGAATGAAACACTTAGAGAGAACGGAATGGAGATGTGTAAAGAGAAAACAGAAGTAATGGTGATCGGGGAACAATATGAGATAAAAATCATGGTAGATAAGGTAAAATTGGAGCAAGTGACGAAATGGAAATATTTGGGAGTAGAAATAACTAGTTCAGGAAGGCAAGAAGAAGAAATTAATAGCCGAATAGGAAAAGCAATGAAAGTGTTTTACAGTATCAGCAATACGATTGTGGGGAAAAAAGAAATAACAAGAAAATAAAAATAAACGTCTATAAACCAATGATAAGACCAATACTGACATTTGGATGTGAGACATGGGTAACAGATAAAAAGGAAATAAGTAAAGTTCAAGTGGTAGAAATGAAATACATGAGGAGAGTAAATGAAGTGATAAAGAGAGAAAGAATCAAGAATGAAGAAATAAGAAAAGAATTAGGAATAGAGGCGATACACAAATACATAGAGAAGAGGAAGTTGGGATGGTGGGGCCATCTGAAAAGAATGGGACAGGAAAGACAAGTTAGAAGAGTATGGGGAGCTAGACCTGGACAGAAAAGAAAAAGGGGAAGGCCTGAAACTACCTGGGATGACATAATAGAAAAGATATTACGAAGAAGAAGAATAACGATGAGTGAAGCTAGTAGCAGGTCAAACAACAGGAAAGAATGGAGAAAGTTTAGTGACGCAGTAACGATAAAGACTAACAAGCCTACACCAGAAATGGTAGACAGGCTTTACGATATATATGTATCTTGAAGCCTGTCTACCCTAGAATGGTGTAGGCTTGTTAGTCTATCTTTTTTTCCTTTATTTGTCTATGCTTATACGTTTTCGCTTCGCGTCAGTGCGTCGCAAAATTTTCTCCATTCTTTCCTGTTGTTTGCCATCCTGCTAGCTTCACTCATCGTTATTCCTCTTCTTTGCAAAATCTTTTCTATCATGTCATTCCAAGTAGTTTCAGGTCTTCCCCTTTTTCTTTTCTGTCCAGGTCTAGCTTCCCATACTCTTCTCACTTGTCTTTCTTGTCCCATTCTTTTCAAGTGACCCCACCATCCCAACTGTCTCTTCTCTATGTATTCGTTTATCGCCTCCATTCCCAGTTCTTTTCTTATTTCTTCGTTCCTGATTCTATCTCTCTTTGTCACTCCCTTTACTCTCCTCATGTATTTCATTTCTACCGCTTGAACTTTACTTATTTCCTTTTTATCTGTTATCCATGTCTCACATCCAAATGTCAGTATTGGTCTTATTATTGTTTTATATACGTTTATTTTTGCTTTCCTTGTTATTTCTTTTTTTCCCACAATCATATTGCTGATACTGTAAAACTCTCTCATTGCCTTTTCTACCCGACTGTTAATTTCTTCTTCCTGCTTTCCTGAACTAGATATTTCTACTCCTAGATATTTCCATTTCGTCACTTGCTCCAATTTTACCTTATCTACCATGATTTTTATCTCCTGTTGTTCCCCAATTATCGTCACTTTTGTTTTCTCTTTACACATTTCCATTCCGTTCTCTCTAAGTGTTTCATTCCATATATTTATGTTTGCCTGCAGCTCTTTTTCATTAGATGCTACCACCATTATATCGTCTGCGAATGCTCCACTCTTTACTTCAAGTCTCTCCATATAATTCCATTCCACTTCAAGTCCTCTAGTTCTTTCTTTCGCTTTTCTTATTATTCTGTCCATGTAGATATTAAATAATGTTGGACTTAGTCCTCCTCCCTGCCTTAGTCCGTCTTTCGTTTTAAATTTTTCCGATTGTTTATTTTTTACTATTACGCTATTTGAGTTTTCTTCATATATTTTTTTTATTAATCTTATCATTTTCATGCTTATCTCTTTCTCTGCCATCATCCTCCACAATCTATCTCTTCCTACTTTGTCGAATGCTTTTTTTAGATCTAAAAATTCCATATATACACTTTTTTCTTCCTGCTTGCTTTTTCGATTATCTGTTTGATCGTGAATATATTGTCTTGGATGCTCCTTCCTTCCCTAAATCCTGACTGTGATTCATCCAGCGTTTTGTCGATTTCATTTCTTAATCTCTCATTGATCATTATTTCCAGCACTTTCATATTGGTGTTTATTAGTGTAATCCCTCTATAGTTATTACAGTCCTTCCTGTCCCCTTTCTTGTATATTGGCACTATCATTGCATGCTGCCATTCTCTTGGCATTCTTTGTTCTTTCCATATTTTTTTATACACCTCAAGCATTAGTTTCCTTTCCTCTTCCCCCATATATTTTACCATTTCTGTTGTTACTGTGTCGCTTCCTGGCGCTTTCCCATTCTTTAATAGCTTTACGGCCTTTTCCATTCCCTCCATATTAAACTCTTCCTCATCGTCCCTGCCTTCAGCTCTGCCTACATTGGCTACCTCTCCTATATCAGTCCTCTCTCTCTTTTCTGACAGCAGCTCTTCAAAGTATTGCTTCCATCTTTCCATTATTTCCTTTTCCTGCTTTAAGAGTTCTCCTTCTTTGTTCTTTATATATGTCGCGCAGTTGGCCTTTCCTTTTCTTATTGTTTTCAGTCTGCTGTAGAATATTTTTTTCCCCTCTGCCGCTTCGTTTTCTAATTTCTTGCCAAATTCTGCCCATTCATTTCTTTTCACCTCTAATACTAATGTCGTCACTATTTTCCTTTCTTCCTTGTAGCACTGATACGTTTCTCTAGTTTTTTTTTGTAGATACTCCTTCCATTTTTTCTTTTTTTGTCTCACTCTTCTCTTGATCTCTTCTGTCCACCATGCCGTTTGTTTTATTTTCTTATTTCTTTTTATTCTTCCACACACTTCCGAGCTTGCTTGTAGTATTATCTTTTTGAGTTCCTCCCAACTCTCTTCCAAACTTAATGTCTTCCATTTCTCATTTCTACTCTCAATCATCCTCTTCATTGTTTCTCTATATTGCTTTGCCACCTCTCCGTCTTTTAGTCTATACGCTTTTATTTTCTCATATTCTATCTTATCTTCTTTCCTCTCTCTGTTGTCTGCTTTTAATGGTTTCTTTATCTTTGATAAGACCATATAATGATCACTTCCCACTTCCGGTCCTCTTGACACTTTTACATCTACTATGTTCTTTCTATTTTCATTTCTTGCTACTATGTAGTCTATTATCGATTTTTCCTTTTTACTGCTCATCTCTCTAGTATATTTGTGTATATCTTTGTGCTTATAGTAAGTATTTGCTATAAACATATTGATTCGGCAAAACTCTATTAATCTTTTCCCATTATCATTTAGTATTGTCTCCCCATTCTGGCCCAATATTCTACTCTCTCCTAATTTTCCCTTTCTCACTCTACTATTGAAATCTCTTGCCATGTATATTTCGCCTTTTGCTCTTTCTACATGTTAACATTTCTCTTGTTAACATTTCCCAGAATTTCTCTTTGTTCTCCTTTTTGTCGTCTTCATTTGGACCATACACACTTATTATTGTTATAATGCTCTCGTTATCGTCCTTCATATTTATTGTCAATATCCTCTCTGAACATGCCTCCCATTTTTCTATATTGTGTGCCCATTCTTTTTTTATCATACATGCGACTCCTTCAGCTGCTCTTTTCTCTGTTTCCACTCCGCTATATATAAATACACTTCCTTTCATCATTTTTTGCAGTCCTCTTCCTTTTTTTTTCGTTTCCGTTATTGTAAGTATGTCTATCTTATTTTCCAGGAACTCATCTTCTAGTTCTATTTCTTTTCCCTTTATGCTTCGTATATTCCATGTTGCCAATCTCCATATTTCTACCTTTTTCCTTCTCATTGTTTTCTGCTCCTTTCCCCACTTCTTCTTCAGTTTTTTGTTTGTTTCTGCTTTTCTTCCCAGCTTCCATAATCTATCCTATTTCTATATTGTTCCTCCTTTCTTTTGTATATTTGGCACTTTTTGCTAGTTGCCATGTGCTCTAGGTCTTTATTTTTAATTCTTGTACAGTTGGCGCATTTTATCTCATTTTTTCCACAATCTTTCCCTTCGTGTCCTTCTTGTCCACATCTGTAGCATACCTCCGTTCTTGTACAGTAATTGGCTACATGCCCATAGCAGCAGCATTTGTAGCAGATCGCGATCCTTATATATTCCTCTACCTGTTTTACAGTAAAATCTATCAGTAATTTTCCTTTTTTTACCACGTACTTGAATATCTCATTGTCCGCTTCTACTACCCAGTCCTCTACATATTGTTTACTGTTCCCGAAGGCATTTTTTTTAACTGCTCTTATTACTGTCTTCACCTCTCTAGTCCCCACCATTTTTCTTCTTTCTTCATTTTCCCTTAATATTTCATTTACTATTTCTTCTTCAGTATACCCTTGCTCAACTTTTTTTATTATAAACAACGGCTTTGTTTCTTTCATTTTCCTCACTGTTATTCCTTGTACTTCCTCCAGTTTCTTCCCTATTTGCTCCTGTTTTAGCTCGTTTCTGCACTTCATCACTACCAATCCACTTTTGTATTTTTTTTATTTCCTTTATACCTTCTTCACCTACTTCTTCTATCGTAAGTTTTTCTCGAATTTTTTCCATTACCTTCTCACCTTCTACCGCTTTCACTGTTATTTCTCTTATTTTTTCAGGTGTTTTCCATCCCTTTATCTTTTTTGTATCGTTCTCTTTTTTCTTTTCTGTGATAGCCGCATATGTCTTTCTGCTCATATTTTGTGTTATTGTACCTCCCCCTATCAATTCCGTTATTTTTGCTTCCAATTTGTCCATTCTTTTCTCGAATTGTCTCTCTATTTGTTCCAGCCTTTGCTCTAATTTATCTGTTTTTCCTGGCTTTTGTTTTTTCTCTGCATTCTCCATGTTTTCATATATTGTGGCGGCCATTTTGTCCTTCTTCTTGTTTATTCCCCTCTTCATATATCCTAATTTCCCTTTGTATCAGTTTGATTTGAATCATTAATTCATGTGATACTCCACTTAGTTTTTCCTGAGTATCTTCATTTTCTTCTTTCCGCTGCAACATATCTTTCTGTCTTAATTTTATTCTTTTTTCCATGCTATCTTCAACCTCGCTCATCACTACTTCTCTATACGATTTGTTTGCTTTTTCTTGCTCCTCATATTCCTCTTCTTCCTCCGTTGATGTTTTTCTATTTCTAGTCTCCACCTTTTCCACTGGAGGAGTTCTTTTGATTTTAGTCGCCACTTTGAATGGGTTTTTAGCCTCCATTCTTGCGAGGTCAATCCCACTTCTATTTATAAATCTATAATAATATTAAATATTTATCTCAGTATAAAATACAAATAAGAAGCAAATAAAAGTTGTTTTTGTTTCTTATCTCAATAACACCGGTCCTGCTTATCAGTTCTACTTGTTATTTGGAACTTACCCCCGCATCCTCCGCTCGGAGGGGCACTTTCCTATACTTATCTAGATGTCTTACTTCTCCGTTGTTCTGTTATTAGTTAATATCCTTATCAAACTCACAAAATAAAAAATAAAAAAATAACTTTATTGATGTATTATCCTTAAACCACTGAACAATCAGTACTCTGCTTATCTGCGTATCGACTTTTCGATTTCACCACAAACAAACATCCGACCACTTTCACTCTCCGAACTAGACTCTTTTATTATCATAGGTATAAATATCAATATAGTATAAAAATAAATAAATACCTGCAGAAATATGTTAAGGGTGACATCTTCAACCAATTATTAAAATGAATGTAGGAATTAAACTAGCTTCAAAAAATAAATAAAATAAAAATATTCTTATATATATATGTATCGTAAAGCCTGTCTACCATTTCTGGTGTAGGCTTGTTAGTCTTTATCTTTTTTTCTTTCTTTCTCTAGGCTATACGTTTTCGCTTTGCGTCACTGCGTCGCAAAACTTTCTCCATTCTTTCCTGTTGTTTGCCATCTTACTAGCTTCACTCATCGTTATTCTTCTTCTTTGAAATATCTTTTCTATTATGTCATTCCAAGTGGTGTCAGGTCTTCCCCTTTTTCTTTTCTGTCCAGGTCTAGCTTCCCACACCCTTCTCACTTGTCTTTCTTGTCCCATTATTTTCAGGTGACCCCACCATCCCAACTGCCTCTTCTCTATGTATTTGTGTATCGCCTCCATTCCCAGTTCTTTTCTTATTTCTTCATTCCTGATTCTTTCTCTCTTTGTCACTCCCTTTACTCTCCTCATGTATTTCATTTCTACCGCTTGAACTTTACTTATTTCCTTTTTATCTGTTATCCATGTCTCACATCCAAATGTCAGTATTGGTCTTATTATTGTTTTATATACGTTTATTTTTGTTTTGCTTGTTATTTCTTTTTTTCCCACAATCGTATTGCTGATACTGTAAAACACTTTCATTGCTTTTTCTACCCGACTGTTAATTTCTTCTTCTTGCTTTCCTGAACTAGATATTTCTATTCCCAGATATTTCCATTTCGTCACTTGCTCTAATTTTACCTTATCTACCATGATTTTTATCTCCTTTTGTTCCCCAATTACCATTACTTTTGTTTTCTCTTTACACATCTCCATTCCGTTCTCTCTAAGTGTATAAAAATAAAAATATTCTTACTGATCTAAAAGCTAAAAAAAGTCTACTTATTAAAAAAAACATGACAAATATAAACAAAATATAAAAATTATTCTCAATATAAATTTTTTCTCTAGCAACTAATATTAAAAACAAAATTCAAAATCTTAATAAAATTAATCTATAGGATAAAAAATCTATTCCACAAAAATAAGAAATTGTAGATATAAAAATAAAAAAATAGTAATAGTTAAAAATAGATAAGTATATAATTAATAACTTAAATTATTAAAAAATGAAAATATCAAAAATAAATAAAAAATAAATCATAAAGAAAAAAATCTTTTTACTAAATCTCTACCGTGATCTCGTATTATTATAACTAAAATTGATAAACCCAATGTTCCATCACATACTCTAGAAGTCAAATAAATTAAAGATAAAAAATTATTATTCATAAGTATTCCTAAATAAATAAATAAATATAAATAGAGAGAAATAACTATTGATTCCAAACAAATTAAAAGATATAGAAAATATTTATATTTAAAAGAAAAAATAAATAAACCTGATAAAAATATAAAAAAAACAAAAAAAAATTGAAGAAATAATGTAAGTTTTTATAATTTAATTAACATATTGGTCTTGTAAACCAAAAATAAGGTAACTTTAAAAACTTCAGGAAAAAAAATTATCTTATCTTAAATCTCCAAGATTTATATTTTAACTAAACTATTTCCTGAAATAAAACTTATTATGGTATTTTCTTCTTTAATCCCCTTTTTATTGAATCATCTTATATTGTTAATATTAACCTTATTAATTTAAACTACTTTTATTTCAATAAGAATAGGAATTTTATATATTACCTTTTGATTTTTTTATATAATATTTCTAATTCTAATTTGCAGAATCTTGATTCTGTTTACCTATATAACTTCAGTAGCATCTAATGAAAAATTTTCGATACCTTATATATTAATTTTAACTAATATATTATTATCATTTTTTTTAATTTTCTCATTAAAAATGTTTAATAACATAATTATCGTAAAAAGTGAAATTCTTTCCATAAATGAAAAATTAAGATTAAGAAAATTATTTTTTATACCTATAAATTTTACTTTCATTATTACAATTACTTATCTCGTATATACTTTACTAGTAGTAGTAAAAATATCTAGAATAAAAAAAATAATTTTTAATGAAAACTAATGAAAAATTAAAAAAAAATCCTCTTATTGAAATTATTACATCCATTTTAATTAAATTACCTACACCAAGAGATATTTCCTCAATATGAAACTTATCTAATTCTAGATATATGTTTAATTGTTCAGTTAATTAAACTAACTGATTAATTGCTAAATTAATCAGAACAACTAACGCTTTTGAAAGAGTAGTTCATATTTGTCATGTTGTAAATTATGGATGATTAATTCGAACTCTTCATGCTAATTGCTAATGCTAATGCCTCGTCCTTATTTTTTATTTGTTTACATATCCATATTGGACGAGGAATCTACTACAGATCCTATAATTTAATTGAAACTTGAATAATTGGAGTAACTATTTTATTCTTAACTATAGCAACAACATTTTTAGGATATGTATTGCCATGAGGACAAATATCATTTTGCGGAGCAAGAGTTATTACAAATTTATTATCTGCTATTTCCTATTTAGGCAATGATATTGTTCAATGACTATGAGGAGGATTTGCTGTTGACAACCCAGCACTATCTCGATTCTTTGCCTTTCATTTTCTTCTTCCTTTTATTATTACTGCAATAATAATAACTCATCTTCTATTTCTCCATCAAGCAGGTTCAAGAAACCCTTTAGAAACAAATAGAAATTTAGATGAAATTTCTTTTCATCCATATTTTACATTTCATTTTATTATTGGAAAGTCATTTTTTAAGTTAATAGTAATATATAGAACAAAAATCAACAAAATGAAATGAAGCTTAACTAAGAAAGGTCAATCAATTTCTTCAAGTCAACTCCATTCTTAATACGGACTATAGTCTGTGTACAAAATTAGTGAGCTGGATTGATCTATATAGAAAAAAACTTAAAAAGAGAAGGAGCAAGTCTGGAATTTGGATTATGGACCTTTTTAATATTTGAGCTTGGGCAGTGATATTCGAGAAGTCATTTACCTAAATATAGGGAAGAATCTACTCTAATGGAAACGACCTTTTCTAAAAATAATATTCACTATAAAGCAATACCTAGTCGAGAGACTGTTTTAGCTTTAGCGTTTTTTTGATATTATAAGCAATATTCCAATTAAAATTAAGAGATTATTACAGATGAAAATTTTGTATTCCCAATTTAATTACAGAAACCGTCGTTATATTGGGACATTTGGTTTTCAAAACGGTGTTTTACCAGAAATTGTTAAAAAGTTTTTATTTATAAATCCAAATTGTACTTTAGTGAAGTATCGTAAAATTATCGATTTATATCGGCACTAGTTTGAAGAAACTGATAAAAGTGTTATTAGAAGAAGCAGATACAATGCTTATATGATATTATTATAGGCCGCATTAGTGACTGAAACAACCATATAATAAGTAATGAAATTAACCATCGTAGCAGTAATACTAAAACATTAATTGTCGCAATCAAAGGTAAGTTTGCTCGATTTCTCTACTAATTTCAGTTACAAATTTTATTTATTTTACCCTCCTAGCACTCCTATTCACTCCATGATCCCGTAAGATTCTATAAATGGCGTCGGTGTTGCCATACATAAACAAATTTGGGAACTTTAACTGAATTTTATAATTTTCCAAATTTTAGGAATAGTATTCATTTGCACAAACTTTGAGTAGTCAAAATGACTTTTTGAAGTTGCCCTAAGTACGTCTAAAAGAAGATCTTCGCTCAACTCCATTTATCTCTAAATTAAAAAATGACCAAAACTATGATTGGGTTATCGGACTATTTAATACAAACGCTATTGCGTAATTATTTCAATTTTTATATTATACGCTCAGTGGCGTAGAAAACCTATTTTTAAATTATAGATCGCAGAAGCGATGTCGTCGTCAACATGACGATGGGTAAAATCAAATCTTTGCCAATTGCAAGGATTGCACGTATAATATTTTGTTTTCTGTTTTTTTTTTTTTTTTGATTTTATGGTACTATCTTATTTCTCTAATAACTATAATTTGCTAGGATATAGTCATAAGTTTATTAGTATAATGAAATTGTAGTGATAGAGTGGATCTATTAGAAAATTAATAATTAAGTGATTTTTTAAATGAGATTCGTGGTGATTATTAGTTTTATCGGTAATTTTGTATTTTAATAAGGTTGTAGTGTGTAATATAGTTCGTTATGACTTCTATAATAGCTGTTATTAGTATTTCAGAAATTTATTGACATTTGTTTTTAACCAGTATGTGCGGTCCGACTTCTGCGGTCTACTGTCTTTTTTGGGTGGTCGGATGGTAGGCCTTCCACCCGACCACAGATACCTAATGTACCTACATTACATATACAATCACAAATTGCTGATCTGTTAATGGCATGCAATACTATGTATGATACATACTTTTACGACTAGTACTATGGAGACCTATATAATATGTAAGTTTGCATATATTTTTACTTAACTTTTTATTGGATCCTGTTATAATTTCTTTTTATTTTTCTGCACTCTGACTGCCGTTTCGATATTTATATCTTTTTCAGAGAGTTCCTTTTTTTCTTTCGTGATTTCGTTTTGAATGCCAATTTTTGATTTGTTAATTATGTTGTTACATTTTGATATGTTACTTATAATATAAATATTTTTAATTTTTTATTTTAATTGTTTTATTATTTAATTTTATTTAATTTTTATTTTAAATTATTTTATTTTAATTTCAATAAAAAGCTAAGTAAAATTAACTTATACTATCCAATATCGAAAATTAATACATAGTCTCCATATATATAGTATATAGCTAGTAGATATATTATATAGTATATTCATTATAGCGATTTCATTTTACTTGGTTTCGCTGACGGTGAGTTGTTTTAGAAGAGCGGTTATTTCTTATTAGGTTTATTGCGCATTCGGTTTTTTTTCACTCGAGTGATTGAAAAAAAAACAGAGTTCTGCAAGTTATTTCAATAACCGGGTGACACTCGGTTTTTTCACTCGAGTTCATCCAACACTGAAATAAACTGTCTTTCATATTTGTTATTATAGTTCTCAATAATCTTTGCATTTATTATTGTATTAATTGTATTTAAAAAAATTAACATTTTTTGTTATGTCGTGGTCCAGAGCAATCACTCAACTATTAATCGATGGATATAAACCACATCCATGTCTTTATGCTATCAAAAATAAAGCATACTCTAGCCTAACTCCTAATTATTGGAATATTTAAGGCGTTAAAAAATATGTGAAATTACGCTTTAGTCGTGCGGCTACACTAACGTTAACGTCAAAGATAACGCGTTTTTAAACGAAATATTTTAAAATGGAAGCCGAAGTTGCTGCGAACATTTTAATGTTTTATATGAGTTCTACTTATTATATTATGAATTATGGATAATAAAAATGCACAGAAAGCGAACACGGTAAGATTATTTACGGATGTACGATGTTATTACGGATTGCGATTTTTTTAATTTTTTTTAAATTTATGTGAAGAACAATGCTTAATTAATTTATTAATTAAGAGAAGAATCCGGAATAGCCATAAATAATATTAAAATTTTAATTATAAAAAAGATATCTACCTTCATATGTTTCCATGGGTTAGACAAAAACATATAGCTGTATTTTCATTGCACCTGCAATGAAGTGCATGCTAACTAAGCATGTTCAGCTATTGGTTAGTCGATCAGCAACCTTCGATGTATGTCGGTATCTCTACGAACAGCAAGTAATTTTATCATTTGCTGTTTGTAAGTAAATAAGTAAAAAGTAATAATCAAAATAAATTCTTTATTTTCAATTTTTCTCTGTCTACAAGAGTTACAATCTCACAGTAACAAGTAGAAAATTTCGTATGAATGTATTTTTTAGCATTTCATAGCAGGAACAAATGAGTTTTTATTCTTTTTCTTGAGTAATAATTAGGTTAACAGCAAATAAGTATATCAGTTTTTTTTTCTTTTTTTTCCCAAAAAATAATTAAAATAATTAAGATACAGGGTATTCGCGAAAGGTTGTCAGAAAATTTAACCACATACTCCTGGCATCAATACAAACAACTTTACTTAATAACTTTCTTTCGAAAAATCAACTTTAATTATTTCACAATATTGGGCAACATTTAAAAACGGCTAGAAAACGTTTGATATCCGCTGTACTTTGCGGCGGCTCGCGCCAGGCAACGGTAGACAACGGTTATCGAAACAGCCGTGAGAGACGTGATGGAAATCCACAAAGCAAATGATTGAAGGTCAGGCTTGATTATTTTTATTTTTTTGCTTATATCTTGAAACTAAAATGAAAAAAATTTAATAAGAAAAATTGAACATGTTTATTTAGTCCTACGAACACTTTAAAAACACTTCAAAATTTAAAAAAAAATTGTAGAAGTTATGTAATGTAAAATAGAAAAATTTTATGTTTTTTATTTAAAAAAATGCAAAATCTATTTTGAAGTTATTTAACTGCATTTAATTTGTTAATTCTAATTTCAATTTTCTTCGTCTAATTTCAATCAGAGGAGAGTATGTAAAATCTTTTATTTCATAATACTTTCTATCGAATTGTTTTTAAAGCCAACAAACACTATTTGACTTTAGTCATGTCTAGTTTTAAAAAAATGTATTTTGTGCAATCTGCATGCTATCAAATTAGATAGCAAGTTATCAGTTACACAAACAGTACTTTAATGTTACCTTTTTCGGGTAATGCAGATTAAGGCAATACCTGCATACCAAATTATTTGGTGTATTAAGGTGGTATGGCTTACCACCCCTCTGCCGCCCGCAATTAATAATTCATATCATCACATAAATAAATGTCCACAACACTAGACGATGAATACTATGTCAAAGTAATTTGTACTATGTACAAATTACATTCAACTTTACACTAAAAGTACAATATCCACATTAATGATTCACTGAAACATCACTATCAATTCACTAGAAATTTATTAGTTATTCACAGATTGTGTTCAACATGACCACCATTGTCTTCAATCGCATGCTGAGCCCGATTTATAAAGGATTCGTGAACTCTTGGGAATTGTTCTGCAGCTTTTTCAAGAATTATTCTTGCAACTTCTAAAATTCGTGCATGAAGTGATCATCAGTGTCAAAGGGCTCTTTGTACACTAGATATTTCATGAAGCCCCATAAATAAAAATCTAAGGAATTTAAATCAGGAGATCTAGCTGGCCATGCAATAGGTCCTCCACGGCCTATTCACCTATTTGGACATTTTTCATTCAAAAAATATCTAACATTAGAATAAAAATGAGGCGGGGCTTCGTCATGCATAAACCACATATCATAACGTAATTGGTATTGGACATCATCAATAGTTCCCACAAATTGTTCCTAAAAAAATCCAAATACTTTTCTCCAGTTAAACGGGAAGGTAAAACGAAGGGATCGATTAAATAATTTCCCATATATTACTTCGTAACTGTCTTTGGAAACCACTAGGACGATAAGCATGCGGGTTTCTTCGCTCCTGATGTGGTTATTTCTGCTATTAAAAACTCCAAATCGTCTAAAGCATGCTTCGTCCGTAAATAAAACTTGTGACGCAAATCCAGATTGCCTTAAACTCTGACTAATCACCCATTGACAAAATTGCAGTCGATTTTAATAATCTTGCGGTTCCAAAAATGGACACGTTGTATGTGATACGGTTAGTGCCCATTTTCCCGAAATACACGCCACACTGTGAAATTGGAAACTTCGACATGTCGCGGAATTTCACGAGTACTGACCGACGGCTCATTTTCAATCATGCTTAAAATGTCTTCTTCTGTTTGAACACTTAATTGCCTTCCTGGTAAACTGGATTGGGGAATTAACGAACCAGAATCTCTTGCCCTTTGCACTAAATTAACAAATGTCCGTTCACAAGGATTTTGTCTCTCTGGAAATCGCTCTCGATATAACCTTTTTACAGCAGCTGAATTTCCACGGGTTTCTCCATAAATCATTAGCATATCACACCATTCTGCTGTAGTATAACTTGCCATAATTGTTCAGAAAATATTTCAAAAAAGTTCAAATCTAATCAAAGTTACTCGCTCCCAATTCAACATTTAACTAATCTAATTTTACGTTTCCACTAGAGTGTTTCTTTCTAATTGGTTGTTCTCTCTTTCTTTCTTATTTTCGATTCTCACTGTAACATAACAATCTCAAGAAATTTATCAATAACCTGCTAGTAGAATTTTTTATGTTTCCTGTTTTTACTTTTAAAGAATGACTAAAGCGAAGTCAACGCAATGTTATTAAACAAATTGACACTGCTGAATACAGCATAGAAACAAAACCAAGTACCAAGTGTAAAATGGTGGAACTGTTTCATGCTACGTGCTTTTTTATTAGCTGACACATAATGTTGTACCTATGATACGATGTACAATTTGATTTCGAAATTAAATTAGTACATTCTATTTGTACGGTCTATTAAAATGTAAAGAAATTTTTTTTCATGGAGATATTTTTTTTATGATAATTAAATCTAAATGTTCACTAAACTTCATACTCAAAACAAACGCATTATCTCTAAATTATTGCTATAGAAATGAGGTCAACATTTAAAAAAAAAAGCATAGTTGTTTTTTTTCTAAGAGTAAACATTAAATGGGTAATTACATTTCGTATTGGAAGATGAATACGCTAGCATAATCGGCGACTCGAGTCAGCCAAGCTAGTGAGACAATGCCGTCGTAATTATGATTTTCTTTTTGTTTCGTTAGAAAAAAAAAATTATGTTATTAGACTGAAATTTGATCTTAGGGAATGTTTCGCAATAAGATTAATTAACACTAATTTTCAATGCTTAATATGGCATATTAAATAATGAATTAGTCTAATAACTAAGGAAGCTAATCCGTCAATGTCCTTTGAAAATGTTCTAGATCAAATTCAAAATTAATTCTAATCTCCAAAATTTATTTATGATCAAATTTTAATATTAAAAGATTGAAAATCTGTAAAAATTTAAACTTTAAAACTTTGAGTTTTAAAGTTTAACTTTTCTAACTTTAAGCATTAAAATTAAATTATTAAAACTCCGCCACCGTTAATGAGTTCAATGTTTATTCTACTTTTTAGGACCCAGTATATTGCGTGGGTCAGTTACACTGCAGTTCACTAACGTTTTTGAAGAAATCAGAAAATACTGATTATCTCGGCACCTATTGAAGATAGACCCCTCCTTGTTTAGACATTTTCCGTTCAGTTTTTCATCCCCTATCCACCATTAAAATGAAAAATACTAGTAGCGACACACCCTGTATATCCGTCTAGTATATGTACTTTTCCACCAATCGAAATAATATTTCGTTGAACATTTAAATGCATAGTTGCCGGAACAGCAGCATTAACGCCCGATTCGATAAATTTTTGTTGTTTGGGAAGCTGTTACTATCGAATATTCGAAGACGATTTGGCAGTCACGCATAAAATCCACCAGCATCACATAACAGATGTTAGTAGAAGGGCCAATATAAATCATATAGCGATTACATAATAATAATTTGCAATTAAAATTATGTTTATTAATTATAGGATTGACACACTTTTTTTGGAAGAAAACACCTTCCTGAACGTAAACATACCTGTAAGTACCAAAAAAAAAATGATTTTTTGAGCATCCGAAATATCGTAACAAACCCGCAGTAACATTGCGATTTCTACCCACCGGAGATAGTTATAGTAGCCTACACTACTATTACTTGTTTAAAACGTCTCATCAAGATATTTCTGCTATTGTGGGAGATTGTTGTACAGCCATCGTTACTCCATTGAATGATATGATAAAGGTAACTTCTCCTTTTAATTTGTTCAAATAAATAACAATGTCATTTAATAATTGTAGCTGCCAATAAATGCAAATGAATGGTTGTAAAAAAAATATGGTATTCATAATATTGTTTGGGTTGCCTTGAAGGGAAACATGTAATATTACAATCGCCGATTCACTGTGGTTCTGTATACTTTAACCGCAACCATTCGTTTAGTATGTTTGTGTTGGCTTTGGTAGATAGCGATTACTGTTTCATGTTCTGCGATTTTGGATGTAAAGGACGAATCAGTGATGGCGGGGTATTCCAAAATAGTGTTTTATATGATAAACTTCAGACAAACTCTGAAGTTTGTTGAATTTCCCACAACTTGAACCACTATTTGAGGGTGAGGTATCGGTACCTGTCATTTTTGTAGCTAACAACGCATTTCCTCTCAGCGTCAATTTAATGAAATCATATCCAAGGGATCATCCAGAAGGAAGTACGAAAAGAAAATTTAACCGCAAACTTTCATCCGCTCGCATTGTGGTGGAAAATGCATTTGGTATTATGTCAGCAAGATTTCGAGTACTCAGTCAACATATATCATTACAACCAGAAGAGGCTTCGAAAGTGGTGATGGCATGTGCTTTATATTTATTTAATAAAAAGTAGCAACTCAAATTTAATTTATACAGCATTAGGCTACACTGACACAATTACGCATGTGGAAATTATACGAACTGGTAGTTGAAGACTGGAAATTGAAAATGGTGACGGCGCCCTCAGACCAATACGTCAAATTGCTCGACGTTCAACTTTATTTGCAATGGAAGTATGAAACGAATTATCTAAATATGTCACGAAAACGAATTAAGCAAAAGTATAAAAACAATAGAATTTAAAGCATTGGTTTGTTTATTTGTAAATTACACTTTAGAAAAAAAAAAAAATTTAAAATACAAATGCAACTACAATAAAAAAACTTTTATATTGAACTTCTAATAAAATATAAGATTAAAAAATTAATAAAAAATAAAAAAAAGTGAAATTTACCAAATAGTATAAAAATTCAAGATTTAAAAACCTTGAATACCCTAATGAATTTAGGTAAATTTATTGAATAACCTAAAAAAAATTTGAGGTTTAAGATTTGAATTGCAAAATGGTTTTGGCCTAGGATGAATAGTCGAAACAGAGCGACTGTTTCTGTTTCGAATTTGAACTGAACTTTTTCAAAAAGAAATACTTGTGGCTTGCTAGTTGATGGTATCGACTGCTCTTCATCAAAAATGTTTGTTTGCAATTCATCAGTAGATTTCCTCTCTGTAATTACAGTTTGATTAATGTTAATATATTAGTTATAGCTTACCCCGAGAGCTCTCTTACCACTACCTCTGTGTTTAATTGCTTTCATATATAGGCTTACGAAAACTATGCATGAACTGCAAACCGATTAGTAGCATATATATATCTGTTGTCCCAGTATCAGATTTTAATGATTTTGTATATCTATTTAAGTAAGTTCTATAATTTCCCATACGAGTGTCCTTCTAATGGGATTTTTCAAAAATATTGTAAATAATTTTGTAACAAAGATTGTAAAAGAAATTGCTAAGTGTCAAGCCTTAATCAATAAAAAATAATCCTAATTTTTTTCTATTTGGTCTAGAATTTTAACATTTCAGTATTCGGAGAAAAAAGTCGATATTATCGAACATCGGTGTCAAAAAAATATCGACTTCTATACATCGTGGATCGAGGTTAAAATATCGGCGAACTAGCTTCGATACATCGATGTTTGTTTGCCATCACTAGGCGCAAGTCAGTCCAGCTACATACTAAATTCGTGTCAGGTTCTACAGATTTAAAGCTATTGATAGTTGGGAATATCGATAGTTTTTTAAATGTGATTATTTTAGAATTAAGTTAACTTACTTAACGCAGTCAATTAGAAAGTTTTATTTTATTTTTATTCAAAAATACAATCATATTCACTTTATTTGTTTTTATTCTCGATCCACGCTCGGAAATTAAAATTTAATTATTAAATTAACCAATTAGCTGATGAAAAACATAACAACATTTATAACTCGTTATAACATCAGACAAAAAGGCCAACATAACCCAAAAGTCAAACTTCGTACATAATACCATAGACCATACACAAGGTATCCCTCATAGACAAACCGGTATTATCTATGGTATCCAAAAATGGTTTGGGCTATGGGCATGTTTGCTTTTGGACAAACACCCGTATGTCTTCGTCTGTGCATAATGCAATACATTACACCTGCAAAGACAGTTTTTTTGTGGAAGAGATACCAAATCAAATAATAAAACCAAGTGCCCGTCGCTCGCCAAATTCGCAGTATGAACAGCGGACTTTTTAAAAATACCTCGAAAGCTAAAAGAAAAATAATTTTTAATGAATTTTATTGCAAAATTTAAATTTCTTGGCGAAAATAAAAATTATCGAAAACTATCGATAGTTTCAAAATTCTAGCGTGGTGTTTCGATAGTTGAACTATCAGGTTCATTTCATATGGTGGTGATTAGTTAATATTTGAATTATTGTTATAATTATAAAAGCAATCCCTAAATGATAAGTAATCTATTAATGATTAGATAATTTCCTTTTTAGATATCTTTTTCAAATTCTCGACGTTATAGGTATTAAAGAACAATGCTATGTGAAATAACATTTTCTACAGGTTTACAAAAATTAAATACATAGTTTTGTCAAACCAGATGTTCACATTTCTCAGTTTAATAATTCCGTCTCTAAGAAATACTTTCAAAATGACACCGAGCATAGTTTTTGTATTAGGTGGGCCTGGTGCAGGAAAAGGTACTCAGTGCCACAAAATTGTTGAACATTTTGGTTATGTTCATCTTTCTGCTGGTGATCTTTTGCGTGAAGAACGTAAAAACCCCAATTCAAAGTACGGTGAGCTTATTGAGTCATATATTAAAGACGGAAAAATAGTACCTGTTGAAATAACGTGTAGTCTTTTGGAAGGAGCTATTAATTCTTCCAATAACCACAAATTCCTCATCGATGGGTTTCCACGGAACCAGGATAATTTGGATGGATGGAACAAGATTATGGAATACAAAGTTAATTTGCAATTTGTTTTGGTTTTTGACTGTTCTAGTGAAGTGTGTATCGAGCGTTGCTTAAAGCGTGGTTCCTCTAGTGGTAGAGTAGATGACAATATGGCTAGTCTCCAAAAACGAATCTCTACATATTTGTTAGAGACTAAACCAATAATTGAACATTATGAGAAGATGAATTTAGTGAGAAGAATTGATGGTACCAATCCAGAAGATGTAGTATTTGAACAGGTAGCAGACATTTTTTCTGATATATTAGAAAAAAAATAATTATCCATTTTAAATTGAATCAATTGTTTCAAGTTTTATAATTGCAAACTTAGTAAGAAAACGCATGTATATATTTCTATAAACATAAATTGTACATGTTACTAAATTGTTATATCTATATTTGAAATATAAATTGAAGTGATTCGTAGAGGTCTATATGTATGTACAATTTTTTTCTTCTAATTCGGTATCGAAAAGTTCCCTGTTTGGCACCCGTTTGAGTGCGGAAAAGTGAAACATACCAAAACAACAGATATCTTTATCTTGACATATCTCATATAAAAAATATGTTTATTCCAAATCGTATATGTAATGCATTTATCATTTACATTAAAAAAGTTTGAAAGTAAGCTATTGTTTACTAAGAAGAGGCAAGTAATATACTTCCCCGCTAAGGCGGCGAAGATAATGGCGGCTGTATTGTGCAAAAATTACCCAGAAACGTGCCTAATTTTTTTTTAAATTTATGTATGCGGGGTGATCTAACTAGAGTAAGTGTCCTTCACTCTTTCCGTACCGAATAGAAAAATAAAAAAAGTGTATTAATAAAATAAATTATTACTACAATAAAGAAATTAAACCAAAAAAAAAGATTTAAATGATGAATAACATTATTTAGAACAATAAATGTTAACTTAACCTAACTTACTAATAAAAGTACCGTTAAACGAGGCTGTTCGGTAAATTATTCGTGTATTTTTTGAAATCATAGAAACGGAAGCATAGACATAATTTGTTGCAAGGATGATTTGGATGCATCTGAATGGTAACTTTGATGTGGGATGTAAACAAAGTTCCCAGTCAGGATAGAGATATATTTATTTTTTGTACATTTTCCCAAATTGCCCCCTAGGGTGGGGATATTTGGGTATACCTCTTAATTGATGTAAATTTAAAATTTCCTCAGTTAAGGGAGTATTGTAGAAAAAAAAGCCGTTCATCAATATGATAATTTTGAAGGCAAGCAAATAAAATATAAGAGTCTTTTAAGATATATTTAGTAGATTATTATTAAAAATTATAATCATTTACATTACAGTCCTTAAAAGTATAAAACTGTTTTCTATTTGTACCTTCGATTATAGGATCATCAAGAACTTGTTTGAGGTGATATTACATCTTCATATACACATACTGGTGGTGTGAGAAAACGCTCAGTTTTATTCGATTTTTTCAAAAAGTTTATGGTGAACTCCCATTGTGTATTTTTATGATTTTTTGTCCTATTATCTGACCTACGTAGCACTTATTCTTATTGTATTGAACAATAATCCACTTGTCTACCTCTAATTCATCAGGACGTAATTCTTGCCGAATTGAATTAGTTCTTAAATTTGATAGTGGGATCCTCACTACTGTCGTCATCAGGAAATGAATTTCTAAAAGTGTATGATGTGTCAGGAATTGAACTAGATTGAAGCATGTATTTTGCAGAACTGATCAAACCTGGTTGAACATCTAATCTTTTTCGTCTACGTTTTACTTGTGGCTCATCGCCTTTACGCACCCCTTAAGAATATCAATAACTTAATCTGATATAATTGCGGAAATTCAGCAATATTTTTCTCATCGTCTGCTGGAAGCTACCTTTCTTTTGGTTTTGATGGATTAAAAGGATGCAAACCGGCTTTGGCAATACCAGAAATTATATTCTAGCGCCCATTCCCACCATCGACAAGTTTTTCTGAAGATTAGCAAGTAACTGTGGAAAGGCATCTTTACTTAAAGTTGTTTGTCTGCGCCCTTTAGTTTTTTTCCAGTTTGTGAGGATATTGTGACAATAATGTTTTATGGAGCCATAGAATGCCACATCAAGTATTTGCATAACATGTGTGGAGTTGCTCGGTAGACATAAAAATTATATTAAGTTCCTGGCATTCTTCCAAAACTTCTTTTGAAAAGCGAGATGATAGATTATCTCTAATTAAAATTAGCGAAAATATGCAAAAATTACATTGTTATGCAAACGCCGTCGAAAGAAGGTGTTTCGAAAACATATGCATGAGCCATACTAATTGAGATTTTTCTATAATAAACTAATTTGTTTATGTGTATAAATTGTAAAAATTGTACTAAAACATAATTTTAATTACATATACGGTTAAAAGCAATCTTGGTTTATTTACTAACACTTCTCGACAGGTAATTCATCTTATATAAACAAATCTGTATAAACTCTTCTAGTGTTTTCGAGACTGTCTCTGAACAGTATTGTTAATTTTTCTGTGGGGCCAAAATGAATTTTCCTTCTCTCCTTTGCTTTTAGCTATTCATATTTTCGTCTTCTGTGTAAGATCTGTGAATATGATAGCTATAGAATGGGAGGAGTATGTATATAGCATAGGTCGATGATATGCACCTTAAGGGGAAGCTTCACTGCTGGCCTTGTAATCTACTATTTTATTTAAAATCTATTACAAAGTTCTCAATTATAATTTTTTAGCAGTTTTTTTATAAGACTAAAAAAACTGGTTCGAACAAACCATACTAATTCAAAAATTAGTTGCAACGGCAATTATATATATGATTGAAAATAAACGTCCATATATTAATTTTTTTATTGAACATAAAATAAAAAAAAAATAAATAAACGGCCATTCATTATATCTTCGGACGTCGGTGAAATACACAGTAGTTATTTTTCTGCAATCACCTAATAATTTTTAACTTTACGCCCTCAAATGCGAGCGTAAATTGAATCTTTTTCGCTCTAGGGCAAAAAAGTGGTCAATTTATCGATAGTGAGTAAACACGTTGATATAGCAATAATCTTTTTATTAATAAAATTCTCTTTTCAGTGCGACGTAAAATAGATGGTTGGGGGTCTGGTACTTGACACAAAAACGGTTCACGCTTCCGAGCAGAGGCGTTTAGGTCATCATCAATACAAGTCAACATTATTTTTATTACATTTTCTGCAACCTCAAATACAATAAATTATTTAACTATTATTCAGCAAAATTATTGAGCAAGCCGCAACTTGCTTTGTTGCGTTCCGGCAGTTAGCAGTAACCGCATTCTTTTGGTATCTTCAGATACTTCAATTACCGCCCATCTGTCGGTTAAGCCGTTTCTTCGAATAATTCGGCTTCTTGCTAGGGTGCCACCCTTTGATTTCGGATGCCTTGCGGCTGCCTCACAACTCCAAAGGGAAAGTTGGGGGAAAAGCCTGTACGAGCAGCTTTTAGACATTGGAGGAAATAGTCTAGGGTTCAGGAAAGAGTGAAAGAAAAGCCAGAAGAAATACTAAAAACATCATTATTACGGGGTTGCCGTAATTAAATGATTCATGCTCAAATGTTATAAACAAATAGGAACTAATTGTTGAATAACCTAACCAAGCAGACCCGTTATAAATCAGAATTCTTTATAAGGCAATTGTAAATTTGGTTTGTTTATAAGTTCTGCCTTATAAAGAATTCTGATTTATAACGGGCCGCTTGGTTTGGTCTTAATTAAGTTTAGTGTTGCAGAGAATTCTAATGTATAACGGGTTGTTTGGTTTGATTATGAGTTCTGTCTTATAGAGATTTTCAATTAATAACTCGTCTCGGAGGAAAGCGAAAAGAAATGTTGCGACGTTGCCAATTTTCTTGTTTTTATTGCTTTATTATTTATGAATCTTTTATAAATCCGGCTCAGCATTGGACTGAAAATAATAGTAGTCATATTGAACACAATCTGTAAATACTTAATAAATTACTAATGAATAGATAGTGCGATATGTTGTGGTGTATTAGTACTCTGGATATTGTACATTTATTGTAAGGTTAAGTGTGATTTGCATTGTCTAATGTAGTATTCATTGTCTGGTGCTGTGGACATTTGTTTATGTGATGATATGAATTATTAATTGCGGGCGGAAACGGGGTGGTAAGCCATACCATCTCGCCTGGTAAGTTGAAGTTCATTACTAATCTATCGCAATAATTATACCAAATATTAATGGGTAGGTAATGCAGGTATTATCTTAATTTGCTGTGCCCGAATAAAGGTAATATTAACGAACTGTTTGTGTAATTGTAATTTGCTATCTGATTTGCCTGCAAGATTACGAAAAGTACATTCTTTTTTTAACTAGACATAAGTATAAAAGTTTTTGTTGGTTTCAAAAACAAAATAATTGATAGTACTATGCAATAGAACAAAATTGCGACAAGAAAGTTGAAATTAGAACAAAAAAAATTAAATAAACGTCAAAATAGATTTTGAATTTTTTTAAGTTAAATTTTTTTTTTATTTTACTTTACGTAGCTCATAACTTTTTTTAAATTTTGTGTGTTTGTAATAAAAGTGTTTTTGAAACGTATTTGCAAAACTTGATAAACAATGTTCAATTTCTCTGATTATTTTTTTAAATTCTAATTTCAACACAAGTAAAAAAATAAAAATAAAGGAAAGGTCAAGTGACCTTGTCTCATTTGCTGTCTGGGCGAGTCATTGCACGTGTTATTTCATCGACGTGTTTTACGGCTGCCTTGATAACGGTTGTTTACGACGGGTCGGCTCGGGCCGCCATAGAGTACAGTGGATATAAAACCGTTTCTAATGGCTTTTAAATGTTGCGCAATATTGTGAAATAATTAAAGTTGATTTTTCGGAAAAAAGTTATTAAGAAAAGTTGTTTGTATTGATGTCAGGAGTACGTGGTGTGAATATTCTACGACTCTAAATTAACAACCTGTATAGTGAAAGTGTAATAGAAAATATAAGCTGTACATAGTATAAATGTAGTCCCAACCTAAAAGATAAAATGTTTCGCATACAAAAATTCCATAAATGTCACAAATCATTTAAGCATCATGTTATCTGTTTAAAACTTTGAGGGATATAAATGGGATTTAATTCCTTGCAGCCGAAACATTTTGTCTTAAAGGTCGCGAATATTTATATTTAGGTAACTTTTCAAGAATTTATAGTATATAAAGAAATGAAGAAAATATAATAAAAATAATAAATATACAAAAACTGAAACTTTTCTACGACTATCAGTCTGAGAGAGGTATACTCGTATCCGTGGTATAGCGGTAGTTGCCTCCAATAATTTGCTTTGACTGCTTCCGTACTTCACTGCCGAATGCTAGCAGAAAACTGCTTGTGTGGTTGGCGTGTGGGCGATGTATGCTATGCATGCAGTGCCGCTTGCATGTAGGACAGACCGACAAAGAACCACGGTAAAATGAATTTTATTAATATAGATATGTTGCGGATAACTTAATTATTAGATCAATATTTTGAGCGTCTCCGTCATTCATTACCATCTCTTAGATGAATGTAATTTTCAACTCGCAACTGCCTTTTATTTAATCAAATATATAAAAGTGGTTCAGTTTCAACTTTTGCGTACATGTCGACAATAAATTGATGCAATAATTGTCGATACAGTAGAATGTGATTTTCTTGTGTTCGTATCATTACACGATACGCATAAAAATCATTAGCCCACACTTTTTCATTAGTGGTTGTGTTGGTTTGTGGATTTATTTGTTTTAAATTAAAATGATAGCCATCTTCGCCTTACCAAAAGATTTGTGGATATTGCAATACATCGTATGATCTGTGCGTTTCTGCAATCCGTTTTAGACCTGTGCCACATTTTTGAAGCAATGTCTCTTGCAGATACGTCACTTCCAATAAAGACAGTTGCCAGCTCGTCAACTGTAGGCGCATTAAAGCGACGCTCGTGTTCTCAAACGGGTCTTCGATCGACTCGAATTAAGAGTTTCTTCTGAGCTAATCGTGATTCACGCTGTTCGGATGTGTCGGTAGCTCGTTGTCCCCTAAGTGGAGCAAGCCGCAACTTGTGTTGTTGCGTTTCGGGAGTTAACAGTAACCGCATTCTTTTGATGTCTTCAGATACTTCAATGGTTTGTCTTTTATGGGACATTTTGTATCTGAAGATGACGTACGGCTAGAGCCATAAATTAAATAGAGAGAAGGGCTTGAACCTTGTAGAATAATAAAATAAATAACTAAAAAAAATATATGTATATTCCTCTAGATATAATGAATTAAAGCGGGTTCAAAAAGAAATGACCAAAGAATGGCCAACGAGCCATTGCTATCTTCTAATCGGTGTTTGTATCTTGTAATTGTAACATATATCGACATAAACTTATATATTACATCGTAATAATAGATGTATTAAACTGTGCTTATATATTTATGATAGAAAAATATATGAAAAATATACAAAACAAATATACACATTATTTTTCTGAAATGTTGCTTACTTTAGTTACTTTGAATTACCCTAAAAAACTTTAATTCTTTGTCGTAACTTTTACATTATGTTTCTATCTGAAACAAATGTATGTGTGTAAGTATATGTACGTAGAACATTTATGTATACCCTATTCTACATACATACAGCTACAAAATAATACTGCTCTTATTTGTACTCATTTTACCTGAGTAGAAGGGACTACATAGAATGATTTAAATTTTGCGTTATTAAGTAATCCGTTTCAAATATGTATTTGTCCATAGATTTTGTATACCAAGGCGAGTAACAATAAAAAATACCACGAAAGAGCAACATATACAAATCTAATCATCCGCCAAATACATAAAGTCCTTTTCGTGGATTAGCTGGCCAATGTCAGATGATTCCATAGGCGTTACATTTGATTGATTGAGACATTCCAGATTGAATTATTAAAATTTTAATTTAAGGAAGCATTATTATAATGTGTGAAAACTAACTCCAATATTATTAAAAATATAAGTTGAAATATATAAAATAATAAATTATTACTTTTTCTAGTAATTTTGAATAAACATAAATATATTGTCTCCACCACTGATCATTGTTTATCAACAAATCCTCATATAAAGCGAAATTTGCTGTTTTGACTGCATGTGTTATCTTCAAAACATTGCTATGTATTCAATATATGTGTTATTATACTCTTCAGATACTGTGCCAAATTTGTTATCACTGTTGAAATATTGTACGCAGCTATATTAGCTTGCAACAAATATGTTTGCACTCCCGTATTCACCGTTTATCTAACGCTAGCGGCGCCAGATGTATTGAGTGCTTTAACGAAAGATCTAACTTGTTAAAATGAATTCGTTCCAATATCAGGTTAACACATGCTGTCGTGGTACTTGTCAGAGAGTCTTTCATGAATTTATTCGGAGACGACTTTTTAATATCACTCAATAAAACATTTGTACTAAATAAAAATACTTGATTATTTATTATAACTTGGATAAAAGAACAAATAATGATAATAATAATATTTATTCCGACAAAGACTCGAGTATGTAAAATATAATATAACCAATGAGGAATAACGACTAAGGATAGTCAAAAGACTCTTATGAAAAGACCCTTAGTGACAAGACTAACTTTAGTAAAAGAGCCTGATGTTTACAATCTATTCTTCTTTATACTATTCTTAAACAACAGACTAATTGTAGTAATGCAGGTGTTCAACAGGTGCATTATCACGGTGTCAGCAATTACCTTTGTTACCTTTTGCGAAGGAAGTGCAACCTGCTAAATTAACAATTTTATATAAACAATTAAGAGATAAGAAATGATAATTAAATAAAAGTGTGGATGAGTCATTTCTTATTTTGTTTAGATAAAATATTACAATAATAATATAACTGATAAGATAATGCTGCGCATTTAGTTTAAATAATAATAAAGCCGATAAGAACATTAAGCTATTGTTTAGATGATCCAAATGAGGATGTGGATAACCCCCGTTAGTACGGGGGTTTATCGTATAATAACCCCTGTATATTAGTTATTATATAAAAACTCCCATCCATTAAAAAAAGTTGAAGCTATACAATGCTTAACTTTTAAAGTTCCATCTGTTCTTCAGATTCCTCAGGTATGCCAATAGGCTTTCGTCTTGATATTAAGTTAATAAATTAATTTCTATTCCTAGGAGGTAGCTCTGAAGGAAGATCATTGTTTGGATACATTGTAATACCAGCTAACTTTCTTCTTTTCTTACATTTACAAATTATATGAAGAATAACTAATATTACAATTAATATAATAGTACAGATAGTAAATGCTTGTCCAAAAAGTGCTTATTAATTAGGTCATCTAATTGATTTGAAAAATCATTAAGTTTATGCTCAGCGATGTCGTTACGGAAATTTGATTTTTCATTAGCTTTTCTATTTCTTTTTCATCTTGGTTAATTTTGTTGATGCAATCTTCAAAATATTCGCCATCATTTGAATCTAGATTTCCGGTTAATGTTTTCCGGATAGTTCCGATACCATTAAATATTCTTCGTTTTTGACTATAATAATTTCTTGTTTCTAACTTTATCTCTTTATACTTTTGATTTGTTGTTTTTGATATTTGCTCTAACAGGCTTATATGTATTTGCAATTCTGGTTTAAAAGCTAACATTTCGGGCCAATGTGAATCCACTGTTGAATCCATTAGTTGCATTAAAATTCTATCATTGTTTTTTAGTATTTCATCAATTTGATTTAAATGTTTATAAACTAATAATGTCCATTTTTCATTTGTTATTTTTACAGTTCCTTCTTCATGATAATATAATCCAATAGTGTTATTGATTGGATAAATTATGTATTGGCTGTTGATTGCCGTGAGTAACATAAGTAATCTGCAACAAAGGAAATATTCTCTTATTCAAAATAGGGTTTCATTCTATCAAAGTTAACTTTGGTTGTTTGGTTTGTTTCTTTATTTGTCAATATTGCTAAATTCGTGAATAATTGCGGAATTTCAAAAAGTCCATCAAATTTATTTCTATCTTTACTTTTAATTTGCGATTCTTTGACATAAACTTTATCTCCTATATTAAATTGATGTGGTTTTGTATACACATGTTGATTGAATCGTACTTTAGATTCTTCTTTTTCTTTCATTGTACGTTCTCTTTCCATCTTATAATAGGATTGTATTCTATAGTTCAATTCCCTTATATACTTGGTGATTAATTCTTCTTGGTTATATGTTGTGTCTGGAGCTTTTGAGTATGCCCAAATATTAACTCGAATCGAGTAAAACCGTGATTTTTATTTTTTGTATTATAGCAAAATACCGCTAACCGTTAAAACTTTAAATGGGTGTTCTTTCAGGTTTTCGGCGTGGTTGGCTCATCATTTCGGCCAATGCTGCATGGAATCTCTATAAAGATCCGTTTGATTGTGGATGATTTGTGGTAAAAAAGGTAATCTTGATATCATAAAATTTGCACAAATCGCTCAAGAGGGTGTTGCCTAATTCTCGGCCATAGCCATAATGTATTCTTAATGGCGTTCCAGAGTGCTGAAAGTACAACAGTAGAGTATTCACTACTGTTTCTCCAGATTTGTCACTCAAAGGGTAGGCTTGGGTAAACTTCGTTAGCTCATCTCTTATTGTTAAGGCATGATTTCTAACTGGGTATTCGAAGATGTTTAAATTTATTCTTTCAAACGGTGTTCTAGGTGTTTCCGTTACTACTAAAGAACGATCTAAATTTTTCCTGTAAATCTTAACTTTCTGACAGATTTCACAAGTTTTAATAAGGTTTTCTACATCTTTTGTCAAATTGGGCCATGTATATTTTTCTTTGATTCTTCTTATTGTTTCATTTATTCCACGATGTATGTTTGTCTTTCCCCTATGATATTGATTCATAATGACTTGTTTGTCATCTTTGTCTGGAGTTCTTATGGTGTTTTGACATATTTTATCCAATAAGTTCTATCTTTTACCGTTAGACTTTTTGCTAAATTTATTTTTAAATTTTCGAATTTAATTTGATCAGTGTCAATATTTTATAATATTTTTTTATGGAGTTCTTCCATCTTTGTTTCTCTAAAGAATGTAATTATAATTTTATGATTTTTGTCTAAAAGTTTATTATTTATAAATTCAAATTTTGAATAATCAATTGATTTTTTGTTGTAGTTTGAAGCGAATTTGTTGTACTCTGAAGTAATACTTTTAGCTTGTTGAACTTCCTCATTCATAAATTTATCAGAGTCGATACTGATTGATTCTTCCGTAGTGGGAAGCATCCTAATTTTCAAATTTAAATTCAAGTTTCATTTTTTCTCAAGGAGACGTTATTTTGTATAATTATTATTATAAAATTTTCTTCAATCTACGTCTCAAAAAAAAGTTTAATTTTGACTTTTTGAGACGTAGATTGGAGGAAATTTTATGATAATAATTATTCTAATTTTCTTTTGTAATTTTGCACATTCTTTAAATAATTAATTTTAATTCCGGATAATGCATCTGCGTTTTTATTTATTTTGGCGGGTTTATACTGAATTCTGTTGTCATACTCTTCTAATTTTAATGACCATCAGGCCAATCTACTGCCAAAATCTACTGTCCTTAATTGAAAATAGCCATGTTAGTGGACGATGATCTGTGATTAACGTAAATTTCCCACCGAATAAGTATGGTCCGAAATGTTTAATTGCCCATACTATTGTCAATAGTTCCCTTTCTATCATTGACTGTCTTGTTTCAGGGCTGCACAAGATCCTTGATGTATAGGCAATGGTTAAATCTTTCCCAATTGATCCTTGTGACAATACGGCTCCAATGGCGTAAGCACTAGCGTCTATTGTTAATACAAAGGGTTGTTCAAAGTCTGGATATTTTAGAATTAGATCGGAAGTTAGAGCGTTTGTTAATTTTTCAAAGGTTTCTTTGCATTCGTTGTCAAATATAAAGGTAATATCTTTTTCCAGTAGTTTTGTTAATGGTTTCGAAATTTTTGCTCCAACTAATAAACTTATCTATAGTTTATAAGATAAAATGTAATCAAATAAAGAAATATTCTATGGAGAAAAAATAACAGAATTCTGAAAATTAAGTTTCAATGAAAAGATTCTATAATTTTATCTCTGAATTAAGGAGATAAATGTTATTAATGAAAAATGGTATCTAACGTGCAATAAGTAATGTTAATGTGTAATACAATCAGTTAGAACTACCAACATTATCCCAGATGCAAAACAGGTAATATGTGAAAAAACATGCCCTTAACTAAGGTAAAATTCTATGATACAATTTAGCTATAATTTTGTGAGGAAAATTCATGCAGTTCATGAAATTATGTAGTTTTTCCTCAATGAAAAATTCATGCAACAATCAGTAAATGGTGTAGATCCTACGTTGAGTGTTTGTCTAAATGCAAATACCTTACGTGCACTTTCCAGCCAATAATTTTCGTCGTGGCGATGATGACGTCGTCGTGGTGCTGGTAGCGTCTCCAGTTACAGGGGCCGCGAGAACGTCCACGGACAGTGGTCAGAATTATTGACCACTGTTGATTGTAGAAAGGATCAGATAAATGTAGTTACCTCGCGACGATGGATTGTCGATGAAATTGAAGAACCAAATATATTCGAAAATTCGAATAATTGAGAAGAAAACGTGCAGATAAGAATATAAAACGTTTTTCTTCGTTGGGTAATAGTTACAAGATGGGAATTTTATGAAGGTGAATATTGATTAGAAAAACGGAGTAAATTGGCAATAATTCATCTAGAAATGAATTACTGGAAAAATGGAGTTAATTAAAATCATTAACTATGAAAATTATGGATTGGAAAGTTGAAAAAATAAAAATGAACGCGACGTAAGATTTTAACTTTGGAAAAATTGATGTAGTAATGGCTACCAGTGGCTACTGGTCACTCCTTTTATCTGTTTTTTCAATGGAA
The DNA here is from genome assembly GCA_949748235.1 of Platypus cylindrus. Taxonomy (NCBI): domain Eukaryota; kingdom Metazoa; phylum Arthropoda; class Insecta; order Coleoptera; family Curculionidae; genus Platypus; species Platypus cylindrus. The sequence continues at coordinate 35,779,071 of OX456488.1, forward strand.
CATGCTAGAATGTTCTAGAAGGCATTTTTCGCTGAATACGCCGGAAGTAGGAATAGTTTCAATTAGCGAATTTTAATTGGTCGGAAGGTGCAAGAATTGTCAAAAACAATGTATTTGGAAATACATTCATAAGGTTAATTGGTTGCATAACTTCCATTAATGTTGGAAACGATACTTCGCTCTCGATGTGTATAGACTAATATGCTAAATATACAGAATAATTTTCAATTACAAACTAATGTTAATCTAATAACTTAGAAACTACATTTTTGTTATCAACTAACTATTTACATGTACTATCATTGACGAGATAAATAAATAATGTACAATTACTAGAATTGCACATATCGATTTTGTTTTTATCGATCGGCGCCTGTAGGGAATTAACTGAAACTACTTTACAGTCAGCAACCACAAAGGAACATTTGTGTCGTATGTACATTTTATGCTGCTAGTGATGGAGGTAATTTTGAAGTTGGTATATTTGGCAGGATGACACATGATGTTACTTTATAAACTTCCTACTTGGTTAATTTTAAAATCGTAGAATTGCAGTATTCCATTTACTTCCAGGATCTTTTACATGCTTTACTTTGACTTCTTTTAATTCATATGTTAATGAATCGAATATGAAGGCTCCAGCTTTATTAATTAGACAAACTACTCTTTCTGTTTTTGTCTTTTTTAGTGTCCTTGTAATTACCAAAGCAGCTTCGTTCATCAACAACCAGACTCATTTCTATTTGCTGTTATTTCAATCACATCATTATTACACATTTAAAATAATCATTTAACATACGCTAGGTATGTTCGATGCTCTATATGAATTATTGAGCTATCGTTTATCGGTGATTTATATATATTTAAAATTTGATCGAATGATTTCAGATAATTGGTATTTAATGATGATAACCTCCCAACTTTCTACTTGAAAAACTTTTTCTAATTGAACATGGTGCTGTGTCGATGTGTCTTTTATATGATTTAATTATTAAAACCATCTCTTTTCAATCCCAATCGAATGATAATATTTTCTCCCCGAAAATACACAAGATAAAAATTTTAATTTAATATTGTCAAAGTAATGTTGGAAGTCTCTTTTTTCATCATTGGTAGATAAATTAAATTTCGTATGATTTCGTCTATTGAGAACCCTGGGTTAGATATAATGGGAAATCCATATAATGTGTGAGCAGGTGTATCGTTATAGTATGCTCCACTTGTTATATTGCTATCTACGAGAATTGTTCGAACTTTAACGATGTTTACAGCAGGATCAGATGAATAAACCACTGGCTGGTTACCAACCAAGCTGGTAATATCTTTTGTGAGAATCCTAACAATTCTGCTAAAGAATTGTTCTTAGTAAAATCGATATCAAAATCACGATGAAATATTTCACAGTTTAAAGAATCATTGTTTGTTCCTAGAAAAAAGATATCTTCTTCCAGTTTTTCTTTTTATTGGATACTTTTTGTATTAGATAATTCCTAATGTCAGTAATTTCATATACATCAGTAGGCAAATACATTGAATTACATTGTTTCTTTTATCAATATTGTAAAATTTTGTATTTTCCTCAACGTTAGGTATAGTTTTGTATGAAAAGAATCCAATCGGAGCAAATCCATATTGATAATTTGAATCTAATTGAACTGGGATTGGAAAATCTATAGAAAGAATTGTATAATTATCATTTAATGTAAATATTAAAGGCATAACTAACGATAAGCTTCACTGTGCTTTGTTATTATATAGAAATTCGATACATAAACGGCCACAATTGCTGGAATTAAATTTCTGATATCGGTTTCTGTTGTAGATTAGTTTAGTTGATAGCCAAAATATTCTAACAATTTCATCGAAGGTTTTAAATTACGATAGCTATCGAAATATTTGATAACATTTTCCAGTTTTTCATACGCAACTCAATAAGTACCTGAATTTTCATTTCAATCGAAATTAATGAACGACAACGTACGATTTTAAGTAGAAGTTTAGGGTTTGTTGGGAATGGAGTAAAAGAACTGCTTTCGGTAAAAGGCTATACGCATCACACGTACTAACAATAATCAATACTCGACTTATTACTACCCTTAATCTAGCTTATATACAAACTCTATATTTCCTATTCCTATCCCCACGCTAGTCTCGAGGCGCGTGGACATGAGCCATCCACAAAGGTAGCATTGTTATACGTTGCAACATTTATCAAGTTTGCCCCAATGGACTCGATTTACTTTATGATCTGCCAGTCAGAACATTGTAGCTTCACATATCGAGTCCAATAGAATTGTTTATAAACACCATAATAATTAGTTAAATATAAATCTTAAATACATACATTATTTTCTATTTATAAATATAACATTGGATTTGTTATGTTTGCATTGCCCTTGTTATGCATTTTAATTCTAAGACAATATTGTAATCAAACTGTAAACTAGGGCTTGCCTAGTGCCTGTTATCTCCTTGTTACACCTCGTGTATGGTTCCCTTAACTTTCCTTTATAATCTATACTAAAATTAATTGTTCATCATTGAACAATTAACAATAGCACATTCATTACGATATATATTACAATAGTGATTGGGTACACTATTACCAACGTTGTCACTCATTTTCCTCTTAATATCTAAAATTTTCTTTACAAGAGTGGAGACTCCTCCATATAAGGCTCCCATTGCTCCTAAGCCAGTTAGAATTAGCAATATTTGAAAAATCCATCAGATTTATGTTCAAGTGGAATAATACCTGGTACTCGTATCTTTCTTCGACCACCTGCTTTTTTAATGGCAATGCGAACCGCCTTTAACCTAATAATGACTTTCGTAAACTTTTATCATTTACTTCTTCTTTCGTAATTTTTATTATGACTTGCTTAAAGATTTCGATTTTGGATTAACATGTGTTTTGAATGACAGGCTCATACCCATTTTTCTTTTAGCCTTCATTGTTTTTAGAAAAAACCAAGACGCCGTTTTTCACCAATATTAGAATCTTTTGATTTGACTCGCTCCCAAGCTCGGTTCTCTAATTCCTTGTTTGCTTTATGTCTGTCAGACAGTGATACAGATGTGTTATATGCAATATCGTGTTGCTTACAGGCAGCGTCTAATTGATTAATACAAGGATCATTACGAGCTAAACGTTTTTGTACTTTTGTTCCAAGACCGCAATGTTGGTAGCCAGGAATATATAATTCAACAGGCAATTTATTATTAACGAATTACCAATACGGGAACCTTTATGCAAGCTGTTATGCAAGCACAACAGTTTACATATCACTAAATTACACTAAAAATTTACTATCATTATAGAAATACTAAATTGATGCAATATTATTAGTAGTAGTAATCATGTGTTTAGTAACACAAGATATAAAACTAACCATTGAAGATTTAGACTTTGATGATTCATTGTCTAAAACGTGTGCGCATAATAAATTACTACCCAACTATTTTAGCGAAATCTTCTCTAGCCCATTCGCTTGTGGGAAAACAAATTCACTTATAGCTTTGTTGTTTTGGTAAATTTGGTAACATTTATTTATATTCACAGTCTCTGTATAGACCAAACTATAAATTATTGGAAGATGTATTACAACAAGTTAAAGAAATTGAATTCCTTCCATATAAGGATAATGAATTAATTATGGATCCTGATGAAGCTAAGGAAAACTCCGTTTTTATATTTGATGATGCATCATGTGATAAGCAAGATAAAATTAGAACATATTTTTCAATGGGACGATATAAGTCTATTAATGTAGCATATTTATGCAAACGTATTCAAAAATACCTAAACAATTAATTACAGATAACTGCAATGTGATTGCATTATTTAAGCAAGATGATGTTAATTTAAAGCATGTCTTTGAAGAAAATTTTTCGCCAGAAATGACATATGATAATTTTAAAATATTATGTTCTATAAATCTGAATGTTGGAATTCAGATAGATTTATACCATTGCTTATTGTTAAGGAATTTGATTTAAATGATGGACGTTATCAACGGGGATTCGATGAATATATAAAAGTTTATGAATAATATTTATTTATTAGTTGTTTATGATGAAGCTCGTAGATAATACTATATTGACGCGCAAACAGAAAATGCTAGAATAGCTAATAATTTTTCGATATTCGAAAAAAGTATGTAGCATTAAAATTGGGACGATTAAATGAAGATGGCACTATAAATCCTCCCCTCCCTAATCATCTAAAAGAAATCGTTAAGCAACAAGTGGTTGTCACAAGTAAGTCACCAAATGTAAAGCAAATCGAGACGAGGGATACTAATGAAGAGGAGTTATCTGAGGTGAAAGATAACGATGTGAAAGATAATGATAAAAAGTTTCTGTCAATGGACAAAGAGGGGGAGCGAGAGGACGTCGATGACGAAAAATCTATAGTCAGTCAGTACCAATTTTAATACACCACAATTAGAGGAAAACTCTAAGAAATTTGAAAAACCTTTAAATGATTATTTTCAACTATCTTCAAATATTGATGTTGTTCATAGTCCAAAATATGACTCACTAAGTAATACATGGAGTTTAGGCACAAAAAATGTTGAATTTGATAAATTCACCGGTCCTATAATTATAGATCGTATACCATATGCAGGAAGTGTTGGCCTTTATAACTTATTATTTTATGACGACTCCAAGAATTATAATAAAAATGATCTCAGCAAGTTTGTACGTATATTAGATAACACAAGTCTCTACAGAAGAAATTATTATATATATGGAAGAATTATTGGAGACAGGAGTCGCAAATATATACAAATTGTTCGTTCAATGTTAATGAAACTTGGTGGAAACTATGATAATGATTATATGGTATATAATTTAAGACTAGGAAATTATGCATATTGCGATGATGTTAATGAATTACTTGATAGATCGAGATTATTATTTTCATCTAAACAAGCTGGAAATAACTCTCACATCAATGAAATAGTATCGATTATTGAAAAATTAAAGGAAGCTAAAGTTATATAGTAACGGTTTAAATCGGCCACTAGAATAATTCTATTTAGTTTCAGTATTTTGCTGTTCGTTAGGTTTTTTTTATATATAGAAACTCTCTAGTTTCTATTTTTATTTTATTTTATGAATCGATGATGATCGATTGTATTTGAATGAGGAGGAGAATAGCTAAGACCACCAAATTACGCGGTTGATTTTGTTGAACGTGACGAGTGGATATTTTTTTCACTAAGAGTCGGGAAGTCTTCTTGACTTCGGGTCCAGACAGAAGGGTCTGGGAGCGGTTACGTCGCAAAATACTTGACCTCACTCATGTCTAGTTTAAAGAAAATGTACTTTGTGTAATATCCATGCTATAAATCAGATAGCAACATACCAATTATACAAACAGTTCTTTATTAGGGTAACGCAGATTAAGACAATACCTGCATACCACTAATTATTTGGTGTAATTACTACAACAAATTAGTAATGAACTTCAACTTACCAGGCGAGGTGGTATGACTTACCATACCACCTTTTGGTATTATGGTATCACGTTTATTGGACAATGAATACACGTCAGATAATACAACTTACATTCAGGTTTACACTAAAAGTACAATACCCACATTACTGATTCACTAAAACATCACTATCGATTCACTAGAAATTTATTAGTTATTCACAGATTGTGTTCAATATGATCAACATTTTCTTCAATCGTATGCTGAGCCCGATTTATTAAAGATTCGTGAACTATTGGGAATTGCTCTGCAGCTTTTTCACGAGTTATTCTTACAGCTTCAAAAATTCGTGCACGAAGTTGATCTTCAGTGTCAAAGGGCTTATTGTACACTAAATATTTCATGTAGACCCATAAATAAAAATCTAAGGGGTTTAAATCAGGAGATCTATCTGGCCATGCAATAGGTCCTCCACGGCCTATGCACCTATTTGAAAATTTTTAATTCAAAAATGATCAAACCTGAGAATAAAAATGGGGTAAAGCTTCGTCATGCATAAACCACATATCATGACGTAATTGGTATGGGATCTAATAGTTCCCATAAATTGTTCCTGAAAAAATCCAAATACCTTTCTCCAGTTAAACGGGAAGGTAAAACGAAAGGACCGATCAAATAATTTCCCACAATGCCAGCCCATACATTACTTCGTAACTGTCTTTTTGTCTTTGCTTCCTCCCTAAATACAACTTGTGACGCAAATCCAGATTGCCTTACATTTTGACTACTCACCCATTGACAAAATTGTCGTCGATTTAAATAATCTTGCGGTTCCAAAGAATGGAGACGTTGTATGTGATACGGTTAGTGTCCATTTTCCGGTAATACACACCACACTGTGGAATTGGAAACATCGAAATGTCGCGCAATTGGCCGGGTACTGGCCGACGGCTCAGTTTCAATCATGATTAAAACGTCTTCTTCGATCTGAACACTTCTTGGTAAAATGGATTGGGGAATTAACGAACCAGTATCTCTTGCCCTCGGCACTAAATTAACAAATGCCCGTTCACAAGGGCCTTGTCGGTCTGGAAATCGTTCTCGATATAACCTTTTTGCAGCAGCTGAATTTCCACGGGTTTCTCCAGAAATCATCAGCATATCACACTATTCTGCTGTAATATAATTTGTCATAATTGTTTAGAAAATATTTCAAAACACTTTCAAAAAAGTTCAAATCTAATCAAAGCTACTCGCTCCAAATTCAACATTTAACTAATCTAATTTTACGTTTCTACTAGAGTGTTTCTTTCTTATTTTTGATTCTCACTTTAACATAAGAACCCCAAGAAGTTTGTCAATAACCTGCTAGTAGAATTTTTTTTATGTTTTCTGTTTTTACTTTTAAAGAATGACTAAAGCGAAGTTAATGCAATGTTATTAAACAAGTTGACATTGCTGAATACAACATAGTAAAAAAACTCAGTACAAAGTGTAAAATTATAGAACGGTTTCATACCACATACTTTTTTCTTAGCTGAAACATAATGTTGTACCTATGATGTACAATGTACAATTTATGAAGATTGAAGATAGAGAGAAGATAGATAAATGCCTTGTTTAGACATTTTCCGTTTTTCATCCCCTATCCGTCATTGAAATTAAAAATACTAGTGGCGAAATGCCCTGTATAAGGTTTTTTTATATTTATTGTCACCTTGGCTATCATATATCCACCCGCTAACCACAGCGAGCGATTTTATTTTTGATTTTGTATTTAAATTTTATAGATAATTGTTAAATAAATTAATGCAATTTTTTTATTGTCAGTATTAAGGTTTGTAATTGTTTGAAGAAGGATTGCGTATAATTTAGCACCCTAAAAGTGGGCCTGATTTTTGTTAACTCGATTTGTAGTTAGATATTTTCTTTTGCTTTATTCATTTCTTTTTATTAAATATATCATTTATTGTTTGTTTTCATCATATATATTATTTATATTTAACAAACAATTTAGATACATATATAGGTACAGATATTATTCAGACTTGGTTAAAATTCTTTGTATTGGGTAAGTGACAATAAATTTACATTAACGCGTAATATGGATTAAAACAGATTGTAGCTATTTTTATTTTCTTGGATCAGTAAATTTTTCTTTGTTTGGCTGTTAACAAGACACATATACTTGTATCTTGCTACTAGTATTGTATAACAAATACTTGTTATTGACCTTAAGCTTGGAATCTCTTTATTGTTTAAGTATTTTTCTGGAAAAGCAAATAAGTTGGGTAAAATAGAGCTCTATTGTCTGATCTTTTTTTTTTACTGTTTTTCAAAGATAGAATAATTTCGTTATTGTTAGATTTAATATTCTAGTAAACGATTTTGTTCTAGCCTCGGCTAATAGAGATGGCTCTTGCCAGAACAAGAGAAATAGATAGGTGCTGACTCAGTTGGACTTCACCAACAAACAAAAACAAATTTGGACTATGTACATTTATTTACAACACTGGTTGAGAGTATTGAAATAATATAACTTTGATGTAAATACAAAACAACCACCTCAGATTTATGTAGTGAGAGAAAGTCTTTTGCCGTGAATATAAACTTTACAGTGCTAATCTTGTTCCCGATCAGTAGATTTCTTTTACTGTCGCGATGGAGTGAGCTAGTGATTTATTTTATCACTTGAGGACAGGTAAGTAACTTTACTGTCACGAGAGAGAGAGGATTATGCTTGTCGACACGTAAGTAACTTTACTGTCGCGAGAGAGAGAGAGCTTATGCTTGAGACACGTGAGTGATTGGTTGTGAGATATGATTCTTGAGATACACTTGTGTAGAAACACTTTAACTTAGTCACTGTAAAATTGTATACTGTCTTCTTGAATGTTCCATTCCCATATACATAATAAATAGGACGCACTGAGCACTGAACTACCATTAAACGTATAATGATGGGCCCTCTCTCAAGCGTGAATTTAATCTAAGTGGTGATTGGAAAATTCTTATAATTACTAAATTTGAACAATTTTCGATGCAAGTTTGATAAGAACAGAATGTGGAAATCTTATTCTATACTGCATATCACTACTGAACAAAAATATCAATCAATAAAAAAGATACAATCAAAATCATATAAAAATTAGTAGAGTTCATCGTTCAGAAACGATAAAAAAGTGCATAGTAATTAACGTAAATATTGTATACAACCAAAAATTGTGTGAAACATAAATACATACTTAAATCTACATAACAAAAAAAATTATTAGTAATTACAGAGTCAAAACAACATATAGCAGCGAAATTTAAATCGCCGGCAAAACAAGTGCCATATGTGGTCAAGACGGATTTCTTTGGCTACTCCTCTGACGTCACGTTAATAAGCAGTAAACTGTATTTTCGAATGCCTTAGTGTTATGTGCTGGTAAAAATGTGTTATTTTATGTGCCTTGTACTATAAAGCAGATGTATTGTTTCTTTGCAAATTTCCAATGTATGCAGATTTACTCACGTAGTGTATATGAAAAGTAATTCATATGGTAGATCTGTGTTAAGTAAAAAACTTGAACCGTTATGTTTTTGTTAATAGTTTGCAGTTTGTTTGAGTTCATAATTGAATGGTATTATTTATATGGGTCAAGAGCATTGGTTATATTTAGTCGTTGTATGTTATTTTATTCATTTGAAAACTAGAATTATCATATGAATAAATGGTCAAAAATTGGCCCAATAAATCGTAGATAGAGCAGCAACATGGTTTTACGTGTGTTACATATCTATTTCAATTATTAACAGAAAATTCATTGTTTGAAATGATTTAGAATAATCAATGTAGTTGACTCTGCATGATAACAGACGCGGGGTGGAGCTTACGATTAGAGACGGGTTGTGCGGCAGAGGAGAGGTAACGAGCATAAAAAGACGACTATACCAGCGAGCGACCGCAGTAGCTGGTCCTGCGTTTGGCGACATCACATCATCACCTAGACGACGGTTACAAACCAATCTGTTCTTTTCAGAACAAATTAACATTGTTTCGGAAACAACATAAGCAATGGGGCTGAAATTAAAATCGTTCTTTTTCAAGAACACAAGAGAAGAATAGAAATAGAAGATTTGGATCGAAATCTATTGTTCTGGTTTAAATCAAAGAAGAGATATTAGTGTTGTAAACAAATCGTTCTTTTTCAAGAACAAATTCTGGAAAATCGTCCTGAAAGCAAATCGTTCTTTTTCAAGAACCAAATGTAGAAAATCATACTAAAAGTAAATCGTTCTTTTTCAAGAACCAAATTTAGAAAATCATACTGAAAGTAAATCGTTCTTTTTCAAGAACCAAATGTAGAAAATCATACTGAAAGTAAATCGTTCTTTTTCAAGAACCAAATTTAGAAAATCATACGGAAATACTAAATGTTCTTTTTCAAGAACCCAAAGAAAAAAAGAAAATCGTGTTAATGTAGCAGTACTTAGTAGTAGTGTGACGTCACGTCGAAAACAGCACGTTTCTAAGTGAAATACGACCCGCATTTTGTTGTGACGTCGCGTCATTGTTATTATTTTTAAAGAATGCCATAAATTCTCTTGTTGTTTTACAACAAACTCCCCCCTTGTGTGAACGATCTGGGCAATGATGTGTGTCAATGTTTTGAGTGAGTGACTGAAATATGAGTGGCCTTAATGCAATTTGAGAAGCTGAAAAATATTTACAAGTACGTACATATATATACAGCGTGAATGCTGGATAGTAGAATGAACTATTTACAGAGTGGAAGCGGGCATAGGTGCGTAATGTTCCTAACAAACTCTCCCTGTTTTGTTTTAATTCGCGCAACCCTTACCTTCCCATCCTTTCCAGGGAATACTTCCAAAACTCTGGCTAATGGCCACTCGAGTGGTGGGGAATTTTCTCCCTTTAAGAGAACAATATCGTCATTTTTAATATTTGGAGCAGGGGTGATCCATTTGGGCCTATTTTGGAGGAGATTGAGATAATCCTTTGACCACCGAGACCAAAAGGACTGTTGGATTTGAGTGAGTCTTTTCCAACGATTCAACCTGTTTAATGGAATTTCTGTTACATTGTGCTCGGGGTATGCAGTTAGAGGTCCTCCTATTAAAAAATGGCCTGGAGTTAAGCATTGGTTGTCACTGGGGTCACTGGTCAAGGGTTGTAGTGGTCGTGAATTTAATATAGCCTCGATTTGGCAGAGAATAGTGGTGAGTTCTTCAAAAGTACAAGCTTGATTGCCCATTATTCTGTGTAAGTGATATTTTGTACTTTTGATGCCTGCTTCCCATAACCCACCCCAATGAGGTGAAAGCGGAGGAATGAATTTCCAAGAGATTTCTTTCGTGACGAGAAACGACTCCGTGGTAGTGCGTGTGTGTGTGTTATTTACAAAGTTATATAAATCTTTAAGTTGATTTTTTGCTCCTACGAAATTGGTGCCGTTATCACTGTATATGATGCTAGGACAACCCCTACGTGAAATGAAACGTTTTAACGTTGCTAAGAAGGCTTCTGTTGATAGACTTGACACTAATTCCAGATGAATTGCCTTGGTGGCCATACATACAAATAAGGCGATGTATGCTTTTTCGGTTCTTGAACTTCTTAATGTCGATGATTTAATTAAAAATGGGCCTCCAAAGTCCACTCCAACTTTTTCGAAAGGGCGGCAGGGTGTAAGTCTTTCTTTAGGGAGCTGGGCCATTATTTGTTCGAAGTTTTTTGCTTTAAACTTGTAACATGGGTGACACTCTATGATTAATTTTTTGATGTCCTTGAGTCCATTTAAAGGCCAATATCTTGCTCGGATATTGGATAATACTGCTTGCGGACCTGCATGTCCTAGCTTGATATGTTCTCGAGTTAGTATTAGAGTAGTCACGTGATCCTTTGAGGGTAGTAGTATAGGAAACTTTTTATCATACGGTATAGCTGCAGCTGCTAGTCGACCTCCAACCCTTATTAGTTTATTATTATCCAAAAACGGACTTAATTTTTGTAAGTATTGATCAGTGATGCTTGATGAGTTTTCATTAAGTTCCTTGTATAATTTTGGAAATGCATGAGCCTGTGTCAGCTTACAGATTAGTGCTTCAGCTTGTGTCAATTCTGCTACTGTTAACCGTCCTTGGGTTTTGTCAACATCAGACTTGCAATTGTTTGTGAATCTTATTATATAAGCCATAGTGTATTGCAATCGTGAAAATGATGAGAATTTTTTGGAAATTTCTTGCCAATATTCAATGGATGTGTGTTGTGTTGCCAGACAAGCTGAAACTATTGGCTTTAATTTTCTTTCTTCACCTATTAGCACGGGGATGGATGGTGATGGTGATCTGCTTTTAGTTGTGATTTCTTCTTGTTGAAGAAAATTAGGGCCGTGAAACCAAATTGTTGATTTCGACAGTGTAGCCGGCATAAGACCTCGAGACAAACAGTCTGCTGGATTGTCCGTCGAACAGATATAATTCCAAGTGTAATTTTGAGTAATAGTTTGGATTTGAGAAATGCGATTTGATACAAATGTGTTGAATCTTGATGAGTCTGAATTCAACCACGCGAGAACAATTTCCGAATCAGTCCAGCAGTGGATATTAGTGATGGATAATCTGTTTGTCAAGATAGATGCTACTCTTTTCATTAGAGTAGAAAGCAATAATGCTCCACACAACTCCAGTCTAGGGATGGTGATTTCTTTTATTGGTGCTACCCTGCTTTTTGATGTCAATAACTGTGTCGAAATGTTTTTTGAAGGGAAAATAGCTCGTGCATAAATACAAGCACCATATGCTCGTTTGCTTGCATCACAAAATCCATGGAGCTCTACTATAATTGGGGTGGCATCTTCCATGATGTATCTTGGAATTTTTAATTCCTTCAACTGGCCAATGTTTTCAAAAAAGGTATTCCATTGTTGGAGTAGTGTAGCTGGCAAATTGTCGTCCCAGTCAATTTTTAATTTCCATAGTTCTTGCATAATAAGTTTGGCGATGACAATGACTGGACCAATCAACCCCAATGGATCAAACATTTGAGCAATTTTGGATAACACCTCTCGTTTTGTTGCTTGTTTATTGACAGTAGAATTTGGCAAAGTTATAGAGAATGTGTCATTATTAGAGTCCCATAATATTCCAAGCACCTTATTAGACTGATTGTTGTCTGTAATCTCGTGAATACCATTGCTGTCAGTATCTATGTCATTGGATAGATTTCTGAGTAGAGGGTGGCAATTTGTGGACCATTTATGAAGTGTGAGTTTAGCTATTCCGCATAAGTCGACCAGCTGCTGGTGTAGGGTAGTTACTGATTCATAGGAGTCATGCCCTGTTAATACATCATCTACGTAACATTGATTGAGGAGAGATTCAGCTGCTATTGGATATTCAGCTGCATGTGTTTCAGCTAATTGTTTTAAACACCTAGTGGCCAAATAAGGTGCACTATTTGTACCATACGTCACTGTGACTAACTCGAGACATTTTAAATCTTCAGATGGACTCTCCCTCCATAAAATATTTTGAAGGTAAGTCTGTGAGGGGTTAATTGAGATTTGACGATACATTTTTTGAATGTCACAAGTTAAAGCAAATTTGAATGTGCGAAATCTTAATAAAATGTCGTACAGTTCTGGTTGTACCGTGTATCCTTTATGCATTATATCATTGAGAGATAATCCAGATGTGCTTTTCATGGATCCATCGAACACTACGCGAAGTTTAGTTGTTTTGTTTTCCTCTCGTATTACACAGTGATGAGGAAGAAAATACTTAGAGGCACCAAGGTCGTTTACTAATGTGAGTGGAACTATTTTTGCGTGATTTAGAGCGACATATTCGTCTATAAATTTTTTGTATTCATCGTGCAGTTGTGGAGAGTTTTGTAGTCGTTTCTCGAGGTTGAGGAATCTCTTTTTGGCGATACAGAATGAATCACCTAATGGAAATTCTTTGGTGGGCTGTTTAAGGGGTAAATCAACTTGAAAATACCCGTTTTCTAAGATACGTGTAGTGTTTTGAAAGTGTGTTTCAACTAATTGATTTTCTTTTGAAAGGAGAGAAGGCGAGAGTGATTCTGGGTTGTCTATTTCCCAGAATTGTTGCATGAGTTGCTCTATTGTAGGGCGTTGGGTCAAAAAACAACTGTGCTTCCTATTCGGTGAGAGAGATTGCTTATTAGAAGCTGTGTCAGGAATTATACCTGATAGTACATATCCAAATTTGGTTTGGATTAGTGTGAGAGAGTGATCATTAATTTTTTGCATATTGGGGAGGAGAATTTGATAGTATACATCCGCACCTAAGAGAATGTCGACCCTGGAAGGAACGTTAAAGTTTGGATCGGCTAGTGGAAGGTGATGTGGCAAAGCTAGCCTTTGCCTACTTATGAATCGTTGTGGTGTGTTACCAGTGATTTTGTCAAGCACGCAGCAATTGACCTTTATGGAATAGTTAGGGTCAGTTGACGAGTTCACATCTATCGTAACTGCGTTGTTAGATTGCCTAACTATTCCAGATATGCCCGAGATTTGTACGTGTTCTTCATTTGGAACTTGTTTCAATTGCCGCATGAATGACGTAGTGAGTATGGATATGGTACTTCCAGGGTCGAGGATGGCTTTAGCTTGATGTAGCTGTCCATCCACATCAGAAACTAAAACCACACAAGTGGCCAACAGTATCTCATAACTATCAGATCCAAGAACTGATAATGTGGTCTGTGTATTAGCATCATCATCTGTGCTGGACTTCACTACATTGGTGTTTTGTGTGGATTGTTGAGCTTGTGTGTTTCTAGATGTGGTTGCTGATCGATAGGCACGATCAGCTGAGTGATTAGGTGTGAATTGGGTTGTGTTGTGTGTATTCGCTAACCGAACTGATTGCTGAGGGTTGCGAGATGAATCGTGAAGGAGGGAGTGATGCCTTTTTTGGCAAATAGAGCAGAGACGTGGAGATATACACTGCTTAGAACTATGTCTGGACCCTAAACAGTTATAACACAACCCTTTTTGTTGAACAACTTTACTGCGTTCAAGTACCTTTAGAGAGTTAAATGAAGGGCAACTATAAATTTTATGATTTGAGTTAGTACAGTAAGCACATTGTAATGAGGGTAAAGGTGGTTTATTGGAAGATATGGTTTGTGCATGATGTGCCACTCTATGCACACTACTTGGATATCTAAAGTTATTCCGTGATTGTGGAATTGGTTCAGACATATCTTCCAATACAATACACCTTTGTTCCAAAAATGATAAAAAATCAGAGATCGTAGGTAATTTTAAAGTTGTACCAGATCTAACGCGACTGCCTCTATCAGCGATATATGCCCTTTTAGTGGAGAAATCTAATTTATTATGAGTTAAGAGAAGTGATTTTACCCTTATAGGCACCGCGTGATTTGATAAGAGATTCTAGTGTCGCCATGATAAATGTCAAGAGGAGTACGACAAAGAAACGGCGTTATATAATCAAATACCAAAAAAAATGTAAATAGAGAATTGTTGATTATTCGTATAATTAATTAGAGCAGCTATTTTGTAAAATAATTAAGGAGTGATTAAATGTGTAGTGTGTAGACAATTATTTATTTGCTTAAACAATCATTCATTGATTAACGAATAATCAAAATTCAAAACAAAAAATTAAAATTTAGCCAAATTTGTTGAATACTCGTCAAATAAATTACAAAGTGTACTATATCGTGATATAGATACAAGCAAAAAAGATAGTCACTATTTAATTAGTTAACAATTAATTGTAAGATTTATTTAAAAGAAATTAACTCTGACTTGACGAATACTCAAATTACAATAACTTAACGGTACCTATGTGATGCGATGCGGTTGTCTGCTGCGTACCAATCCAATTCCGTTGATTTATGTCGATGAAGATCCGGCTCGAAGGACCAATTTGTTCTAGCCTCGGCTAATAGAGATGGCTCTTGCCAGAACAAGAGAAATAGATAGGTGCTGACTCAGTTGGACTTCACCAACAAACAAAAACAAATTTGGACTATGTACATTTATTTACAACACTGGTTGAGAGTATTGAAATAATATAACTTTGATGTAAATACAAAACAACCACCTCAGATTTATGTAGTGAGAGAAAGTCTTTTGCCGTGAATATAAACTTTACAGTGCTAATCTTGTTCCCGATCAGTAGATTTCTTTTACTGTCGCGATGGAGTGAGCTAGTGATTTATTTTACCACTTGAGGACAGGTAAGTAACTTTACTGTCACGAGAGAGAGAGGATTATGCTTGTCGACACGTAAGTAACTTTACTGTCGCGAGAGAGAGAGAGCTTATGCTTGAGACACGTGAGTGATTGGTTGTGAGATATGATTCTTGAGATACACTTGTGTAGAAACACTTTAACTTAGTCACTGTAAAATTGTATACTGTCTTCTTGAATGTTCCATTCCCATATACATAATAAATAGGACGCACTGAGCACTGAACTACCATTAAACGTATAATGATGGGCCCTCTCTCAAGCGTGAATTTAATCTAAGTGGTGATTGGAAAATTCTTATAATTACTAAATTTGAACAATTTTCGATGCAAGTTTGATAAGAACAGAATGTGGAAATCTTATTCTATACTGCATATCACTACTGAACAAAAATATCAATCAATAAAAAAGATACAATCAAAATCATATAAAAATTAGTAGAGTTCATCGTTCAGAAACGATAAAAAAGTGCATAGTAATTAACGTAAATATTGTATACAACCAAAAATTGTGTGAAACATAAATACATACTTAAATCTACATAACAAAAAAAATTATTAGTAATTACAGAGTCAAAACAACATATAGCAGCGAAATTTAAATCGCCGGCAAAACAAGTGCCATATGTGGTCAAGACGGATTTCTTTGGCTACTCCTCTGACGTCACGTTAATAAGCAGTAAACTGTATTTTCGAATGCCTTAGTGTTATGTGCTGGTAAAAATGTGTTATTTTATGTGCCTTGTACTATAAAGCAGATGTATTGTTTCTTTGCAAATTTCCAATGTATGCAGATTTACTCACGTAGTGTATATGAAAAGTAATTCATATGGTAGATCTGTGTTAAGTAAAAAACTTGAACCGTTATGTTTTTGTTAATAGTTTGCAGTTTGTTTGAGTTCATAATTGAATGGTATTATTTATATGGGTCAAGAGCATTGGTTATATTTAGTCGTTGTATGTTATTTTATTCATTTGAAAACTAGAATTATCATATGAATAAATGGTCAAAAATTGGCCCAATAAATCGTAGATAGAGCAGCAACATGGTTTTACGTGTGTTACATATCTATTTCAATTATTAACAGAAAATTCATTGTTTGAAATGATTTAGAATAATCAATGTAGTTGACTCTGCATGATAACAGACGCGGGGTGGAGCTTACGATTAGAGACGGGTTGTGCGGCAGAGGAGAGGTAACGAGCATAAAAAGACGACTATACCAGCGAGCGACCGCAGTAGCTGGTCCTGCGTTTGGCGACATCACATCATCACCTAGACGACGGTTACAAACCAAACTGTTCTTTTCAGAACAAATTAACATTGTTTCGGAAACAACATAAGCAATGGGGCTGAAATTAAAATCGTTCTTTTTCAAGAACACAAGAGAAGAATAGAAATAGAAGATTTGGATCGAAATCTATTGTTCTGGTTTAAATCAAAGAAGAGATATTAGTGTTGTAAACAAATCGTTCTTTTTCAAGAACAAATTCTGGAAAATCGTCCTGAAAGCAAATCGTTCTTTTTCAAGAACCAAATGTAGAAAATCATACTAAAAGTAAATCGTTCTTTTTCAAGAACCAAATTTAGAAAATCATACTGAAAGTAAATCGTTCTTTTTCAAGAACCAAATGTAGAAAATCATACTGAAAGTAAATCGTTCTTTTTCAAGAACCAAATTTAGAAAATCATACGGAAATACTAAATGTTCTTTTTCAAGAACCCAAAGAAAAAAAGAAAATCGTGTTAATGTAGCAGTACTTAGTAGTAGTGTGACGTCACGTCGAAAACAGCACGTTTCTAAGTGAAATACGACCCGCATTTTGTTGTGACGTCGCGTCATTGTTATTATTTTTAAAGAATGCCATAAATTCTCTTGTTGTTTTACAACAGATTTAATAATAGCCAGTTTTATTTCTATACGAAAATAGATACCTGATTGGTGTTTGCAGCATTCTTTCTTGTTTGCTAATTTTTCTTTTCTTTTCCTGGCTGATATCTCATCTTGTTTTTCTGGCGTGAAAAATTAGTTTATTTAAATGTTATTGTTCTATTTTAGATATATTTTTTTGGTGGTATTATTAATTATTTCTTTTTATTCAAATATTAATATAAATTTGAAAATGGATTTGTGCAATTTGGATTATTACACATCATCGTTTCACTCTTCGTATGTACTTGTGCATAAATGGAAATTAAAATTCAATAGCGACACTCGCCAATTGTCAGTACATGTATTCTTAGAAAGAGTTTCGGAACTTCAAACTGCTAAGCATATTTCGCAACAACAATTATTTGAATCTGAAATAGACTTGTTTAGTGATGGAGCATTAAGTTGGTTCAGAGCCAATCGCAATCGATTTTCTGATTGGGAGGAATTGCCTAACTTACTTATTTATTTATTATTATTTATTGCTTATTACAAAATTGCATTTTGAAACGGTTGATTATTACTATCGCTTATTCCGATAGATTTTAGATAAAACACAAGACATTAATGAGAGCATACCAGATTATTTAACATCTATGCATGCTTTGTTTCGCCGTATGGTCCTCTTTCAGCTGAAGATCAGTTGCAAATTATGGTTAGAAATTTAGTATTATTTTATAGTGCTCAGTTAGGTGATGTTACTGCAACTGATGAGTCAGAGAGAGAAGGGTTAAAGTTAAAGGCTAAAAAGTATCGTTTAGATTGTTATCGACCATATCCACAAGAACCCGATAATTTAGTTGACCCTGATTTTGCATTAACGGCAGCTGGATTCGATAACTTTCATATTCAAAAATCTCCATTATAATATAATAATCAGAGAAACATTGTAAATAACTATAATCGAGTAGGTTCGGCAAACGTTTATAATGATCGTCCATTCCGTAATCCAAATCAGCGCCGAAATGTAAATTATGCTCCTCAATTTAATCAAAATTCTAATTTTCATCTCAGATAATAAAAAAAAAATCAAATCAAAAATCACCTCAGACTCCAAATTTGAGTACTAGAAACCCAATTACTAGTAATTTTTACTGTGATAATCGTAATAATAATAATAGTAATGTTAATAATAATGATAATCGTCCAATTAACCATAACTCGTTGAATGAAACAGTGACAAGAAATCAAAATTTGTTATATTTTAATTGCGGTAGGACCCGTCATTTTGGGTCCTGTAGAGGACCCAAAATGTTGGGGACTGTAGAGTACCTTGCAGCAATTACGGATGGCCAGTCAATAATTGTTCTTGTTCCTGAAACGGGAGACGCATGGCGCAATAATCGTTAATCGTGTTCTTGTTGTTTCCGCGAATAATTTTGCAAATAGCGATGGTACTTGTTCTTTTAATTATCGTGTTAGTAATAATTGTCCTTTAAATATTAGTAATAGTAATAATTCTTCTTTTAATAATCCTAATAATAATAGTTGTTTAGTTAATTCTAGTGTTGATAAAGAAAATGTGGTCCTTGATTTTCTTTCACTAAGTACTGTAGTATCAGCTAACAAAAATTACGTGACATTTTTTGTTTATTAAAAATGTGTTACTATCCTGTATGCAGCAATATCCACTTATTTAATAACATTGCGTTAGCTTGATTGGTATTAGTCATTCTTTAGAAGCAGAGCACAAAAATATTGGAATGGTGTTCATATAATGAGAGAATTCTATATCTATCAAATTTAACTGGACAAGGAAGTAAGTCAGGAACCAACCTGTGAAAAGCTTTGGCCTCTTTCGCATTGGAAGTTATGGTGAATAATGGGTCTTTTGGGTCGAATGTTCAGAAAATGAAAAGGCTACACTCCGCTTTTAAGTTAGTTAAGTTAGTAAAAGATTAAATAAACTTTTATTTATTTTATAACATGCTTTTTTTCAAACATATTTAGAAATATGCTCTATTTTGCCCTATCCCAAGTATTTACACCGAAAATTCGTTTAATTTTGTTTTCTTTATACGATCGAATTATAAAGGGAACGTCGGTACTCAATAATTATGTAAGCATCAATAAATCGAAATCAATCAATTTAGAAAAAATTAAATAATGGTATTATCATTATATCTACACGTAGATAATACTCAAATGTATTATTACTAACTGGTAATCACTTATTATTTCCTTTAATAATTATATTAGTGTAACAACTAAAATCGAATATTATTTTAACTGACTTAATTGGATCGTCAAGCAAGTTTTTTTTATATTATATAATATTGTTACTTTTGTTAATCAACCTTTGTTATTCTTATTAGTATACGAATATATTATCACAATCTATATGATGTTATAATAGTTATGCTACGGATGTTGGAGCATTAATAGCAAAAGCGCAAAGGGAAAATTTTTACAATTTATGGTATTAGGGCGCTGGCTGTTTGGTTGCAGCAACTCTACTCTTCTAGACGTAACACTCTGCTACACCCCAGGTTCTCCAAATAATGAAAATAAGTAAATAGTTAAAAATAAAAACCAATAGAATAGGGATATAAAAAAAAAGAATACTCGGTTGTGGTTAGAGGGCTATATGATGATAGCCAGATGAGTGACAATAAATTGAAGAAAAAAAGGAAAATATTTGTTGGTGTTGTTGGTATTGATGATGGTGTGGCCAATGAAACGTGGAGCCTGAAGTCTCTACTCCACCTCAGGGCTCCCTAGGACAACACTTCTGGCACAAAATCTTCCAAAAATGAGCACCGTCTTTGGCACTATTGTTGCCAACCAACGACAATATCTGTTAGCGAATTACAGGGTCTTGCTTTATCAGCAACGATGTAACTGCTCCCAGGACCTTTTGTCTAGAGTAAAAGTCATGAAGATTTCCCGACTAGTTGTGGAAGCAACCCGCTGAACGCAACCAATAAAAAGACACCACTTGTCTTCTGGTTTTAACTATTCTTCCAAGATTAAAATTCTTCTGCGTAATAATCAATTACACGCTACCCAAAAATCAACCGCTTAAGCTGATGATTCTTGCTATTATCTCCGCTTTGAAATCATCATCGATTGTGCACGCAGACCCGATGGGGCTGAAAGTGCGCAAATGAGACCAGGAACGTATCCAGGGTTGAAAGTAATAAATTATTAAAACAAAATAGAAAATACAGATTTTCTAGTTACAAACACCGAACGAATACCAAAATATTACAAATAAACAGGATTTTCCTAGTGGCCGATTTCAACCGTTTTAATATATATTAATACTATTTACTAATCGCCAATAATATTAGTATTTAATTACTAATATACTAATACTATTAATATATTAGTAACAGTACTTAACGACAAAATTAAAAATTATAAAAGCTCCGCTGTAGGTGCCTTTTTCTTATTTTTCAGTGATAGTTAATAACTAAGCAAGGTTATTAGCTGCCGATGCGATTGACATTTGGTCCCGTCCTTGGACCTCCGAATATTCACAAAGAAATTTTTCTAAGAAAATACTTTAGAAGAAAACCTGTTAGGTACACCAAAGAAAGTTATTTTTAAAGACTAGACATGTTTTTAGTATGGTTTTGAGATATTTTTTTCTATTTATATATAAATAACTTATAAGTTATAAAATTACGAAAGGAGAATGAAACAACCTGTCCATCGAATATGCGTATAAGAGCTCTGCAATCTTATTATTACTAATGAGTTATACGGTTTCTCATTACCAAACTAAACTTCCCAGAAAATTTCTTTCAGAATTTATTGGTAACATCGCTACGAAAATGTAATATTGATAATTGCTTAATGATGTCACAAAGACATCATTAATCACTCGTAATATACCATCGCTTGGAAGTTCTTTTGTTTATGTAAAAAAGTATATCTGACCGTCCACCACTCGGCGATTTTGCAGAGATGTCGTAAAATAATAAAATCGAAGCATATGTTTTGTAATGTCTTGGTGCAATCTCTGAGGACTCGCATTGCGAATTTTCCATTTACTACCTGGAAAGATATCGCCAAGAAGTTGCAGAGAAGTTGGTGCTAGCTGGGTTAATACCGGCGGGCGCCATACGTCATTACACACATGTGATTTTAGTGCACAACTATTTATTGCCTTCAAATGAAATATTTTTCGTTATTTTAACATAACACAATGCCAATAAATCACTGAAATATAAAACATTAAACAATTCTGTTCACGTTAAGCTCAGCACACACCACTTTGCTTGTGCTGGCTTATATTATCTTCCACTAGTAATGAAAATGATTTACAGACTTAAATAGATTAAATGTTTTTCAGCAATAAAATTGAAACAGCTACAATCGATGTTCAAGGTAGCCGCCCCTTATTATCGATGAATCGTCTATCTTTCAAGAATGATGACCATACTATGGAAAATTGGGCAATGGCTTGTTGGCGAATTTCACCGGTATCTTTACTAACTCGTTGCAGCAGTTTATACTTATTACCAGCGGGTTCTCTATAAAGTAAGGATTCCATGTTACCCCAAAGATACAAATCTAATGGATTAATCTGTCGATTTTGCTGGTCCCAATATTGGTTCACCACGACCAATCCATTTATTGGGAAAATTGCAATCTAGATATACGCGCACGCATATTTCTTTGAATATGTGGAGGTGCTCCATCATTGAGAATGTCCTGTTTCAGCGTAGCCACGTTTCGAGTTCAAATGATGGATATCATATGAAAAATTACGGTTTAATGAAAAAAGTGGTCAGTATTGACTTCTTTACTCAGTTCCGTTTTCCTTTTTTTTATATTCATATATAGAATTGATAATCGGTGAGTGGTTGTAAAGCGCCTCAGGCACATTAGCAATGTTTATAGTCTATGAGACTGATTCTCAACAGGGGTTACCTGTTGAGTACCCTAAGCGTAAGCGATAAGTTGTTTATGAGTACGGAAATGTTTTTGTTATTATTGGGGAAAAAGTATTATTTAGTATTATTACTACTTTTTTTTAGTGACTTGGATTTGTTGATTGATTATTTGTTGTTGTTGGTTGTGGAAAAGAAATAAGCCTGATTTTGATTGATGATTTGTTTTTTATCAGTTTTTACTACTTGATTAACATAACGTTTCGAGGACCATTTTCCTGTTTTTTAAATGTCTATATCCAGAATTAGAATGATAATATTTTAAGGTTTAAGTGAAGTAGTAAAAATTAGAACTAATGAAAAGAATGAAGATAAGAAAAGATGCGATGGCACAAAAAGTCATTGTAACCACTATTGATAAGAAATTTATTACTCATATAATGAACTGTGAATATGCATATCAAATGTACGAAAAAATAAAGAAGAGTCTTGAAAAATCAACAGAAGATCAAATATGTCTATTACTGCAAAGAGTATCGATTCCCAGATAGCACGGCCCATGCCGTGTATGTACATTCTATGTATATATTATAACTTTTACGTACATGTTCCTAAAATGTAGGTACATACTATATATGTTTTCAAATGTACGTACGCTTTAGGTACAATATTACATACTATTTACATTCATTATTTGTTCGGAAATGTACGTAAGTTTCAGGCGAGATTTTATGTACTATGTACCTATGTTGATGGTTGGAATTACAAAATGGATTCTCGCGAGTGCCAACCCGTTGATTGCATTGTCAACTTATAAGACAGTTAAATTGAAATACCAAAAAATTCGAAGAAAAT
The DNA here is from genome assembly GCA_949748235.1 of Platypus cylindrus. Taxonomy (NCBI): domain Eukaryota; kingdom Metazoa; phylum Arthropoda; class Insecta; order Coleoptera; family Curculionidae; genus Platypus; species Platypus cylindrus. The sequence goes on from OX456488.1 coordinate 35,802,400, forward strand.
TGGTTTATTATGTACACGACAAAATAATGGCTTAGAACGCGTAATAGTATTACGACCCCAGAGAGAAATGATAAAAAATAGGTATAAGTTTCAACAAATTAAATCATGAATATATATCAAATATGAGAGAATGCACGTGGACGGTAGACAAAGTACGACAGGAGAACGAACTGTTCGAGAATTGTCGCTAGACTGACTTCGCCGTGATGATTTTTCCACTCTTTCGACCGGATCCTTGGCAACTTCAGGTTGTGTCAGAAAACTGACAATCTAAAGTCATGCCGATAAAAAAGAATAATTTTTCTGTCGTACTCTGTGAGAAAATGACAGTGCATGTGAATTCTGGTAGGGCGGGAGCATCGACGCATCCATTGACTTGAATACAGTTTAGATGTGGTTGCATTTTTGGTCCATTCCTCGACCAACATATATTGCAGGTATAAAATGTATTATTTAAAAAAATTCGATACTCTGGAATAAAAATGAATATAGTACAATTCAATCTAATATACTATAGTTCTAATACTAAAAAATTTTACTTTAAGAATTTTTTAACTACCGGAAAGCAGCGATAATATGGTGAAGGTTCCGACCGCACGAAACTTGTACTGATGTTCATATTTTTTGAGGTTCCAAAGATTTTACTTTCAACAAAATATGATTAATTGACAATCAGTAATCTTTCATTATTTGTATACATATATCACATCATATGTATATGTGGAACGAGCATTATATGTTTTTCTGCATTGTGAGTGTGATACCATTGGTTTTCTGGAAGAATTTATAATTTGTTTAAAAACAAATATTATACAGACAAATAATTTAATAGTTGAGTCAAATTCACCCTAAATATAATTATAAAGTGGGATTGCAAAATCGGTGTTATATTCAATACCGATTTTAGCAGATTTAAGAATTTGAAGAAAGGTGAAAGCTTGTGCGTGCTTACATGGATAAGTATAAAGATGCTGTCGGGGCGCAGTCATAATAGGCGTCCTTACACCTATCCTAAATGTGATAAGCACACCTCGTGATTGCAGCAGTAAAACAGAGGAGTAAAGGAAAAAGAGAGAGGGAGAGAGAGAGAGAGACAGATGATAGAGAAGATCTTTAAAATAAAATTTTTAGATGTGAATAGGAATCGGACCTATAAACTTTTATGGGGTATAAGGACCTTACCACTGCACCACAAAGCCAACCGACAAACGTAATGTTGGGTTGAGTATATAAATTGAATTTTGGGTTGTGCCGAACAATAATCTGTATTTTTAATGTAAAATATAAAATCGACCCAGATCTTTAACAGGATGTTATTTGAAAGGATTATAAGGGTACCAAATTTTTATATAAATGTTATAATCCGTATTAAATCTAAATTAACATATTTGGCCATATGCAAATGGCTATAAAATTATTATAAAATGTGATTAAGTCAATTAAATTTAGCCTATTAATTAAGGGAACGACATGATGAATATTATGTTTACCAAATCAGATTCTGTTAAGCATATATTCTTTTCCTGTCTTGTAATTTGAATCAATTTTAATTTATCATTATTATTACCTTACAACAAATAAAACGTAAATAGTCTAATTCCATTGTACTAAAATATATATGACGAATTCAATACATATTTAAAATCAATGTTTCCAATTCAAATTCTTACATCGAAGACATTATAAAATTTTATAAAAGGTCTAATGTTTAGTCGATCATCAATCATTCAGTTGTTGTATAAAATCTCGTATATCCAATACATATTAGTGTTTCCTATTCAAATGCTTCAAAATAAGAGGGGATTATTTAATTTCGCAAAAGGCCTAATGTTTAGCCGAACATGAATCACTCTTTATTGTATTTAATAATACTAAAGGTTTTGCTGCATGACAAACCTACAAACAGATGTTTATCAATCTGGTAAACACATAAAACACATTTCTCTTAAGGAATTTTAGAATGCGTGGAATAATAATCTGTATTTATAATATAAAATTACCCCAACTCTTTAACAGGATGTTAGTTAAAGGATTATAAGGATGAAAAATGTTTCTAGAAATGTTATAATCTGTATGGATTATTAAGCAAAATATAAGATCAGACCGACTTTCTTTTAAGGATTTAAAGGATTTCTTATTAAAGGGACTATGATTTTTGCTGGTGGTGGTGGTTGTACTTGCATCAGGTATTTAAGCCGTATGCGCATAGTAATGTTCAAGTATTCATTTCAACTACATAATTCTGAATTTGTTCTTTAGTGTTTGTTAGAGGGTCAAGAAAAAAAATTAAAATGTAAGTAACTATATTATTATCTTATTCATCTTATCTTTTTGCTTATACTTATATATATATATTTTAGATGGATTTAGACACTGAATAATTCTGCTAAATACGTTCGAAAAGATTTAATAAAATTACATGATTTAGTACCAAACCAGGAATATGCAATTATGGGAATTAAAATTTCAAACAGCCGTCATGGAGAAGCGGTATAAGCGGATCTTCCAGATAATAAGATTCTGTTTCTGCCCCTACGAGTAACGGAAATTTTCAAGAAAAATTTGCACCATTTCTTGCCTGGCAAGTCCAGCATTATTTTTAAAGAATTAACTGCAGTTAATAATTTAAATTCGACGCCGGTCTTTTAAGTGGCTCTCAGTTAATTCAGGTAATACAAAACGTTAAAAAATAAAAATTATTTTCTTGATTTTTATTTCTAAAGTCAATAATTACTTTTCCAGATTTCCCAGTTTTCAACCTGCTAATATATATTTAGGAATGAATCAGAGTGAGCAATGAAAAAAAAAATGGTCACGGGTAAAAAAAAACGGTCGGATAGATTTTTGAGATGTTCGTATGAATTTGTATTTTTATTAATTGCGTTCTGTATTTATGATTGAATAAACTAACTTCAATTTTGTTAACCAATATTCATCTTAAAAAAATTATTTCCCGTCATTAAACAAAAAAGTAATTTTTTCCTACATATATTTAAAATAGTTAAAAGCAAATAAAACTTATATTTTATAGTTTAAAATATAGATTACAATATGTATATTATTGCTAATATAATAAATTTTCAATTATATATATATATGTATCTTAAAGCCTGTCTACCATTCCTGGTGTAGGCTTGTTAGTCTTTATCTTTTTCTTTTTTTTTCCTTCTTCCTCTAGGCCCCCGCGTTTTCGCTTCGTGTCACTGCGTCGCAAAACTTTCTCCATTCTCTCCTGTTGTTTGCCATCCTACTAGCTTCACTCATCGTTATTCCTCTTCTTTGCAATATCTTTTCTATCATGTCATTCCAAGTAGTTTCAGGTCTTCCCCTTTTTCTTTTCTGTCCAGGTCTAGCTTCCCATACTCTTCTCACTTGTCTTTCTTGTCCCATTCTTTTCAAGTGACCCCACCATCCCAACTGTCTCCTCTCTATGTATTCGTGTATCGCCTCCATTCCCAGTTCTTTTCTTATTTCTTCATTCCTGATTCTTTCTCTCTTTGTCACTCCCTTTACTCTCCTCATGTATTTCATTTATACCGCTTGAACTTTACTTATTTCCTTTTTACCTGTTATCCATGTCTCACATCCAAATGTCAGTATTGGTCTTATTATTGTTTTATATACGTTTATTTTTGTTTTCCTTGTTATTTCTTTTTTTCCCACAATCATATTGCTGATACTGTAAAACACTTTCATTGCTTTTTCTACCCGACTGTTAATTTCTTCTTCTTGCTTTCCTGAACTAGATATTTCTACTCCTAGATATTTCCATTTCGTCACTTGCTCCAATTTTACCTTATCTACCATGATTTTTATCTTCTGTTGTTCCCCAATTATCATTACTTTTGTTTTCTCTTTACACATTTCCATTCCGTTCTCTCTAAGTGTTTCATTCCATATATTTATGTTTGCCTGCAGCTCTTTTTCATTAGATGCTACCACCATTATATCGTCTGCGAATGCTCCACTCTTTACTTCAACTCTCTCCATATAATTCCATCCCACTTCAAGTCCTCTAGTTCTTTCTTTCGCTTTCCTTATTATTTTGTCCATGTAGATATTAAATAATGTTGGACTTAGTCCTCCTCCCTGTCTTAGTCCGTCTTTCGTTTTAAATTTTCTTGATTGTTTCTTTTTGACTATCACGCTATTTGAGTTTTCTTCATATATTTTTTTTATTAAGCTTACCATTTTCGTGCTTATCTCTTTCTCTGCCATCATCCTCCACAATCTATCTCTTCCTACTTTGTCGAATACTTTTTTTAGATCTAAAAATCCCATGTATACATTTTTTTTCTTTCTACTTGTTTTTTCCATTATCTGTTTAATCGGGAATATATTATCTTGAATACTCCTTCCTTCCCTAAATCTTGACTGTGATTCGTCCAGTGTTTTCTCGATTTTACCTCTTAATCTCTCATTTATAATCATTTGCAGCACTTTCATATTGGTATTTAGCAGTATAATTCCTCTGTAGTTATTACAGTCCTTCCTGTCCCCTTTCTTGAAGATTGGCACTATCATCGCATGCTGCCATTCTTTTGGTATTCTTTGCTCTGTCCATATTTTTCTATATATATCAAGCATTACTTTCCTTCCGTCTTCCCCCATATATTTTACCATTTCTGTCGTTACTGTGTCGCTTCCTGGCGCTTTCCCATTCTTTAGTAGTCTTATGGCCTTTTCCATTTCCTCCATATTAAATTCTTCTTCATCGTCTTTGCTTTCATTTCTGTCTATATTGGCTACCTCTCTTGTATCAGTCCTCTCTATCTTTTCTGACAGCAGCTCTTCAAAGATTGTTTCCATCTTTCCATTAGTTCCTTTTCCTGCTTTAATAGTTCTCCTTCTTTGTTCTTTATATATGTCGCGCAGTTGGTCTTTCCTTTTCTTATTGTTTTCAGTCTGCTGTAGAATATTTTTTTCCCCTCTGCCGCTTCGTTTTCTAATTTCTTGAAGAATTCTGCCCATTCATTTCTTTTCGCCTCTAATACTAATTGCTTCACTATTTTCCTTTCTTCCTTGTAGCACTGATACGTTTCTCTAGTTTTTTTTTGTAGATACTCCTTCCATTTTTTCTTTTTTTGTCTCACTCTTCTCTTGATCTCTTCTGTCCACCATGCCGTTTGTTTTATTTTCTTATTTCTTTTTATTCTTCCACACACTTCCGAGCTTGGTTGCAGTATTATCTTTTTGAGTTCCTCCCAACTCTCTTCCAAACTTAATGTCTTCCATTTCTCATTTCTACTCTCAATCATCTTCTTCATTGTTTCTCTATATTGCTTTGCCACTTCTCCGGCTTTTAGTCTACACGCTTTTATTTTCTCATATTCTATCTTATCTTCTTTCCTCTCTCTGTTGTCTGCTTTTAATGGTTTCTTTATCTTTGATAAGACCATATAATGATCACTTCCCACTTCCGGTCCTCTTGACACTTTTACATCTACTATGTTCTTTCCATTTTCATTTCTTGCTACTATGTAGTCTATTATCGATTTTTCCTTCCTGGCAGGCAAGGGAGGGAAGAAGAGCGAAACGGGGAAGACCAGAAATGGGATGAGGGAATTGAAAAAGCAATAAGAGAAAGAGGAATGAGGCTGAATGACGCAAGAAGAATTGCTTGCAACAGGAAGGAGTGGGAGAGATGCATAGAAAGTGAGGAATAGGAGGACAACGAAAAGAGCTCAAGCCGACACCAGTTGATGGTATAAGGCATCTAGACATATATATATATATTTTCCAGAAACTCATCTTCTAGTTCTATTTCTTTTCCCTTTATGCTTCGTATATTCCATGTTGCCAATCTCCATATTTCTACCTTTTTCCTTCTCATTGTTTTCTGCTCCTTTCCCCACTTCTTTTTCAGTTTTTTGTTTGCTTCTGCTTTTCTTCCCAGCTTCAATAATCTATCCTATTTCTATATTGTTCCTCCTTTCTTTTGTATATGGCACTTTTTGCTAGTTGCCATGTGCTCTAGGTCTTTATCTTTAATTCTTGTACAGTTGGCGCATTTTATCTCATTTTTTCCACAATCTTTCCCTTCGTGTCCTTGTTGTCCACATCTGTAGCATACCTCCGTTCTTGTACAGTACTTAGCTACATGCTCATAGCAGCAGCATTTGTAGCAGATCGCGATCCTTATATATTCCTCTACCTGTTTTACAGTAAAATCTATCAATAATTTTCCTTTTTTTACCACGTACTTGAATATCTCATTGTCCGCTTCTACTACCCAGTCCTCTACATATTGTTTACTGTTCCCGATGGCATTTTTTTTAACTGCTCTTATTACTGTCTTCACCTCTCTAGTCCCCACCATTTTTCTTATTTCTTCATTTTCCCTTAATATTTCATTTACTATTTCTTCTTCAGTATATCCTTGCTCAACTCTTTTTATTATAAACAACGGCTTTGTTTCTTTCATTTTCCTCACTGTTATTCCTTGTACTTCCTCCAGTTTCTTCCCTATTTGCTCCTGTTGTAGCTCGTTTCTGCACTTCATCACTACCAATCCACTTTTGTATTTTTTTATTTCCTTTATACCTTCTTCACCTACTTCTTCTATCGTAAGTTTTTCTCGAATTTTTTCCATTACCTTCTCACCTTCTACCGCTTTCACTGTTATTTCTCTTATTTTTTCAGGTGTTTTCCATCCCTTTATCTTTTTTGTATCGTTCTCTTTTTTCTTTTCTGTGATAGCCGCATATGTCTTTTTGTTCATATTTTGTGTTATTGTACCTCCCCCTATCCATTCCGTTATTTTTGCTTCCAATTTGTCCATTCTTTTTTCGAATTGTTTCTCTATTTGTTCCAGCCTTTGCTCTAATTTATCTGTTTTTCCTGGTTTTTGTTTTTTCTCTGCATTCTCCATGTTTTCATATACTGTGGCGGTCATTTTACCTACTATTTTTTCCATATTCTCTATACTTTTTTCCATTTCTTCTCGAGTTTGTCCTTCTTCTCTTTTATTCCCCTCTTTATATATCCTAATTTCCCTTTGTATCAGTTTGATTTGAATCATTAATTCATCTGATACTCCACTTAGTTTTTTCTGAGTATCTTTCTTCTTTCCGCTGCGACATATCTTTCTGTCTTAATTTTATTCTTTTTTCCATGCTATCTTTAACCTCGCTCATCACTACTTCTCTATACGATTTGTTTGTTTTTTCTTGCTCCTCATATTCCTCTTCTTCCTCCGTTGATGTTTTTCTTTTTCTAGTCTCCACTTTTCCCACTGGTGGAGTTCTTTTGATTTTAGTCGCCACTTTGAATGGGTTTTTAGCCTCCATTCTTGCGAGATCAATCCCACTTCTATTTATAAATCTATAATAATATTAAATATTTATCTCAGCATAAAATACAAATAAGAAGCAAATAAAAGTTGTTTTTGTTTCTTATCTCAATAACACCGTTCCTGCTTATCAGTTCTACTTGTTATTTGGAAATTACCCCCGCTTCCTCCGCTCGGAGGGGCACTTTGCTATACTTATCTAGATGTCTTATTTCTCCGTTGTTCTGTTATTAGTTAATATCCTTATCAAACTCACAAAATAAAAAAAAATAACTTTATTGATGTATTATCCTTAAACCACTGTTTAGTGGTTTAATCAGTATCTGCTTATCTGCGTATCGACTTTTCGATTTCACCACAAACAAACATCCGACCACTTTCACTCTCCAATATAGACTCCTCAAATTTTCAATTATACAAGTCAACAAATATTTTTTCTTTATTTATTAACATGCATTCTTTCAAACAAAAACTGCGCTCATCAAATGCTAAATTACAATATTCATCTATTATACTTTCTACACTTACTGGATAAATTAATTCTGATAACAATTCCTTAAAAGCTTCTATAAAATTATCATAAAAGGTATGAAAGTCAATTAAATTTAGCCTATTAATTAAGGGAACCACATGATATGTATTGATGAATATTATGTTAACCAAATCAGATTCTGTTAAGCATATAGTCTTTTCCTGTCTTGTAATTTGAATCATTTTTAATTCCTCATTATTATTACCTGTTATGATTATATTCTTACAACAAATAAAACGTAAATAGCCATTGTACTAAAATATATATGACGAATCCAATACATATTTAAAATCAGTGTTTGCTATTCAAATTCTTCCAATTCAAGGGTATTATTTAACTTTATAAAAGGCCTAAAGTCCATGGCCATATTTAATCCGACATCAATTAATATATTATCACTTATTGTAAAAAATCTTGTATTTAATAAAGGTTTTGCTTTATTTTTTTCTCTAATTTCATGTTCAAACTTGTCTAATAGTTCAAACAGATATTTATCAATTTGATCAGCACTTATATGGCATTTATTTTCAGAAGGCGTCATGTTTATACAACATGACGTTATATATATCAACTATATATATATCAACTATATAGATATCTGGTTGCTTTGTCTTCTGCAATTCATAACTATAGAAAGATCCCTTTATTGGCTGTTTATTTAAATCTTCCAACAAATACGTCACAGGATTGGTGTAATTGATTTTGATAATTTTAAATAGTTCGGTGGTCCAGTTAGGTGTGTACCCTTTATCGAAAAGTAGGTGTATTAGGTCCAGTAGGGGTGTACCCATATCGCCAACATTTAATTTCGATCCTGGAAAGATTTTCATATGGTTATAGATTGTATCCAACAACTTTTTCTCAATCGTCTCACCAACCACATCACATGGCTTCATTTTAATTGTACTATGTTTTGCTTCATTATAATTTTTGACAATAACTGGTAAAATTGAAATCCACTTGTGCGTTCCATTTAAACTGAAATATTTATACAATCGTTCTTTTATAGTACGAATTGTTCGTTCAGCAATGGCAGCTTTCATTCGTGAATATGTTGAATAGTGATTAATTTTGTATTGTTTAAGCAAATCTTGAAAATGACGATTGCAGAATTCTTTCCCTTGATCAATTTGTAAATTTTTAGGGCTACGCTGTGAGGTAGTTAATATTTCAAAAAACGCTTCTACCACCGAATCACTAGATTTATTTTTTAGCGGTTCACCCCAAATATATTTAGAAAAACAATCAATGACAAGCAGAAAATATTTAAACTGCTTATTTTATTTTGTATATGTATCCATTTGAGCAAGATCTGCTTGCTATAAATCGTCTAACCCTTTAATAATTGTATGTCTCCTCTGAAAATTCCATCTTATTGGTTTATGTAGATCATTAACAACTTAATTTTTTCTTTCGATGCCATTTAGCGCTTAATAACTTTAAATATTAAATAAGAGGTGTCTAGAATCTTAGCAAACTACCTTCAGTCTAGACGTGTTGTTCCTGGTTGTTTATCAGCTTTGGAATAATTAAGATTTTCTATCTTGTCGCGATTATTTAATACATCCATCTGAACCTTATCTAATGTTTTAATTATATCTTCAATCGTGTTATTAGATTCAGCTCAACTGCTATCAAATAATGCCGATAATGCTATAATTTTTGTCTCAAAAGTATTGATTAAATCATTAATTCTATTAGATATATCTATTAATCGCTGTCTATTATTTTCTTCACTTTTAGCCACATATTGCTGTAGCATTAAATACAAATTCATTATTGGTCCACATGAACCATCCACATATTTTTTATTAGCAACGTCATCATCTTGAGTGGGTTACATATTTTTAAACCTCCAATATCTAAATCACCATTATATGTGAATGAAAATAATGATGAGGAAGTAGGCGAGGAAGAAATCTAATAATGTGAATATTTATCGGACGAACGTCCAAACCTATCTATACTCATCACCGTTGTTTAACTAAATAATAATACTTATGACTAGTAATATATTAACATATAACTTTTAATTCTTCAATAATTGACGCAATCTCATTGCTATCAGAAGAATTGTTGTGATGCGAATAGCAATCGTAATCTATCAACTAGTTCATTAACATCATCCCAATAAACATATTCTATTGGCTTGGAATTATAGACCATATTATAGTTTCCACCTTGCTTTATCAACAATGGACGAATAATACGTCGATATTTCTGATTCCTGACTCCAACTATTCTGCCTTGAGAAGAGTAACCCTTTCTGTATAGATTAGTGTCATCTAACATGCGATCAAATTCGTCGAGGTCTTTACTAGTATAATTTTTAGGATCTTTATAAAATAATAAATTATAAAGTCCCTTGCTACCTGTATATAGTTCTTTATCCTGCTTAGAAGGATTAAAAGCAGCCCGATTGGGTATTAAAAAAGCAAGGGGCCGAAAAAATATCCGTTTGCCACGCGCTATTCCATTTGAGCATAAATCGGAATGATTTTTACCAATGTTGCCTATTTTATCTGCCTTGAGAGCAATGGGTGCCCTAGCTGGTGGAACGTCTACTGTAGCTAAAAATATAATAGATATAAAAAAGGAAATAAATGGGAATAATGGCAACAATGTTGAAATTGGCAAGAAAGGTTCAGGATTGTTTTTACGTAAAAATTCTAGAGGATATGGATTATACTTAAAAAAAAAATCACTGAATCTACCTGACAGAGCTCTTTATGACTATGCAATATTAAATTGTATAAATAAACTGAAATTGCCGTAATTTAGAGGTGTCTTTATGCGTGATACATTATCCAAATATATATGTTATAATGAAAATGGTATCGTTAATTTAGATTTGAAGGCCAATACAAGCACTCATTGGGTGGCGTATAAAAAGCATAGGTAATACCATCAATTATTTCGATAGTTTCTGTAATTAGAAACCACCAATAGAACATTTAAAATATTTCGGTGAATCAAGTAATATAATCTACAATAGAAGTCGATTCCAAAGATTTAATTCTAATAATTGTGGTCATTTATGTATTGAGTTTCTATATAATAGCAAGCCATAGCACAGTCTAGTGTTAGTTATGTCTATAATATTCACATTAAAGGATCGTAAATCAACACTTTCCATAGATTTTCCCAATCCCATACAGCTAGATACAAATTTTCAATACGGATTGGCGTTGATTGGTTTCTTTCCCTACAACACTATACCGAACGTTGAAGAAAATACTAAATTTCACTATATAGATAAAAATAAACAAGTCAATTCAATTAATCTACCCGCTGGAGTATATGAGATTACAGATATTAATAATTATCTAAAGAAGAAATTGATACCTTTCAAGTTGAATGGAAATGAAAAAGAAGAAGATATTTGTTTCCTAAGACCAAATAATAATACTTTAAAATGTGAAATTTTTCATCGTGATTCTGATACAAATTTTAATACAGAAAATTCGCTAGCACAACTACTAGGATTCTAACGAAAGATATTGCAAACTGGAGTAGTTCATTCATCTGATCATCCTGTAAATATTGTAAAAGTCCGAACGATTCACGTCGATAGTAATATAACAAGTGGTGCATACTATAACAACAAACCGTCACATACGTTATACGAATTTCCCATCACGTCCAATCCTAGATTTTCTATAGACCAAATTCTCCACCATTTCACTAAAAATACTAGATCAGAATTTTAATGTTGTAAATTTTCGAGGGGAAGAAATTATCGTTCGGTAAGAATTTAAAAAAGATGGTTTTAATAATTAGTAGTGATAGTAATAAGAATGTTAATAAATCGTATAAAAGGAGTATTAACAAGCAAACACATTCAGTTAAAAAACGCCGTTCAGCTAGAATGTTGGGGGGTAAATTGTCAAAGTTAAACACAACTTTTTTGAAATCGATTGGATATGCGGTCAGATCAAATTTTAAACCTGTATAAATCTCCATTGAATGATGATTCTATAACACATATGGAATATCGAACATATCTTCCCTATATTAAGTCATTTTCTAACAGTGATGTAATTGAAATAACAATAAATAGAAATGATGTTTGGCTATTAATGGCCGAATCTGCTGTGGTCATTAAAGGAAAATTGAAAAAGACGAAAGGAGATGGAACTGTGTGCCTAGTTAATAATGCAGGACCATTTTTATTTGATTCAGTAAGGTGTGAATTGAATGGTGTAGAAGTGGAGCATGTTAAAGATCCGGGAATTGTTAGTCTTATTCGTGGATACTTATGTTATACTGAAGAAGATGCAAAATATTTAATTATAGTAAGTTGGAAATTCCCAAATAGATTATCAACATGTGCCAAAGAGGAATTCTTTATGCGAATACCATTATCTCATTTATTTGGTGTATTCAGCGATTATAAAACAATGATGTGTGGAAAACATACTTTACGTTTAGTACGTTCTCGTAATGATAACAATGCTATGTTAACAAGTGACAATACAACAATAGGAGAAATTCTAATTGACAATATTGAATTGAAAGTAAAGCATATAACGCCCAATTATTATATAAAAATTGAATTATTAAAATCGATAAAGCATGATCGAAAAATTTTAATTCCTTTCAGAAAATGGAGTTATCATGAATTACCTTCTCTGAATATGGGATCTACAAAAGAGATATGGAATGTGAAAGCTACCACTAATGTAGAATGTCCTCGGTATGTCATTGTTGCTTTTCAGCAAAACCTAAAAGATCAGATAACTAGTGATAATACTTTATTTGATCATAGTAATATTTCTAGCATTAGGTTGCTTCTAAATGGAGACTATTATTCATTTGAAAGGCCAAATATAAATTTTTCTTCAAATAACTATGCAGATATATACTGTAATTATTCAGATTTTTATCGAAGTTATATGAACCAATCTCTGTTAGAACGCAAACAAGTCTTGTTAAACTACGATAATTTTTTTACACATGCGTTGTTTGTAATTGGTTGTTCAAGAAGAGATGAGTCTATAAAATCTTCAACAGTTGACGTTAAGCTCGAAATAGAGTCACATCAAGGTGACAGAATGTGTGATAGAATATTTATCTCTCAGTGAAAGAGTTAGCCATGAAAATTGCTATTGTTGACATGCAACGCTTTGTTTTAAATAATTATGAAGGTGAACGAGCATTCCATGTTAAAGAAATGACCATTATGCATGGATCGCAGTATAGTCACTATGTATTTCAAGAGCCTAAACCTTACTCAACATTAACCATTTCTGAAAAGAAATATGTAAATTATACAATTCATAATATTCATGGACTATTGTATGAACCAGGACATATAAGATACAAGGACATACATTTAATAATAAAGAAATTATATGGATTTGATATAGTGTATGTTAAAGGACATCAAAAGAAAGACTTTTTACAAACATTATTCAGTGAATCTAATAGAATCGGATCATCATCAACATCACTTCTACCCAAAATTATAAATATTGAAACTTTAAAATTTAAATTCAAGTTCCGTTTTTTTCTCAATGAGACGTTATTTTGTATAATTATTATTATAAAATTTTCTCCAATCTACGTCTCAAAAAGTTGTATAATATATATTTAATCAATATACATATAAAAAATCATAATATAACACGTGTTATATTACGAATTAATATATTATATTAAGAAAATTATGGCAATATATGAAATTTAATGACTTTAGCGAACCAGTTTAAAATTCATAATTATTGAATTTCAAGTTATTGAAAATTAAATAGGTTTCAAAATTGGAAATTATATTAACGCAATTATAGTTGGTATCTTTTTGGAATTTAGTAATCTCTAATTTTTCCAGCAAATCTAGTTTTGTACCTTTTTTACATTGATGTAACAAGTGCACATCATCAGGAATAGAAAATGTATGATTGTTCGTAAAAATATGATGAGCAAAGATCGTACTATTATCTAACGATAAATTTTAATTAACAATTTTTTTATATTTGTTAATATAATATTGATGTTCTTTCAATCTCTTTTCAATTTTTCTGCCAGTTTGTCCTACATAAATAGTCATACAATCGTGACATTTTAAACTATATACTCCAGATTTAGATAAAAAATGTATTTTGTCTTTAGTTTTTATCAAATTTTTAGCTAAAGTGTTATCTGTTTTGAAATTTATTCGAAAATCATAATGTTCAAAAAATTTTTTAATTTTATAAAAGATTTCTCCAAAAAACGCAAAACAAAAATTATTTAGCGGTAGTTCAAGACATTTTAACAAAATTTATACTTATATATATATTTATTATATATATAATAAATATATAAGTTTTTTGACTGAATGCAATGAGAAATAATTTTTGATTGCCAAATTTTTTATAATATCTATTTCTTTTTGAAAATTCTCTTTAAATAATGGTAAATTAAACAATCTATAGAACAGTGAATTAGAAGTAGCAAATTTATGTGAATAGGGAGAATTAGAGGTATATTGAATTATGTTATCCGTAGAAGTTGGTTTTCTATATATTTGGAAATCTAAAGTATAATTTTTTTTTGTAATTAGTAAATCTAAAAAAGTTAATTTTTTATCGTTTTCTCTTTCTAAAGTAAATTTTATTTTATTATGTAATGTATTCGTAAATTCTAAGAACTGATTCAAATGTTTATTATCTGTCCAAATGATAAAGATATTATCAACATATCTTCTATAAAAAAAGATTTGATTAGAAAAGTTGCTATTTAATATTTTGGCTTCTAAATTTTCCATAAAAATTTCTGCTAGAAAAGGTGATAAACATGATCCCATAGCTAAACCTGTTTTTTGTCTATAAATATTACTATTAAATTGAAAGAAATTTTGATTTAACACTAAATTAAGTAGAGAGATTAAATCTTTCCGTATCAAATAAGTTGTCTTTGATTTTATTAACTTATCTTCAACTAATGAAACACATTCTGATGGAGGAATAGATGGAAAAAGATTGAGATTTCCAAATATATAGAAAACCAACTTCTACGGATAACATAATTCAATATACCTCTAATTCTCCCTAATCACATAAATTTGCTACTTTTAATTCACTGTTCTATAGATTGTTTAATTTACCTTTATCTAAAGAGAATTTTCAAAAAGAAATAGATATTATAAAAAATTTGGTAATCAAAAATTATTTCTCATTGCATTCAATCAAAAAACTTTATAATAAATATATATATAAATATAAATTTTGTTACAATGTCTTGAACTATAAACTACCGTTAAATAATTTTTGTTTTACGTTTTTTGGAGAAATCTTTTATAAAATTAAAAAATTTTTTGAACATTTATAATTATACATATTATAATTTTCGAATAAATTTCAAAACAGATAACACTTTAGCTAAAAATTTGATAAAAACTAAAGACAAAATACATTTTTTATCTAAATCTGGAGTATATAGTTTAAAATGTCACGATTGTATGACTATTTATGTAGGACAAACTGGCAGACAAATTGAAAAGAGATTGAAAGAACATCAATATTATATTAACAAATATAAAAAAATTGTTAATCAAAATTTATCGTTAGATAATAGTGCGATCTTTGCTCATCATATTTTTACGAACAATCATACATTTTCTATTCCTGATGATGTGCACTTGTTACATCAATGTAAAAAAGGTACAAAACTAAATTTGCTGGAAAAATAAGAGATTACTAAATTCAAAAAAGATACCAATTATAATTGCGTTAATATAATTTCCAATTTTGAAACCTATTTAATTTTCAATAACTTGAAATTCAATAATTATAAATTTTAAACTGATTCGCTAAAGTCATTAAATTTCATATATTGCCATAATTTTCTTAATTGTCAATTTGAATTACTTTTCATAAATATTTCTTTTCATAATTATATTCTTGTCATAATATCTGAGGATGGTTTATACCGAAACATGTGTTATATTATGATTTTTTATATGTATATTGATTAAATATATATTATACAACTTTTTGAGTCGTAGATTGGAGAAAATTTTATAATAATAATTATTGAAACTTTAAGTAATTCTAATTGTGTACCTAAATTTAATCGTGATATTCCAAAATTTATGGAACATCTAAATGTTAAGTTGCATATGTGTAGTTTAAGAAATTGTTTTATACTTAGTAGTTGGATGTATAAGTTTTTGCCTCAATAAAAATAAATATACATATGCATACGAAACAGTTGATTTTCGATTTATTCAAGTAGTCTAAATCAGATGATCATGATTGGATTTACTTTCCTTTTTTTAGTTACAATTTTTAATTGTAATTTAATATGTTATTAATCCGAAAAATGCAGAATAAGTTTATATTTGTTTCAATTCAACTATAATAATAGTTGGCCTTCTAATTGGAGTAAGATGGAAAAAGCTACAGACTCAGTTTTGTTTACAACTATTCCAAACAATTGAACAAAATGCAAAATTCGAATTATAAGCAACAATGCTGTGTTTAAAGATATTTATTTATTCAATATTTATTTCATCTGTTTCATCAATACAGAAACTCGATTCAATCTTGTTGATACTCAATTGTGTGGCAGCAGTAACAACAACATCATTTTTAAAGTGTGGTTTTAAATTTATTGGTAAAAGAAGAAATCATGGTAACGACTAATCAAATTTTAGAATTAAAAGATACGATTAACAGCATTGAGTATCCACTCAAATTCCATGATTATTTTATAAAGATATTGAGTAATCAATTAGAGCTACCAGCAGAAATGGTATCAGAATATTTGAAGCCTTGTTGGGGACATCGTACAAATGAAGATGATGATGATTGCGATGTAATTGATGGCCCTCTACATACACATAAGATTAACTGTTCCATATGTGAAGAAATTATTTTAAATCGATATATTTTGTATTTATTATATTTTTATATCAGTTTGTTATAGACAATAATACATTTATTACGGAATTAGTTATTTTAATTTATTACTTGCCTATTAATAACTATAAGTTATTTATTTTACCTACTTTCTTACCTTCGTCTATCAACAGATCTGAACTTGTTTGAACTTGAAAAGTGTCAGTTAAGTTGGTAGCGTACATTGTATAGTGATGTTAAGTATAACAAACGACACAGACAAATCGTAATTCTCATTTATTTAAAATACACAAGGTTGAAGTAAAAGTAATTTTAAACATAAAAAATGAGAAAGTCCATACATACATATTATATACCTATTCCTAAAATATATTTCTAATTATCTATTTCAAGGTATTGTACTACAAATGAATGAATTTATAGATGTTTAGTAATACTACACACAATACTACCATACATTTGAGATACAAATTACATACATATCATTACTATTGTCGTTAATTAGATTGAATTTATAGTGACCCCAAGGAATCGTGTCTGTACTGTTTTCAATCAAATAACGTTTATCATCAAATGAATTAAGAGCTAGTTTAATTTCCTCTACACTAAATAAATTGTGGTTATAAGAACGTATGGAACGCTGCTTTATAACTTTTTCTTTAGATAGCATTAAACATTCATAATAATCATTATAATCTATTTCATTTTTTACTATGTTGTATTTAACCCCCTTAATTTTTTTTATGCATATATTCAAGCAATCTATTTTATAAGGGTACATTTTTTATCTTAATCCCATAAAATTGGTAATAATATTGCCAGCTGCCTCATCCTTAAACAGACCTAAAACTTTTTTTTTTTTTAATGGTATACCGTATTGATTATCTACAGCATAGTTACTTGTATCAAATTTTTGTATATGCGTTTTAATAATATTTAAATATGCATCATCAGATATGATTTCGTATATGAAGCGATCTGTATCCATGTACATTAATTTGTAATTTTCAGTTGGTGAAATCTCTTTTAATATAAAATTATAATGAAAGTCATACATAAGAGTTTTAGATAGGTCTAGAATACACATTCCTATATAAACCGGTTTGTTAAACACTATATGTGATTTGTTTAGCTCTATAGCAACTAAACTTTCATCAAATATTTTATGACTATGGAATAATGGGCTTGATATTAGATTTTTAGCACCATAACGCCCTTCCCATTTACGAACCATCTTGATATTCCTATGTTTCCTAATGTTTTCCATTGTTTTTCGAAAACGGCATTGTTCTTTAATTTGAACAAATTTTTCTCAAAATCTGTTTTAGCTTGTTCTCGGTATTTAGTATTTAAATCTATATATGGTTGGAGCCATTGTGCTTGGCTAAATTGTAATATTTTATGAATTTTAGTCAAGACCGGACCGTTCTGCAAGGCTTGTTTTAAATTTCGGTAATGTATAATATAATTTTTTTTATTAGTAACTGTATTCAGTAATTTAACAGATTTAGACCCTGGTGGTCGTTCGTGATCTGCACAGAATGGCAGATCTTTATGTTTGTCATGCAGCGACGTTGGATATCCTAAGTCTACCTCGAGAATATAACCACTATCGGAATCATCAGGAACATTCATAATATCTACCTCATTTACATTATTTAGCCATGCAAAATTATCGTAAGGTAGATACTGAGACATGGCCCAACCATATAGGTTATTGGCATCTAAATACAATAAATATTTAGATGGCTTTGTAATGTCAAAATTCTTTATATATTTGTTGTTTGCCGCGGAGTATCTATTAGAACACATAGAAATACCTCCTCTTAGAACTTTTTCTATAAATAAAAGTTGATCTATGTCTTCGAGAAGCCTAAGTTTACTCTTTGTTATTTTCAACATGCAATCCCAAGCATACCTAGGTAGCGTATGGTAGAAAGCCGGCTCTAACCCATAAATATTTATACACTTACTTCTAAAGTTTTCAAATACATCAGCCAGCAGGAGAACATCTGTTTTCAAGTATAAATCGCTATATTCGCCTAAATTAGTAATATTGAATCTTTTCCAAATTACTTTTGCATGATCAAAATCGGCCTCACTTATATGTGATTTAGTCAGCTTATTATAAAATAATTCTTTAGCTGGCAGTTCCGTTTCATTTAGTTTACTTAAATTGTCTACATAATCATAGCAAAAAACACCTTTCCTAGATAGCAGTTTAAAAGATTCCGCATCTAAATTACGGAATTCATGTTTTAGAATATTTAATTCATTTATTTGTAGGGTGGATACTAATTCAGAGAGTGAAGTGTATAAAAACCTGTAAGAATCTATGAAACAATATCGAACAGAACTATTAGGATAATGCTGAGTAAATGAAATGTATTTTTATTTATTTATTCGTAATAAAGTAATGATCCCCATTTTACATATTTCTTTAACTAGGAAATGACTATCAATTTGAAAGGTTATGGCAAATTATTGGTACTAAAAATATTTTTTTCAAATTTAAGTTACAGGCTGCATGAGCTAGACCACGTATATGGTCATTATAATGATTGTAATCTATGGCAATTTTCTCATTAATTGAAAACGGTTTCTCACCAATGTGACAATCTTTTGCTGCTTCAACATCTAGTCCACTAGACATAGACACAGATGATTTAATCTTTTGTTCAATCTTGGTTGTTAATAACTCTAACTGATTTACTATCCCTCCTACACAATTTTCTCCTCGATAAAATTCGTAGTAGCAAAGTGATTGATCATAAGCATATTTTATATAATAGCCTACACTAAATGGCGTACGCTGTTGATAACAAATTTGACTTCGATTGCGTGAAATATCCATTTTCTCTAGGACACATTCAAAATCTAAATAAATTACGAAAAGCGCTTTTTGCTTATATACAATATTTTTGAAATCTACGTAATCATAACTTGGAAAAGATATTTTACAGAATTTTAATTGTTCACATAAAATGACATGATTGTTTAACAATCATCTCATAACAATTCTCTCTTTGACAAAGAGAGAAAGAATCAGGGATGAAAAAATAAGAAAAGAACTGAGAATGGAGGCGATACACGAATACATAGAGAAGAGGCAGTTGGGATGGTGGGGTCACCTGAAAAGAATGGGACAAGAAAGACAAGTGAGAACGGTATGGGAAGCTAGACTTGGAATGACATAATAGAAAAGATATTACAAAGAAGAAGAATAACGATGAGTGAAGCTAGTAGGATGGCAAACAACAGGAAAGAATGGAGAAAGTTTTGCGACGCAGTGACGCGAAGCGAAAACGTATAAGCCTAGACAAATAAAGAAAAATAGATAAAGACTAACAAGCCTACACCAGAAATGGTAGACAGGCTTTACGATACATATATATATAAATACAATAAAGAATGATTGATGTTCGGCTGCACATTAGGCCTTTTGTAAAATTAAATAATGCTCTCTTATTTTGAAGCATTTGCATAGGAAACACTAATATGTATTGGATATACGAGATTTTCTACAATAACTGAATGATTAATGATCGACTAAACATTAGACCTTTTATAAAATTAAATAATGTCCTCGAATTTGAAGAATTTGAATTGGAAACACTGATTTTGAATATTTAGTGGATTCGTCATATATATTTTAGTACAATGGAATTAGACTATTTACGTTCTATTTGTTGTAAGAATATAATCATAACAGGTAATAACAATGAGGAATTAAAAATGATTCAAATTACTAGACAGGAAAAAACTATATGCTTAATAGAATCTGATTTGGTAAACACAATATTCATCAATACATATCATGTCGTTCCCTTAATTAATAGGCTAAATTTAATTGACTTTATCACATTTTATAATGATTTTATAAAAGCTGATTTTATAGAAATTTGCATATGGCTAACTATGTTAATTTAGATTTAAAAACATTTATAATTTATAACATTTATAGAAAAAATGTTCACCCTTATAATCCTTTCAAATAACATCCGGTTAAGGATCTCGGGCGATTTTATATTTTATATTAAAAATACAGATTATTGTTCGGCACAACCCAAAATTCAATTTATATACTGAACCCAACATAATGGATGTCGGTTGGCTTTGTGGTGGAGTGGTAAGATCCTTATACCCCCATAAAAGTTTATAGGTTCGATTCCTATTCACATCTAAAAATTTTATTTTAAAGATCATCTGTCTCTCTCTCCTTTTCTTTTACTCCTCTGCTTTACTGCTGAAATCACGAGATGTGCTTACCACATGGAGGATTGGTGTAAGGACGCCTATTATGATTGCGCCCCGACGGCATCTTTATACTTATCCATGTGGTAAGCACGCCTCACAAGCCTTCACCTTTTTTCAAATTCTTGACAATATCCGATGCTACCGACATCTATCCACACAACATCAAACTTCAAACATTACATCAAAAGATACCTTGGAGAACACATTGAAACTTGGCTCCACATTCCAAAAATAAATATGACATTTCATTGACAAAAAAATATGACATTGATACTTGACACACAAAATGCAAAAATATGACGGTGACAATTGACACATAAAGCGCCATCTAACATAAAAATTGAAAAATGAAAAATTACACACAGCGCCTCCTAGCAGACAACAAATGAAACTCAATGACAAAAAATGGGTTCCGCGATTGTGGCACCCTCTGGTGGCGAAATTTTGAACCCGTGGGCTGGTTCTGCTCTTGTATATCTACTCTTATTTTATTTTTTAGAATTAATTTTCAGGTATTTTTTAATTTATTACTCTTTGTTTCCATTTATTTTTTTAGTTTTATTCCAGACTTTCTAGATATATTTATGTTTTTTTGTGTTTTTGGACGAAAGGTGAAATTGAATTTAAGTGGTATGAGATTTATTAAAATTGAAGTTCCATTCATGAGTTATACTCTGTGAAAAATTATTGCTTGTTATTATATACATATATTAATTTAAAATGCCTACTTCAGGCTGCAACTCAAAAATTAGTAAACATTACAAAAATGCTTCTAAACGCATGAAATTAATACTTCATTTCGAAAACTGTAATAGAAATAATTAAGCATCAGATATTATTAATTTAAGCACTAATTCTCCTGATTTTCCGTTAAATAGTAGCAATATTTCCAATGCAGTTGATTTAAATTAATATCAGACTAACATATTTCCAACTAATCCAACTTATGATATTTCTTCTAATTGTTCGAGTCAATCTTATCAAAATAGGACTATTCATTCTTTAAGAAATGATGTGCCTAATTGCATCAATGCATAGTTTCCCCTTCCAGAAATATTATTAAATCCTTTGAACGATTGCAGTACTGATTTGCCTAATTTAAGGGTAGCACTATTTAAATGGAGTCCAAAACACAATATACCGCACGTGTTAATCACTGTTAATGATCTACTAAAAACTCTCAAACCATTTCACCCTGAATTAGCGTCAGATTTTCGTACATTGCTGCATACATTAAAACAGATTGAAATAAACGAAATTAGTCTGGGTTCGTATGTACATCTCGGTCTGAAAAAATGTGTATCAAAATTGTTGTCATTCTGGCCAAATGCTGATGAATTTGAAACTATAGAAGTGTTAATAAATATTGGCGATCTACCATTATCTGATAGTTCTTAAGTCAATTTTGTCCAATTCTCGGCTCACTATACGAGAATCAAAATATTGTTGATACCATTGGAATTTACCATGGCTGTCAAAAGCCTGCCAATTGCAATTTATTTTTATCCAATTTTGTCTCAGAAGCATGTCACTTTGTTACGAATGAATTTCCTTTTAATGGTAATTTGTATAAGTTTAAAATCAAAGGATTTATTTGTGATGCTCTTGCCAAATCATTTATCGCGTATACAAAAGGTCACACTGGCTACAGTGCATGCTCTAAATGCCATATAGAAGGGACTTATATAAGCCGAACAGTCTGTTTTACTGAAACTTCAAGTCTCTTACGAAGTGATTCAAATTTCAGATCACAATTACAGGAGGAGCATCACACTGGCACTTCTTGTCTTGAAAATATTCCTGGTGTAGATATGGTTAAGTCATTTCCCCTAAACTATATACATCTTATTTACCTAGCAGTAATAAAAAAGCTAATAGTGTCATTATGGATGGATAGAAAACCACCATTTAAACTACGCTTTGCAAAAATATCGGCAATCCCAGATCGTTTAGTATCAATGTCTTTAAATATTCCTCTAGAATTTAATCGATTACCTCGAAGTTTGCTTGAAAGTAAAAGGCGGAAAGCCACTGAATTTCGACAATTTCTTCTTTACACAAATCCTGTTGCCGTTTATAAAATGATTTTGCTAGAAAAATATGAACATTTTATTATGTTACACGTAGCAGTAACTATATTGTCCTCTGAAAATCATCTTCAACATGTAAATTACATGTGTGGACATTTGCTACCTGTTTATGAATGACGAAAATACGAACGAAGCTATTTTTGTATGGCTTTAACTGATTCACGTTATATTCTCTTTGTTCCATCTCTTTTATTTATGTAATGTGATACTATACTATATCTAATAATAATAATATTTTCAAATTTATCCTGATTTACGACTTACAGCATCTAATGAGTGTCTGTCTCCTCCGTTGTAGGAAATCGACATAGAAATAAAAACAGCAAGTCGAATTTCTTTTCATAATATTATACTTTCTCTATACCTACTAATACTATACTTAGAATTATACCTAAATTCTACATATAAAATTTGGGAAGTTTTTATATGGATTTGGGGTAACGTCGGAAACAGTGGCATAATACACCCCCGCAATACGGGTTGACCCTGGGAATAAAGGGAGGACACATTTACTGGGCCGATTTTTTTCAAATTTATCTGTTCTTTGCAAAATAGTTGAAAAGAGCAGATTGTAAAATTTACTAAACATTTAATTTAAAATCATTTAAAAACATTTAAATATAACACACATAGCATGACAAAGTCGGCCTTTTCTCCGATTATTTGAGGTTATACAATCTGAATTATTATTGTCATTTGTCACGTATGATATAAATAATACGAAGAAGTTCGTAGAAAATTACTGCTCTTGATTTTATTAGCTTGCCTTTTCTATGTTCGGTTCACATCTTTTCCTATATCAGAAGAATGACAGAGCAGAAACCGAATTTTAAATTATTATTATATAATAGAACTTCTTGTCCATAACTTTCATCGCCGAGAGAAAAAAAAATTAATACAAGTTTATTAGTTATCTGTATGTGAACTATATTTTGCTACAACACGATCAATCTATTATCATTAATGCAAATTAAAATATAAAATATACATACTTTGTTATAATTTACAGATAAATACTTCTAGATTACGAGATAAAATAAATCAAGTTTTTGCTTTAAATTTATTGGTACATTATAAAATTACAAATAAATTATGCTTCCTTTGCTCATATTTTTTTTACTCTAATTTCTTAGAAAATTAAAAATGTGGTTTCAATAATTCAATCATTCGCTTATAAACTAATAGTTTCGAAGTGCTGCATGGTACTTGGTAAACTAAGCATGTAGGGCATTGATAAAAGTAGAAAATTTAAGTTTAAAATTAAAATTTTAAACTAGTTCTAGTTCAAGTTATAGTTATTATAAAGAATTTTAGAAAATGGAAAACGGTTGGACAGTGGTAAAATTCACGGATGGACAAACAGTTGATGCAGTTCCAACTGATTGGATTATTCGTGACCGATGCTATTGGCCACCATTAACCCAAACTAAACTTACTGATGCTATTAATTCGGCCAAAGTAGACAGTTCTTGGGCAACTTGTCCGGTGCAGCGATTTCGGAATGCCCCATATGGTAAGATATTTGTTTAACGATGCATATATTATATGTAAATATTTAAGAATCCTATACTATCGCGCGCCACAAAGTCAAAATGGCGGAAGATACCAGCGACCTCAATACTATTATTGAGATTTCGGAACGGAGGAAAGTAAAGAAAAGGATATTGTCCTCCGAATCCAAAACTTCGGAAGACGAACATCAAATAAAATTTTCAACGCCCAAAAAAAAATACGTAAGTGTTATAAGGAAGAAATACATAATTTACGTAAGCATGATTAAAAAAGCATAATTATGTGTACCAAAAAATATGTACATATATACATATATGTATCAAAATATATATAATATAATAACAGGAAATGAAATTATTGGTAATTTGCAATATTCGCTAGTATAAATTATTGTTGATTACTACTCTTGTATTAAACAATATGAAAAAGATAAAGCGAAAGGAAATAAGTTGTATCTTACCTGGCGCATTCATCATAATTTAAACGATTTTTCAAAAAATAATTTTCAACTTTTAATAGTCGAAGGAAGATTCTAGTTGCGTTACTCACAGATTATAAAATAGATACATGACACTATTATGAAGGCCCTTTTCAACTTATCGAGAAATTACATCATAATATTTGGAAAGCAATTCTCTTCCCAATTAAGACATGAATATAATTCATGCTAACCAACCTATGCCTATAGGAACTTAAACACTTCACAAAATGTTAAAATTATATTTTAGGAGGCCGAGTTCTACAGCTATGGAGGAAGCCATCTAGCGGATAACGTAAAAAGATGTATGGGAACTCTATCCACAAGCAAATTGGCTTGTGAATACAGTTGGCTGAGCAGAAGAACTAAAAAACCATTCTGCCAATTTGGTATTGCCAAAGTTATTATAGGTATGTACGTACTATTTATTTTGCTGAACTCTGTACAACATTGCCCCTGAACGAGCTTCGTATCCTTAATTGAACCATAAAATATAATTAAAATAATTAGCAATATCGTAAAATTGGAATTATATGAAATTATAAAAATGATTTTCGTACCTTGAGATGCAGCAATAGTGTCAAATAAAACAGATAAAAAAAAGAAGTGGGGCAAGAAGTCGCTAGGTGGCTGAGACGTGCTTCTAATAGATGTAAAACTTATCAATCCAAAACACAGTAATTTTAGGTAGACGTAAGTGTATTATAAGTATCTGTTAATTATGTTATATTATTTATGTTTAGATACTAGATATTAATTAAGTTCCTATATTTAAGTTGTTTTTATTAACGTAGTTATTAAGTTTTATTATTCGAAGAATTATTTAAGTAAGTATATATCTAAGCAATAGTTATTATTATTATTTAAATAAGGGTTTTTTATTGAATTAAATATGTGTAATTTTGAAAGATTTAATTACGAATTTTTGTATTCATTAATTACCATGCCAATAATTAATAAATTAACATTACCTACTGTTGTAATTTAATATAAATTTTTCAATTATGCATTTTTAACAACAGAACTATATTTTAATATGTAAATATATAATTTATATTTAAATGATATATACATATGTACATATGAAGGTAAACCAGATCAATCCTACACTTTTGACAAGTCTTCGTTGCTTTGATTACTCATATATTTACACATACATACATACAATGTACGGGTAACCATAGCAACGAAGACCTATCAAAAGTGTAGGATTGATCTGGTTTTAGAATATATAAATATATCTATTTTCATATTTTTGTATTGTATTTTTATCAAGTAGCATAAATGTATCATGGAAAGAATATGATGAAATAAATGACAGTGTTTTATTAATTATTTGTAATTAGAGTTTGTCAAGAGAAAAGGGCTGTAATTGAGACAGAATAAAGTCAAATGAATGAACAAATAAAAATAAAGTATAATCTGATTAGGCACTGTATGTACATAACATATACGTACGCGCTGCATGCTTTAGTACGTACAGGATATGCACAATCTGCACGAACACGGTACGTACCCAATGTACGTGAAAGTTGGTACAGAATAGTGGAAAATGTACTTATATAGTACGTACTTGGATATAAAATGTACGTAAAATTTACGCCGGTTTCATCAATGCGGTTCATACATTACACATACATGGTACGTTACGGTGCTATCTGGGTATGCAAACGTACATAAGTAAAATAGAAAATTTGGTATACAAATTGAAGTAATTAAAACAAAATATGGATGAAAATATGATAATGAGTCAGATTATATGTACATTACCTAAAAATTATAAATATTTTTAACAGCATGGCAGTCTACATCGAAAAGTGAAAAAACGATTGACAATTTGACAGCCGTATTAGTGACAGAAGAAAATCGTGAAAAGCAGAATAGCGGTGAAACGATAGCACTTAAAACAGAGGAGAATCGGTGTTTCAAATGTGGAAACAGTAATTATTTTGCAAAAAGCTGCCCACAAAATAAAAATATAAAATGTTTTAGGTGTTTCTTTATTCTTTTAGGAAATTATGGTTGCGAAAGGAAATGAGACCAAGGATTATTTATAGTAAAATTAATTAAGAATAGCATTGATTAACGACAAAATTAAAACCTGATGATGGAAACTGGCATAAGAAATTTGAACATCCAAGAATAGGTAGCACGAAAAAAATTGGTAAAATTGTAGATGAAATGAATTGAAATAAATTTGATAGAAGCAATATAGAAAACTGTGAAACCTGCATTATGACAAAATGAAGTAGACTTCCGTTTAACGCAGTAAGAAAAAGCGGAAAAAACCCGTTGGAATTATTACATACGGACGTGTGTGGTCCAATACGTCTGCCAACTTGAGACGGAAGAAAATGCATATTAACAATATTAGATAATTATTCACATTTCTGTAAAAATTTTCCCATGAGAAACAAAAATATATTAACAAGAATATATTAAAGACTATATAAAGGAGGTTGAAGCAGAACAAAACGTAAAGACATCAAAATTAAGAAGTGACAATGGAGGAGAATTCACCTAAACTTGGTTTAAAAATTGGCGTAAGAAAAAAGCAATCATTCTGGATTATACTGTAGCCTATACACCACAACCCAAGGGTAAAGCTGAACAATTCAATCGAACACTTATGGAAAAAAACAGGAGCAATACTTTTTGATTTAGGTTTAAAAGGAGAAATGGGGGTGAAGCAATGTACATTGCTACATATTTAATAAATAGGTGTTAGACACAAGGTAAGCAAGTTACACCAGCAGAAAAATTGACAAGAAGGCGACCCAATTTAAAGAATATACAAACGTTTGGATGTGAAGAGTACGCAAAAGTTTTAAGAAATATTAACAAATTAGAACCAATAAGTGAAAAATTCATATTTGTAAGCTATGCTCCAAATGCATATAGATTATGAGATGAAAAAGACACGTGTATTAAAATATATAGAGATGTAATCTTTAAGAATCCAATGTGGAGTAAAATGGGTAATAGGATTGTTCCAGAAAAATTAATACATACAGATGAAACAGAATTAAATGAGCTGGAGGTGATGTAAACAAGACAAAAAACAGAACAAAACGATGAAAAATTAGGTGAGTTAAGCTAAGGACAAGGTAAAAATGTTCATAACCCACTAAGTAAAGAAGGGTCATCAAGTAATGAAGATGAAAAACGAAAAGAAGATAAAAACCAAAAAGGAAGACAAATAAAATTGCTAGAAGGATTTAAAGACTATGAAATGCAATCGAAGAAGAAAAGAAATCATTGACCAAAAACAACACCTGGAATTTCGTTGAAAGAAAACATGCAGAATGATTCTAACTAGTAAATGAGTACTAAAAGTAGAAGATGGTAGAGATAAAGCAAGATTGTTTGTACGAAGGTTTGAATAACGATATGGTGACTATTATAAATATACTTTCAGACCAGTATGCAATTTGAGCAGTATAAGAATTATTTTAGCACTAGCAGCAAAAGAAAGGCATGAAATAGTGAAATCCGACATAAAAACAGCATTTTTATATGGATCATTAGAAGAATCAATTTATATGGATGTACCTGAGGGTTTTCCGAAGTGAAAAAACAAACAATAAAATATGTAGGTTAAACAAATCCTTCTATGGACTGATAACAATCACTTTCAGAATAGAATAATAAATTCCGTAGTTTAAAATGTGAACGATGTTCACAAATAGTACACGTACCATATATTTAGTTATACATGTAGATGATGGTATTTTGATTAGCAAAAATAAATGATGACACAGATAAGATATTGAAAGTACTTAAAAAAGAATTTGAATTTGAAGTAGATACAAATCCGAAATCATTTCTTGGGGTAAAAAATGGAAAAGTAGAATGATGTAATAAATTTTAAGCAGGAAAAATACTGTAAAACAATACTAGAAAGATTTGGAATAAAGAATAGTAAAAAATAGCAACTCCTTTAAAGTACTGTAATCAAGTAAATGTGAAATGTAAAAAAAATGTAAAATCAACCGAGAAAATTGATTATCCTTATATAGAAGCTATCGGCAGTTTCTTATATTTATCAGATAAAACAAGACCAGATGTTGCATATGCAGTAAATTAGTGCTGCAATTAAAGTTGCTGCTGTTGAAGTACAACAGGATATGTTGTGTTCTATTGTGGTGAACCAATAAGTTGGACATCTAGATGACAATCAATCGTTTCAACATCTACAACGGAGGTACACTATATTGCAGCAGCAGAATGTGTAAACGAACTTATCTATTTAAGTGCTAGTTAATTAATAGGAAGAAAAATAAAAATAGTGCCGAACGTGGATAATCAAAGTGCAATTAAATTATTAAAATTTGGACAATTGAACAAAAGGAGTAAACACATACGTGCGGTATGATTTTATAATTGAAAAAGTTAAAGCAGGGTTAATTGAATTGGAATATTGTGAAAGTAAAAACCAGTACGCAGATGTTCTGGCAAAACCCTTAAATTTAGAGAAATTTAAAAACTGTAAGAAAGCGATTATGTATGTATAATTATAAGATCTGTTCCCTGAAATAAATTTTAGGAGAAGGTGTTGAAATAAAGAAATAAAATAAGGTTGTGTGGCTACTTTATGAGTTGAATTAAGTAAAATGTATGTCAGGAAGGACAGACATAAGTGTGTAAGTGAGAAAAAGGATAGGTGGTAGAATATGACAAGTAATGATGTTGTAAAAAAGAAAAAATAGAATTTTAAATTTTTTCGTATAATTAAGTTATTGTTAAATATGTTAAAAGATTAAAACAAACATTAGGACTGATTGGTATTATTAAACAAGTAAAACATAAAGTTTGACACTGCCAACTAAAGTTTTATAAAGACGAAATTCTAATAAGATCAATCGTATGATATGTTGGTTTGCCAGCATACTACCGCACATTTTGGTTAAATAAAGCCCTTAAGGAACTAACTAAATTAAAACGCACATATACGGTTAAAAATTCAGTCCTACTGGCACAGAATTTAACCAACATGAATTTACCACAGAATGCTATTCTGATATCATTGGACTTATGTAATCTATTTCCAAGCACTCCATCAGAACAAAACTAAGGTCTAATACAAACAATTCTGGACAGAACAACAGTACGAGAACATATAAAAGAAGATATATTAAAACTCTTAAACATAGCATCACCACAAACTTTTTTTTAATTCGACAACAAATGTTATCGACAAAGAGCTGGTTTACCAATGGGCTCTTGTTTATCACCACTTCTAGCTGATATCCTTATGAATGAGGTGGGAAAATGCATTGCAGATGAATCACATTTTTAATACATAACATTGTATTGTAAATATGTGTACAATATCCTCATCTTCTGGACAAGCAACAGAGATAGAGTTCAGGAGA
Source organism: Platypus cylindrus (assembly GCA_949748235.1). Classification (NCBI taxonomy): domain Eukaryota; kingdom Metazoa; phylum Arthropoda; class Insecta; order Coleoptera; family Curculionidae; genus Platypus; species Platypus cylindrus. The sequence goes on from OX456488.1 coordinate 35,832,778, forward strand.
TTCTAGCATACCCCAATAGACTCCATAACAACATCAAATTTACACTAGAAATAGAAGCAAATCAGGCTATACCATTCTTAGATCTAAAAATTAAAAGAAATACAGATATGTTTACCTTTGAAATCTATAGCAAATCAATAACCACAGATGGGAATGGCCCGTCTCGGCGTAACGGCCGGATATTAAGGGTCTTTTTACGCCCATCTTTCGGTCCGACGAAACGATTTTCCAATCATCAGCGGTTGATGATGGTGCTGAATTTCTAACGTGTTTATATAAAAGTCCATTTTCAAAACGCCAACAAGCATAATGTTGCGGGTGTACATGCATTTGTTCAATTACATGATGGTACCACTTATCAGAAGAATTTTTAAATGAATTGGCTAAATTATTATTAGCCAATTTTAAACTGGTTCGCTAAAGTCATTAAATTTCATATATTGCCATAATTTTCTTAATATAATATATTAATTCGTAATATAACACGTGTTATATTATGATTTTTTATATGTATATTGATTAAATATATATTATACAACTTTTTGAGACGTAGATTGGAGAAAATTTTATAATAATAATTATACAAAATAACGTCTCATTGAGAAAAAAACGGAACTTGAATTTAAATTTTAAAGTTTCAATATTTATAATTTTGGGTAGAAGTGATGTTGATGATGATCCGATTCTATTAGATTCACTGAATAATGTTTGTAAAAAGTCTTTCTTTTGATGACCTTTAACATACACTATATCAAATCCGTATAATTTCTTGATTATTAAATGTATATCATTGTATCTTATATGTCGTGATTCATACAATAGTCCATGAGTATTATGAATTGCATAATTTACATATTTCTTTTCAGAAATGGTTAATGTTGAGTAAGGTTCAGGCTCTTGAAGCATAATGACTATACTGCGATCCATGCATAATAGTCATTTCTTTAACATGGAATGCTCGTTCATTTTCATAATTATTTAAGACAAAACCTTGCATTTCAACAATAGCAATTTTCATGTCTAATTAATTTTTCTAACTATTTCACTGAGAGGTAAATATTCTATCACACAATCGTGAATAATGATACAGTATGCTTTAGTGTCGGAAGCAAAACCTTGATGTGATTCTATTTCGAGCTTAACGTCAACTGTTGAAGATTTTATAGACTCATAATTGATTATGAGTCATATATTGATTGTTCTTCTTGAACAATCAATTACAAACAACGCATGTGTAAAAAAATTATCGTAGCTTAACAAGACTTGTTTGCGTTCTAACAGAGATTGGTTCATATAACTTCGATAAAAATCTGAATAATTACAGTATATATCTGCATAGTTGTTTGAAGAAAAATTTATATTTGGCCTTTCAAATGGATAATAGTCTCCATTTAGAAGCAACCTAATGCTAGAAATATTACTATGATCAAATAAAGTATTATCACTAGTTATCTGATCTTTTAGGTTTTGCTGAAAAGCAACAATGACATACCGAGGACATTCTACATTAGTGGTAGCTTTCACATTCCATATCTCTTTTGTAGATCCCATATTCAGAGAAGGTAATTCATGATAACTCCATTTTCTGAATGGAATTAAAATTGGTCGATCATGCTTTATCGATTTTAATAATTCAATTTTTATATAATAATTGGGCGTTATATGCTTTACTTTCAATTCAATATTGTCAATTAGAACTTCTCCTATTGTTGCATTGTTACTAGTTATCATAGCATTGTTATCATTGCGAGAACGTACTGAACGTAAAATATGTTTTCCACACATCATTGTTTTATAATCGCTGAATACACCAAATAAATGAGATAATGGTATTCGCATAAAGAATTCTTCTTTTGCACATGTTAATAATTTATTTGGGAAGCTCCAACTTACTATAATTAAATGTTTTCATCTTCTTCAGTATAACATAAGTATCGACGAATAAGACTTACAATTCCCGGATCTTTCACATGCTCCACTTCTATATCATTTAATTCATACGTTACTAAGTCAAACAAAAATGGCCATGCATTTTTAACACATAGACACACTGCTCCACTTCCCATTTTGTCTTTGTCAAATTTCTTTTAATTACCAAAGCAGATTCGGCCATTGATAGCCAAATATCATTTCGATTTATTGTTATTTCAATTACATCACTGTTAGAAAATGACTTAATATGGGGAATATATGTTCGATATTTCACATGTGTTATAGAATCATAATTCAGTGGAGATTTATACAGGTTTAAAATTTCATCTGACGGCATATCCAATCGATTTCAAAAAAGTTGTGTTTAACTTTGACAATTTACCCCCAACTTTCTAGCTGAACGGCGTTTTTTCACTGAATGTGTTTGCTTTTTATTTTGTTATAAAACAATTGTTATAAAAACTATTGCTTGTTATAAAAAACAGTTATTTTTATAATCAAGAAGCTTCTAGATAAGTCAGAAAGTGCCCGCAATAGAAAAATTTTAGAATTAGCTAATGATGTTTAAAAAAAATATTTCGCCTTAAAATTGGGACGTTCTAATGCAGATGGTACATTGAACCGAATTTTTACACCTATTACTGATCAGTTATAAAAGTATCATATACGCTGATCAGCGAAAAATATGGTTGTTAAAAATAAAACGTCTGAAATAAATGGAAACGAAATGAAAAATGTGAAGAAAACTGAAATAAAAGAGATATCTGAAATAAATTAAATTGACAAGATAGATAAAGAAGTAAAAGAGGAGGAGGACGAGGAGGAGGAGGAAATGGAACAAGAAGACGAGCTGGAGGATCGGAGGATGATGAAGAAGATGAAAGCGATGTTACAATTACTAATGCAGATGCATCTTAATTGGTTGAATATTCTCAAGTAGCCCAAGAACTTATAAAGGACTATTTTCAGCATTCTCCTAATATTGACATTACTTATTCTCCAAGATATAACGCTATCACTAATACATGGACCTTGGGCCCTAATAAAATTGGATTTGATAAAACTACTGGCCATGTAATAATGTGTAGAGAACCATATAGAGGTAGCAAGGGAATTTATAATTTATTGTTTTATAAAGATCCTAAAAATTATAATAGTAAAGACCTCGAGAAATATGATCGCATAGTAGATGACACTGATCTATACAGAAAGGGTTACTCTTCCCAAGACAGAATAGTTGAAGCCAGAAATCAGAAATATTGACGTATTATTCGTCCATTGTTTATAAAGCAAGGTGAAAACTATAATATGCTCTATAATTTCAAGTCAATAGAATATGTTTATTGGGATAATGTTAATGAATTAGTCGACTACGATTGCTATTAGCATCGCAGCAAGCAGGTAATACTTTTCATAGTAATGAGGTTGCGTCATTTATTGAAGAATTAAAAGAAGCAAAAGTTATATACTAATATATTACCATGCATAAGCATTATTAATTAGTTAGACAACGGTGATAAGTATAGATAAGTTTGGAGGTTCGTCCGATAAATATTCACATTATCTGATTTCACCTCATTTAGTTCTACATCATTATTTTCATTCATATATAACGGTGATTTAGATATTGGAGGTTTAAAAATATGTAATGTTAATTTACCTACTCTAGATGATGACGTTGCTATTAAAAAATATGTGTATGTTTCATGTTAGCCAATAATGAATTTATATTTAATGCTTCAGCAAGACGTGGCTAAAAGTGAAGAAAATAATAGACAGCGATTAATAGATATATCTAATAAAATTAATGATTTAATCAATACTTTTGAAGCAAAAATTAAAGAATTATCGACATTATTTGATAGCAGTAGAGCTGAATCTAATAACACGATTGAAGATATAATTAAAACATTAGATAAGGTTCAGATGGATGTATTAAATAATCGCGACAAGATAGAAAATCTTAATTATTCCAAAGCTGATAAACAACCAGGAACAACACGTCTAGACTGAAGGTAGTTTGCTCAGATTCTAGACACCTGTTATTTAATATTTAAAGTGATAAAGCGCTAAATGGCATCGAAAGAAAAAATTCAAGTTGTTAGTGAACTACGTAAACCAATAAGATGGAATTTTCAGAGGAGACTTACAATTATTAAAGGGTTAGACGATTTATGGCAAGCAGATCTTTCTCAAATGGATACATATGCAAAAGAAAATAACCAGTTTAAATATTTTCTGCTTGTTATTGATTGTTTTTCTAAATATATTTGGGCCAAAAAACTAAAAAATAAATCTGGTGATTCGGTGGTGGAAACGTTTTTTAAAATATTAACTACCTCAAAGCGTAACCCTAAAAATTTACAGACTGATCAAGGCAAAGAATTCTACAATCGTCATTTTCAAGATTTGCTTAAACAATACAAAATTAATCACTATTTAACATATTCGCGTATGAAAGCAGCCATTGCTGAACGAACAACTCGTACTATAAAAGAACGGCTGTATAAATATTTCAGTTTAAATGGAACGCACAAGTGGATTTCAATTTTACCAGTTATTGTCCAAAATTGTAATGAAGCAAAACATACTACAATTAAAATGAAGCCATGTGATGTTGTTGGTGAGACAATTGAGAAAAAGTTGTTGGATACAATCTATAACCATATGAAAATCTTTCCAAGATCGAAATTAAATGTTGACGATATGGTACGCATCAGTAAAGAAAAGCATGTTTTCGATAAAGGGTACACACCTAACTGGACCATTGAACTATTTAAAATTATCAAAATCAAATACACTAATCCTGTGGAATATTTGTTGGAAGATTTAAATAAACAGCCAATAAGAGGATCTTTCTATAGTTATGAATTGCAGAAGACAAAACAATCAGATATCTATTTAGTTGAAAAAGTGTTAAAGAAAATGGCAACATGGTATATTTAAAATGCATTAGTTTTGATAATTCTCATAATAGCTGGATTCATAAGACAAATATACTATGAAAAAAATTAGTTACTCTGCAAAAATTGGATAAACATGACGCTTCCTGAAAATAAATGTGTTTTAAGTGCTGATCAAATTGATAAACATCTGTTTGAAGTATTAAATAAGTTTGAACATAAAATTAGTGAAAAAAATGAAGCAAAACCTTTATTATTAAATACAAGATTTTCTACAATAAATGATAATATAATAATTGATGTTGGTCCATATGACCATAGACTTTAGGCTTTTTATAAAGTTAAATAATGCCATCGCATTGGAAGCATTTGAATGGGAAACACTGGTTTTAAATATGTATTGGATTCGTCATATATATTTAAGTACAATGGAATTAGACTATTTACGTTTTCTTTATTGTAATAATATGGCCATAACAGGTAATGACAATGAGGAATTAAAAATGATTCAAATTACTAGACAGGAAAAGACTATATGCTTAACAGAATCTGATTCGGTTAATATAATATTCATCAATACATATCATGTGGTTCCCTTAATTACTAGGCTAAATTTAATTGACTTTCATACCTTTTATGATAATTTTATAGAAGCTTTTAAGGAATTGTTATCAGAATTAAATTATTCAGTAAGTATACAAAATAGATTAATATTGCCTAAGTGGAAATTTAAGAAATTAGATTTTTCTCTTCACTCTAAATTACTCCATTTTAGCTTTATTCGGGCCCCACGTTGGGCGCCAAATTTGTAAGCCCGCTATTTTCCCAATATAGAAAATATCAATATATATATTTTAGTAATGGTGTATGTCAAATATCAATTTTGGAAACACGAAATTACAAAATCAGTACTATAAATGTAAAGTATGAGTACCAAGTATGAAACCCGTTATTTAAAGATCTGCGCATGCGCATATGCCCGTTTTAAATAAAGATAAATTATTAAAATACTGACTGTCTTTATTTAAAAAAAATACTGTCGAGCTTTTATTTTCCTTTATTAATGGATCGGTTGTACTGGCAACGGTCGACTTGAAATTGTCACAATAAACTGACATTTTTTATTGTTATATAGGTCAGTTTGGTATACCATTTGATCAAATAATGTTTTTCTCAATTATCAAACTTGAGAATAGGGGCGTTACTGGTACTAAATCCAAGTCACTAATAAAATTCACAAATCATCTACCATAACACAATTTCAATGTCTTTAATAAAGGACGGTTTTATTTAAATAAAGTGCGACTATAATAAAGTTTCTTTAATAATGACATTTTGCCATATCTTTCTATAAAAGCTCGGCAGTATTTTATTTAAATAAAGGCAGTCAATATTTTAATAAAGTATCTTTACTTAAAACGGTTATATGCGCATGCGCAGATCTTTAAATAAGGGATCTTTTGATAATGCTCATTCATTTTACGATTGCCATATCTCTCTATTATCTGCATTATTACTTTATTTATTTTATTGCTTCATAAGCATTAAATATTTCTATTTCATCTGGAATTGAACTGTCTGGCATAGGCCGGAAATTTATCGTGAGCATATTTACAAGTTTTGTTACTATCCAGAGCTTTTAATAAATACATGTCGTTCGGTAGTTGTGCAATTATTTGAAATGGACCTCGGAACTTCGGATAAAGTTTTGTTTGATTTCTTTCATGATTTTCAATCAAACACATTGTCGTTTACTGCAAATGGAACAACTTTCGCTTTTAATTTATCAAATCTTTCTTTGTGTAATTTAGAATTTTGTTTTATTGAGGAAACCGCCTGCTCTCTAATTACTTCGATATTTACATTATCATAATTGTCGTCCGCCAAACCCATTAATGATAACGGTCTTGCCACTTTTCCGATTAAATGTTCTAAAGGAACATTTACACGGTTAGTTGTACAATTCAAAGCCAGTTGTACATCAGCCAATAATTCCTGCCACGTTTTAGACCCATCAATTTCTAACGCAGTTAGCATATCTTTAAGAGTATTCCCAATTCTTTCGACCTTACCATTTGTCCTGCTCGAACCCGTAGCAATTAAATATATTATGATTACTACAATAATCTCAAAATTCTTTATTCATTTAAACATCTACCTTGATCCGCTATTACTTTGCATGGTGCCCCGAATAATGTTACCCTACATGTAAGAGCCTTAACAGCACTTAAAGCATCCATATGTAAAGAATGGTGTAACACCACAAATTTCGTGAAAGCGTTAATTAGAACAAAAACATATTCTTTCGTTTTATTCTTACCGCTAAGTTGACCTGTAGCATTAATATGAATGGTGTGCCATGGGATAAGTGTTTTCTCTATTGGGTGCAGTTGAACTTGTACCTTTCCTGATCGTGATTTAGCAGTTCCACAGGTGATACAATTGTCCACGAATTTTCTGACACTTAGTCCTACCTGGAAACGGGTATAATTCGTATAATCTAGTTAAACTTTTTTCGGCGCCTACATGCATTATTGATTCATGAATTAAATTTATAACGGACCAACGAAACGCCCGAATTTCGTTGGTCATGCATACTATTGGTAATGTAATAGTTTTATCATTTCACTGTATTTTGCGATGTAACACACCCGAGGTTATCCTACATGAATTTAACAAAGTTTCATAAACATCATTTTCATTAATTTTGGTTACTAAATCTCTGATTTCGTCATCTCGTCCTTACTCAGCCTGTAAACTATTTTTAGGTAGGGCCAGAAGGTTTACATGTTTTGTCCTATTTTGCTTATAATAGTCTGATCATTTTCAATTATGTTTCGTGAGAAGAAATCAGCATGAGTCATGCGTTTACCTTCCCTGTAATCGATATCAAAATCGAAAGATTATAGAAAAGCTCACCATTTAGGTACGCGAGGAGTTAAGTCTTTTTTATTCCGTAATGTTTGTAATTAGTTGCAATCAGTAAAAACCGTAAATTTTCTTCCATGCAAAAAATAACGGAAATGTTTAATAGAATACTTTAATTCATTAGAATGATGGCGCGACTCCGTCTCCTTTGGATTTAGTAGCCTAAATACTTTACGTATCTTTTTAAAAATTAAATTTTTTTAAGTTTGAGTGAGAATTCGGCGGTTTTAAGAGATTTAAGCACCAACCCAAGTATTTCCAGCCCTTCATCTAAAACAAATACTATTGCTTTTTGAAAGCCTGTAGGTGCATTTCGGAGACCAAACAGCATAGCTAAGTACTCATAATAATCGTCTGGCGTAAAAAATGCAGTACGTTCAATCGTATCTGGATAAACTGGTATCTGATGGAAACCATTATTTGCGCCTAATGTAGTAAAATATTTAGCACTTCTAAGTCTTTGAGTTTTTTCTTCGGTTAGGAGTAACGGCAATCTTATTGGAAGAAGGTTTTTATTTAGCTCGCGATAATCAACACATAACCGATCTGTGCCATCCTTCTTTTTCACAAGTAAAATTGGGTTCGCAAATGGGGACGTGCTAGGTCTGTCTAATAATGCCTGCCTCCAGCAATTCCTTTATCGACTTACTAACTATGCCTTTTTCATCCTCCGTAAGACGATAAAGCCTTTTAGATCTATTAATTTTATGTCTAATTCACCGATTAAATCTCGATCAATAGGCATTACTTCAGCAAGCGATGATGCATATCTATCCGGTAGATTAATTAGTTTATTATGTTCGACAGGACCTTTCTTCAGTTACTATCTACTTGAATATTATTGAAACCAGGTTTATCCTTAATGGTACTACAGGCGTTAACTGATTTAATTCTTTTTATAAAAATATTAACTGGTTAGTTCAACCGAAAATGCTAATGTTAATAAATCTCTACATATAATGATACTGAAACAAATACTTTCGTTACTGACTATATGCAGAAGCAGCTCAACCACATTATCATTAATGGATATATTAGCTAATATTTGACATCGACTATACTCGTTCGAATGACCGAATTCTACCAAAGAGATTACAGAGTTTGCTCGCTTACCTGCAAGTTTATTTGCTACGGTTTCTATAATTAGAGGTCATTCGGCACTTGAATCAAAACAAAATGGAATGTTCTGTCCTGGATGAACAAGTACCGCTGTAGTTGGATTGATGCTGCATATGTTGACTTGACGCTGACCGGAGACTGTTTTGGTAAATTGCGGAGCAATATGCCTTCTCTGACCACATTTAAAGCATGTGATCGCTTGATGCTCTGCATTCTTTGATTGAAATTCCTTAATACCCACCCTAGCTGAGTTCGATTTAGTTTGGCTGCAATTTATTGATTTGTGGGCACTTTGCCATAGTTAAAGCAAGTAATCTATCTTTTTTTGTACTCCCCAATACTGTTAGTATCCACACCTGGTCGTTTTCAGTAGTTGACTGCTATTAATAATTGTTGTTAGTCACTTCTGTTCTTTATTTCAGTGGTAACAGCTAAACATTGCACATAAGGCTTGGTTTTAGCACAATGAGATAAAATAGTAGATATGACGACCTGCTCAATGGTTAGAGCCTTCCTATGGGCTAAGAGCGCTGTTACCATGCGATTAGAATAAGCTAAGACATTCATCTTATTTTGGTTCGGTAGTATGTATCCGAATTAATGTTGGGTTGGTGTTTCTACCATTTCGTATCATGAGAGAAAAATATTTTTGAACTGAGGCCAGCTTATTCCAGCATTGCTTATTTGAGAAAACTTTGAGAAGCGGAACTTTTAAGAGTGTTACTTAAAGCAATTATTAAACCACTACCACTTAATAATTTCTCTTCTAAACACATTCCTATTCTCTCGCATCACGTTCTTGCACTAGTGAGTTCTAGGTCTGGATTAAACTCGGGCAGCGTCACATTTTCCGAAGTCGGCCATTGTTTTAAATTTTCAATCAGTTGCAGCATTTGTCTATTTTGTTGCTCCAATAACAGTGAAATAATCGACGAAATATTAATATTAATATATTATTAATAAATTAATTAAATATATTTTTACTTAATTCTCATTAAAACTGTGGACCGGGCGCGGTGATCCGAGTTCTGATGTCGAATTCTCCATATTATAAAGGGGCAAAAAGCGTACGTGCGTTCCGTACTCCGATCTAGTCAAGACTGCTCCCAAAAATCCTATTTCGACTTTTCATTTACTTGGGAACGCACGTCCACATTTAGTAACTCCCTTTCCGAAAGGCATCACCTCACAGTAAAGGTAATAATTTTATAATTCCACTTATTTTGATAGTTCAACTGATGGAATTATTGGAGAAGGTTAACTATCTCGTAAATTTTACAATAGAGGACACTTGCCTATTGAAAAACGATGCATTTCGAATCATGCCTGTTTCGAAGATTATCTTATCCATCACTATTATGGTATTAAAACCATGAATCTGACCCTTGTTAACTTCTATTGAATATTTTCTCAATTGACAAACTAATAGACTAAACTTTAATATTTTCTCGATATGCCGACAAGACTATAAATGTATACATTGTTACCACTATTTACCTATTTTTTCGATCCCTCTAATTACGAGGCCAAAATTACTGGCTAAAATTCGGCCTAACCTTATTTGATGCCATAATGAATTGTTCCTCAGTCCTTTGGTAGCTTCTGCTATGGCCAAAAATGCCGAAATATCTTTTTCTCTTAGTTGCAAGTTCTCAAAGATTTCTTCCGTTGTGACTTTTATTAATTATATCTTGGAATTATATCCCATTTTGAATACACCTGACTTAGTTCTTTCTTTAACTAGCAGAATCTTAAAAATCTTAAACAAAGGCATTCTATTCCATGAACCCAAAAAGGCAGACCATGCAAAATTAACACTAACAATTTTTTTACCTATTTGAATTATGTAATTTACTGAAGAGAAAATCTTTGTCTTCTTTTGTGGCAGTTCTATCCAACGCTGTTTGAGGTTTGCTTGGATATAATTTATCGATTGTCTCAGAACTGTATCATTGAGACGTGGATGGAGCAATCTACGACCACATGTTGTCTGTTTAACTTGACAAGTTGTTTGATATATTTGCGTCTGTCCCGTGCCATAAGCCGCATGCTTATCGCCTTAGCACCTTCCATAGACAGTTGTCTATGGAAGGTGCCATACAATTAATGTATGGGCTGGCATTATGGGGAATTATGGGATCGGCACCTTTGTTTCACTTTCCCGTTTAACTGGAGCAAGGTATTTGAAATTTTTAAGAAACAATTTATGGGAACTATTAGAAGATGTTCCATTACAATTACGCCATGACATGTGGTCTATACATGACAGAACTCCGCTTCATTTTTATTCTCATGGCAGATCGTTTTCGAATAAGTAATTTCCTAATAGGTAGATAGGCCGTGGAAGACCTACGGCGTAACCAAGTAGATCCTCCGATTTAAATCGTTTAGATTTTTATTTATTGAAATATATATGATTTTTATTCATGGGACTACATGAAATATCTAGTGTACAGAGAGCCCTTCGATACTGAAGCTAAGCGTCATGCACCAATTTTTGAAGCTACAAAAAAAATTGGTGAAAAAGTTGCAGAACAATTTCTAAGAGTTCAGGAAGCTTATATAAATGGGGCTCAGCATACGATTGAAGAAAATGGCGATCATATTGAACGCAATGTACTAGTGAACTCATAGTGTGATGTTTTATGGGATTTCTAATTTGGACATTTTTAGTGTAAATGTAAGTGTGATTTGTATTGTCTACAAATACAAAATGAATTTAAATTCATTTTTCCATGAAGATGATTTTGCCTTGAAAAAAAAACCTGTAGAAAATTCTTCAAAGATTGGTCTATTTTCTTATCAGGAAAAGAGGCGGATGACACCAAATGTATAGGAAATTTCAATGCAGTTCTGTCTAGGTTCGTTCATTTTCGTATTAAGCAAAGCAGTGGGTGTCAGCAAATGTAATTTTGGTTCAGTTATCATTCAATTTTGGTAGTAACCAGTATTTTCGTAAATTAGTAATTTTTGTGTTCCTGTTTTTCGTCTGTTTTTATTTCATAAGATTAAATGAATTCTGTTAGTTGATTAGAGGATGTTTCAGTCCTATTTAACAGTAATACCGAGTTGATTTTGGCACTTCTCCAAGAACATGGGTTAATGAAATCTCGATTTAGAGATTTTAAACATCAAAGAACATACTGTAATTCAATATTACAAGTACTTCCGCAATATTTGTTCGTGGAAAATATTGAACACCAATGTTACTTTAGGTGGTGAAGGGCACGTTGTACAAATCCACGAGTCTCTCATTGCCAAAAGAAAATATAACCGGCGGCGGTTGGTACCGGAACAATGGGTGCTGGGAATCTGCAGTACAACAGATAAAAGAGGTTTAGTATTCAAACTACCAAATAAATGCTCTGAAACACTATGTGATTTAATAAAAAAGGATGTCAAACCGGGAACAGAAAAATGGACCGATTGCTTTAGATCGTACAATCCATTGCAATTCCTTGATGGGGTTTCACGGTACATTCATAGTACAGTAAACCATAATGAAAAAATCGGGTGACGGGATAACTTCGTAGACCCAGATTTTATTTTTCTATATTACATTACATAACTTACCAATTTTTTAAAATTTTGAAGTGTTTTTAAACGTATTGCCAAGACTTGATAATCAATCTTCAATTTTTCCTATCAAATATTTATTTGATTTATGGATGCGCACAATGTATAGATTTCTAATAAATATCGATATTTTGCGTTTGATAATCGATATAAAAATCGAGTGTTTTTATTCGATAATATCTTTTGATCTCGATTATAATTTCGTATTATTAAATCTCAAATGGCCCACAGACATGTTTTTTTAAAATTTTGTATTAACTTGCTAATCAATATTTTACAGCATTCTACACTATACACTTTTCAAAGATTACTTTTCTTTCAAAACTTTTTATGTGATATGAATTAGGCTCAGCAATAATAGATGGCAGCTTGTTCAATACAGAAATAAACAAACAAAAATGACATCATAAAATTACATGGTTACTCTCATACCTATAGCAAATATTTAAATATGTTCATTAATTTCAATAATTTATCCTATATGGTGTACAAATAGTGATGGCAGACAAACATCGATGTTTTTGAAACATCGATGTATCGAAGCTACTTCGATATTTTATAATCGATCTGCTGCAGTCGATGTTTTTTAAATCGATGTTCGATTTTCGATAACATCGACATCGATTTTTTTCTCCGAATTAAGAAATTATAAAATTCTAGACAAAACAGAAAAAATTTTTAATTATTTTTGATTTATTATAATTTATATATTATAATATATATAAGTCGGAGAATGAACGTGGCAGGATATTTATTTGTGCTTAAATCGAAAAGTCGATACGCAGATAAGCAGAGTATTGATTGTTTATGTATAGTGGTTTAAGGAAAATATATCAATAAAGTTTTTATTTTTAAGTTATAAGGATATTAACTAAAAACAGAACAAGGGAGAAGGAAGAAATTTAGATAAGTATAAGAAAGTGCCCTTCTGAGTGGTGAAAGCGGGGGAATTTCCCAAATAACACGCAGACCTGATAAGCAAGAACGGTGTTATCGAGATAAGGAAAAAGGACAATTTTTATTTGTATTTTATTCTGGTATAAATATTTAATATTATAACATAGAATTAGGATTGATTTCGCGAGAATGGAGGCTAAAAACCCATTCGAAGTGGCGACTAAAGTCAAAAGAACTCCACCAGTGGAAAAAGTGGAGAATAGAAAAAGGAAAACATCAACGGAGGAAGATGAGGAATATAAGGAGCAAGAAAAAGCAAACAAATGATATAGAGGAGTAGTGATGAGCGAGGTTTAGGATAGCATGGAAAAAAGAATAAAACTAATACAGAAAAATAGGTCTCAGTGGAAAGAAGAAAGCGAAGATAGTAAGAAAAAATTAAGTGGAGTATCAGATGAGGTGATGAATCAAATCAAACTGATACAAAGGGAAATTATGTTATTTAAGGAGGAGAATAAAAGAGAAGAAGGACAAACTCGCGAAAAAATGGAAAAAGCATAGAGAATATAGAAAGAATAGTAACTAAAATGACCGCCACAGTGTATGAAAAAATAGAGAATACAGAGAAAAAACAAAAACCAGAAAAAAAGATAAAGTAGATCAAAGATTGGAACAAATAGAGAAACAATTTAAAAACAGAATGGGTGAAATAGAAACGAAAATATTGCAATTGGCACTGGGAGGTACAATAAACCAAGAAAGAAGCAAAAAGACATATGCGGCGATCACTGAAAGGAAAAAAGAAAATGGTACAAAAAAGATAGATGGATGGAAAACACCAGAAAAAAGAAGAGAAATCGCAGTGAAAGCGGAAGAATGTATTGGAAAAAATAAAAGAAAACCTTACGATAGAAGAAGTAGGTGAAGAAGGAATAAATGAAATAAAAAAATTTAAAAGTGGATTGGTAGTGATGAAGTGCAGAAACGAGTTACAACAGGAGCAAATAGGGAAGAAACTGGAGGAAATAAAAGGAATGACAGTGAGGAAAATGAAAGAAACAAAGTCGTTGTTTATAATAAAAAAAATTGAGCAAGGATATACTGAAGTAGAAATAGTAAACGAAATATTAAGAGAAAATGAAGAAATAAGGAAAATAGTGGGGATTAGAGAGGTGAAGACAGTAATGAGAGCAGTTAAAAAAAATGCCTTTAGGAACAGAAAACAATATGTGGAGGACTGAGTAGTAGAAGCTGACAAGGAGATATTCAAGTACGTGGTAAAAAAAGGAAAATTATTGATAGATTTTCCTGTGAAACAGGTAGAGGAATATGTAAAGATCGCGATCTGCTATAAATGCTGCTGCTACGGGCATGTAGCCAAGTGCTGTACAAGAACGGAGGTATGCTACAGATGTGGTCAGGAAGGACATGAAGGGAAAGATTGTGAGAAAAATGAGATAAAATGCGCCAACTGCACAAGAATTAAAGATAAAGATATAGAGCACATGGCCACTAGCAAAAAGTGTCAAATATACAAAAGAAAGAAACCTAGAGAAAGAAGGAAAAAAAAAGAAGAAAAAGGAAAAAAGATAAAGACTAACAAGCCTACACCAGAAATGGTAGACAGGCTTTAAGACGTTGCAATGTGATGCATTATGCATCTCGCAATAAATCAATACCATAATCAGCCTATTAGTATATATTAGATATACATCTATTCCTAGATTCCATCTAGGAATTCTATCAAATTTTTAATAGAAAAAGAAAAATTAAACCCTCAGTAATAATTACAAAGCAGAACTTTCCAAAGTAAACAATTTTACAATCACTACAGATGTATGGTCTAATATGACGACAACTACGAGTTATATTGGAATTACGATCTTTTACATTGATGGTCAAATTTTCCGTTCTATTTCTCTTGGAGTATTCGAATTGCAAGAATCTCACACAGCTGAATATTTAAGCAGAGAAATAATTAAGTTTCGCGATAATTGGGACATTCCATTAGAAAAACTATTATCAGTTGTAACAGATAATGACGCAACTATGATTAATTCACTACTGAATTAAGTATTTGGCAAAAACAAATATGTGCGTTGTTTGGCTCATACATTAAATTTATTTGTTGAATCTGCAATAAAAAATACAGAAAATATAGTTGAGCTGATTAAACAAGTTAGAGAAATCGTTAAATTTATTAAAAAGTCTGTAAAGTTTAGTGACGAATTACGAATTGAACAGAAAATAAAAAGTATAAAAGACGGCGACATTTTAAAGCTTATTCTGGATGTAAAGACTCGCTGGAACTCGACATTTTATATGTTAGAAAGGTTTCTGTTATAGGCCAAAATTATTAACCAAATACTTTTAAGTAAACCGAAATCTCCTACAACGGTATCAGCTGCAGAGATAATTACATCTGAAATCACAACATTTCTTGCTCCTATAGAAAAGTTGACTCGAGAATTATCTGGTGGCAATTACGTTACAGGGAGTATGGTAATTTCCCTATTGAATGGTTTGCATGAAAATATTCATTCTGCAGATCCGAAATCCTAAATTTCAATAACTCTAAAAGCATCTTTGCTAATAGAGTTTGAATATAGATTTAAAGACCGGGAAATGGCCCATTTATTGGCACTTTCAACATTTTTAGATCCTCGATAAAAAACATTCACTTTGTTGATTCCATAGCTGGAACTCGAGTATTAAATCAAATAACTAGTAGTAAAATGCCTTCTTAATTTATCAGAAAATTCTTCAACAATCACTTCAAATTCTGTTATTGAGGAAAATGAAACAGACTGTTGGGGCCATCACAAATTTGTGGCTCATACCATTGTCAATAATAATTCGGACAGTCTTGACACTGAAATTAAAATGTATTTATTGACACCTGTAGTATCTGACCATAAAGATAATCCTCTCGAAATATGGGAAGATATGAAATCGGTATATCCAAAATTATATACTGTAGCGATTAAATATTTAGCTACAGTAGCTACGTCAGTTCCGGCTGAGAGGCTATTTTCAAAAGCAGGCTCCACAGTTTCTCAAAAAAGAAATCGACTTAGCAGCAAAACGCTTTCCAAACGTTTCTTTTTAAATAGTATCTCCGAGAAATATTGGTATTTGCTATAGGCGTACACCAACAGGTGAATGTACTATTTATGTATTGGTAGTGTTATAGAATGTTTTTTAAATGTAGTTCGAGACCAACCAGATATTAGTATATACAGAGATTTGTGTAATTTGTTATTTTTAAGAGAAAATTTGAATTACACCAATTTACGAAATAAAACATAATAATGTTTTATCATGATGTTATACTAGGATGACCATATACTTTCATATGGTCATCCTTTCCTTTAAATAAAGCGGCAGATCCTACATTAAAACTCACTGGTGCTTGTGCTATATTAAATATTTAGCACTTTTAGCCAAATTGGGCCTTATCAAAAATGAAAGCATAAATAATGCTGTAGTTGATGTAGAAAGTGTAGAAACCTACTTATGAAAACATTCTTATAATCCATAATAACGTTTAATTTAACTTTATTTAAATCTAGGGAAAACTATCAAAATAATTTTTTCGTAATGTACACACGTACATTAATTTGTAATACAAATTAATGTCGTAATACAATTCCCATTGTCGTAAATCTTATTATTCAGCCTCTGTTTTGCTTCGGATGATCTAATAATTTGGGTTTATTTTGTCCAGGATATAGAGATTGAATATCGTATGAAACGTGAAGTAGTGCTGTGAATTACTAGGTATTTTATTGCCAACAATGAATGCTTAGCTGCAAGAAGGTTCTAGATGTAACCAGTTCAATATAGCTCAACTAAGAACTTCTTCATTGAGTTGAAACTCGTTGCCGCCAAGCACATATTGGTTTCAAAAAAATACGTATAATGTATAATAAAATATACTTTTTAATACAAAGAACACTTGTTTATGCATCACTTTTATGCGCTATTTTACATAATCATTTTATGTTTGCTATTTGAACTTAATCAAATAATGATTTACGATTGATTGTTACATTCGCGAGTGCGACCCTGGATGGATTTTAATCTTTTCAAAAACAAATATTTTGAGGACGGAGAAAATTTTCCATCTCACTCTTGCTTTCAGTTAATAATATTTCCGCCTGCTTCTTAGTCGCTGCTTTTATAGTTCACCCAGCCTACCAAGTACATAATATATCATCAACAGCTGGCGTGCGCAGAAAGGAATTTTTTTTGGATCAGTTTACTTTATACTAGGGTCGTACTGGTGACATAAAGAATTTCCGTGTCGTTAAATTATTAGCGCTTAAAATAGTAGAACTTCTAAGTGAAAAAATTAAATTGTCTAACATTATATTATTTACATTTAGTTATACTTTTTACATTAAAGCAGTTTTCATTTTTCACTGTTCATTTAAAAATATTGAATTGGCTATCATAATTATCATATTCTTGAAATATTTAACCCCCTCCCCCATTTTTCAAGTAAAAATCGAGTCACTGTGCTACAGCTGCTGTGCAGGTTTCTGTCAGCTGATTTGGTACAGGTTAGTGTTGCCGATTATTTCTACTAGAATCGATTCAAAAAAGAATGGACAGCAAAATAACCGATTAAAAAAAATGCATAATGTCATGCAGATAGTGCAGATATACTAAAGAAGCAAGAAATGTGAGCCTAAGCCTTTAACTTTCAATTCTCTAGTAAAAATGCTGCCAACTGTAAGAAATTGAATTTAAAATTGTAATGTGGGTGATCGTATGTATGAGTAATGTAATGTAAGTAGTAAAATTAGGTAAATGTATTGTATATTGATCGTTCACCCTGCATTTTTTGTGTGGATTGATTGAAATTGCCAATTTTCGTATTCACAAAATATGATAAGTTAATTCAAATTTAAAATTTATTGAATCGATTCAAAAAATAATCGAAAGTCAGAAAGATCCATTAATAAATCGATTTTTAAGAGAATCGATTTATTTTAATAATCGATTAATAATGGGCATCACTAGTACAGGTAAAGTTTAATATAATTAAAAAATGATTACGGTTCCAAAATTGTTAGTAGGAATTGTAGGTAATATAAAATACATGTGATGTTGCCGCATTACAATGATAGAACTGCAATATTATCAAAATTGCAAAATATAAAACTTTCAAAGATTGTGACAATGGTAGTTGCAATTTTGATATTAACTCCTTTGGTAACACATTTCTACTTATCAAGTGTAGAAAAAGATACGAATTTAATTACGCATGATGTCCATTCCCATTTTGATTCGCGTGATGATTTAATCGATACAGATAACACCAATGCAGCAATGCAACTTAAAGATTTCATAAGAATACGTATCTCAGTTTTAAGTGAATTAAGACACATAGAACAAAAAAGAAGAGATCTAAAAATGGATCTTCAAGTAAGTGCTAGTTACATTAAAAAACCAGTGTAATGCTAGCGATTTGTTAGGAAAAATCAAGAGAAATAGACAAATTAAAGTCTGAAATATCTCGGCAACAGGCTAATTTAAACAGACTCAAAATTTCTGTAGAACAAGCACATGTTGTCATGCAGGAGGCATTAGAACAAAATACACCGTATTTGACATATCCAAAAAAACTGACTTCTGATACAATACCTCCTGAGCTTCCTCCTTTACTTGCAAGTAGATCAGCAAATTGTAGAATGTACTACTGTTTTGATTATTCAAGGTAAAATAATATTTAAAAAAATATTTAGTGTAGGAAATTTACTAGTATGTTTCAGATGCTCTTTAACTTCTGGATTTCCAGTTTATTTTTATGATCCAGATGAGTATCCAGTAATGCATGAAGGATGGGATGTCGATGGTTTTCTTAAAACAACATTAAAACAAGTGCTTGGTTACAATCCTCATTTAACTAAAAACCCAAATGAAGCTTGCATTTTTTTAGTTTTAGTAGGTAAATATGTATTTTTAGGTGGTTTGTCGGGGGTATCGTGATGGGTAATCAACTCGAAAAGTGCCTAGTACGGAATTAACATTTTGTAGATAAATTTTGACCATGGTAACTACTATACAGTATTGTGTACTGTACTGTAAAACAGTACTCTTAGTACACTACCGTGTCTGTTGCTATTATAGGATTCGCACGATATTATCGATTCCAAGTAAGTATCGATACCAAGGCGCCCGATACCGATATTTCTAATACTCGATGCTCTCCGCCGATACTTTGAGTAAAGTAGTACTCATATACTCTAAGTATCGACTATGAGTCCTTTCTTGTTAATTTAAAAAGTTAAAATTGTTTAAATGGGGTATGATCCGTATTATAATTATAGAAAATGCTTTTTTGAATACCAACAAATATTTTTGTAATTTTTATGATTCAAAAGTGTTAAAGGGGTTAAATTAAAACTCATAATTAATAATTATGATGTACTTGATTTAATTGTTAGTTAATCAAATTTTGAGTTTAATCGCATTCTACTTTACGCTACGTAGAATATTCTATATTTCATGCAATACATATTATGTTGTTTTCTTTATTAGAGATTTTTTATACCGTCGAAAGTAACGTCAATTTTTGTCAAAGTTAGCTTTATTTGTGATAAGGATAACCATAACTACAGACAAAAAAATAAAGGGTGTTTATACCAAAAATAGAAATAAACGAAAACGACAGTTCGTTATAGTTTTGAACGTTTGAGTTGAAACTTTGTTGAAACAAAAAATTTTCAAATTTGTTTGTGTTTTCAATATGACAAATATGAGTAATATGACTTTTAAGTTAGAATTCCATTGCCGTCAAACGATTTCTTAAATAAATCCTTACATTAAATTATATCATGACAAGTATACATTTATCATAGCTGATAATAGAAAATAAATATGTTTTAAGTTTAAACAATTTATATACTATTTAATTAACTCTCTAATAGATATTTAAAAAGACATACATTGCAATAAAGTTTTATTAGAAATATGTGTATTCATTAAATTCATTTAAATGAGTAAGATATGGACACGCAACCATATATCAAAATAAGTCAAATAAAATAAGCATAAAGAAATTAGTTATTTATTTCTCCGATAATAGACAGATTTTATGCCCACTATTTCCTGATTTTTTTATGTTCGCCATTATTTTGCGCATGCCCAGTCTGAAATGAGCAAGTTTTAACTTTATTAACGCTAACGATTTCTGTTATTACCGGAGAAATAAACAACTAATTTCTTTAGTGCGTATTTTATTTGACTTATTTTGACACATGGGTGCGTAGTCATTGAAAACACAAACAAATTTGAGAATATTATAACGAATTGTCATTTTCCTTTATTTCTATTTTAGGTATAAACTCTTTTATTTTTTTGTCTGTAGTTACGGTTAGCTTTACCACAAAAAACGATAACTTGTCAAAGTTATCGTTATTTTATCGTGACGTTATTTTAAACGGCATAAAAACTCTTTAATAAAGGATATCGATATCGTTAATAAAGCTAATTTAAGCTAATCATTTTCCTGCTTATCTCTTTCTCTGCCATCATCTTCCACTATCTATCTCTTCTTATATATATATATATATGTCTATAAGCCGTCTACCATAAACTGGTGTCGGCTTGAGCTTTTCTCGTTATCCTCCTATTCCTCACTTCCTATGCATCTCTCCCACTCCTTCCTGTTGTCAGCAATTCTTCTTGCATCATTCAGCTTCATTCCTCTTTCTCTTATTGCTTTTTCAATTCCCTCATCCCATGTAATTTCTGGTCTTCCCCGTTTCGCTCTTCTTCCCTCCCTTGCCTGCCAGACTCTCTTTACTTGCCTCTCCTCACTCATTCTTACCAGATGTCCCCACCATCCCAACTGCCTTCTGTGAATGAACTCCACCACTGGTTCTATCTCCAACTCTTCTCTTATTACGCTACTCTTTATTTTATCTCTTTTCGTTACCCCTTTTACTCTTCTCAAAAATTTCATTTCCACAGCTTGTACCCTACTTATGGCTTTTTGTTCCATTTTCCACGTTTCACATCCGAATGTTAAAATCGGTCTTATTATGGTCTTGTATACATTTATTTTTGTTTTCCTTCTGATTTCCTTGTTCTCCACTATTAATCTATTGATTCTAAAGTATGCATTCATTGCTTTATTCACCCGCTCTGTAATTTCTTTTTCCTGTTTACCCCCGCTGCTGATCTGCACTCCTAGGTACTTACAACAATCGACCTGCTCTATTCTCGTCTCTTCTATCTTAATTTCTAACTTCTGTTTCTCTCCTATTACCTTTGTCTTTTTCTTGCACATCTCCATCTCGTATTTTTTAAGCACTTCGTTCCATTTGCTCAGTTTTCTCTGCAAACTCTTTTCATTCTCCGCCACTAACATCACATCATCTGCAAACGCTCCAGTCGTTATAACCACCCTTTGCATGTTTTTATATCCAACGACTACTCTTTCCTCTTTATCACTTTCTCTCAGTATCTCATCCATATATATGTTAAATAATGTTGGACTCAGTCGTCTTCCCTGTCTTAGTCCGTCCACTGTTTTAAATGTGTCTGATTCTTTACTATTTACTATTATACTGTTTGCATTCTCCTCATATATCTTCCTTATTATCATTTTCTTTTCTATACCCCTCTCTCATTATATTCCATAATCTGCTTCTATTTATTTTATCGAATGCTGTCTTTAGATCTAGAAAACCTACATATATATTTTTTTTACTATTTCCTGCCTTTCTCACCATTTGCTTTATAGTAAATATATGGTCCTGTATGCTTCTACCTTTTCTAAATCCGCATTGTGGCTCTTCCATGGTCTGTTCCACTTTATAATTTATCTTATTTTTCATTAGCTTCTCTAGTATCTTCATCCCTGTATTGATTATATTTATTCCTCTGTAGTTCTTACAGTCAGCTCTGTCTCCTTTTTTATAAATTGGTACTATCTGTGCTCTTTTCCATTCCTCTGGGATGCGTTCTTCTCCATATTTTGTTATATATATTTACCAGTTTTTCCATTCCCTTTTCTCCAACATTCTTAATCATTTCTGATCTTATTCCTTCAGTCCCTGGAGACTTCCCATTGTTAAGTTCTCTAATAGCCTTTTCCAATTCTTCCCTTTCTATTTCTTCGTCTCTTTCCTCTTCATTATCAACTTCTTGAGATTTATCTTCACCTAATCTCTTTCGCTATTTTTACTGGGTTTCCCACTTACACTTCCCGTCAATAGCTCTTCGAAATATTTTTTCCATCTGTTTACCACCTTTTCCTCATCTTTTATTACCTTTCCATTCTTATCTTTCATGAGCACTCTGTTTTCCTTTTTATTTTTTCTGCACCCTCTTAAGACACTGTAGAAAACTTTCTTATTTTCATTGCTATTTCTTTCCATTTTCTCACCAAATTCTTGCCATTGTTTCCTTTTTTTCGTCTCTCACTAATTTCTTCACCTTATTTCTCTCCCACTTGTATTTTTCGTAGTTGGCTTTATTGGCCACCTTCAATTATTCCCTCCATCTAGCTTTTTTTCCTTAATTTCCGATTTTATTTCCTCTGTCCACCACGACGTTTGTTTTGCTTTGCTGGATTTTTTTGTTGTTCCACATGCTAGTTCGCTGGCCTCTAATATTAATTGTTTTAACATATTCCACTCCATATTTACACCTCCATCTTGCCACGCTCCTTCTTTAGCTGTTATTTTTTGCGTTAATATGTCTCTATACTCTTTTGCAACTTCGTTCTCTCTTAACTTATACGTTCTTATTTTTCTATATGTAATACCATTCTCAACTCTATTCCGCACTACTCTCCTATTCTCTTTTATTACTGCTAGAACCATAAAATGATCTGTTCCTAATTCTGGACCCCTATCAACTTTAACGTCTTTTATGTTTCTTCTATTACCCTGCTCGTTCAAAATATAGTCAATTATTGACCTTTCCCCTCTAGTTTCAGCTTGTCTCATGTATTTATGTACGTGCTTATGTTGATACCAACCATTAGCAGCGTACATATTATTCATCCTACAGTAGTCAATCAATCTTTTCCCATTATTATTGACTTTCTCTTCCCCATATTTCCCTACAATTCTTTTATTGCCCCCATTCCCCTTACCAACTCTCCCATTAAAATCCCCCACTGCAATTTTTCTCCCTTTCAGTCTATCCGTCACCAACCTCAAATCCTTCCAAAATCTCTCCTTTTTTTCTGCTGCTTTATCGTCATTCGGCCCATATACGTTTATGATATTCACCTCCTCCCCTTCTATTCTCTGCGTAATCCACATTATTCTCTCTGTATACGCCTCCCATCTTTCAATTTTATCTTCAAAGATCTTATGCACAATACATCCTACCCATGGTGCCGCTCTGCTGCAACTATCTACTCCACTGTACATTAATATGTGCCCATTCTTTACCCCTTATACTTTTTATATTCCACGTACCTATTTTCCAAATTTTATCCTTGCTTCTCTATATTCCCTATTATCATGATTCCTCAATTTTATCCCTCGTTTTTTGAGTTCTCCTTTATTCCTCGCTCTAACCCATACTCGATATTTGCAATGCAATGCTCTCTCTTCTTCCTATACACTGAGCACTCTCTATCTGTCGCCCAGTGCTCGTGATCTCTTCTTCCCATTCTCACACAATTGATACACGATTTCTTTTCCTCTTCGCATCCTCTGCCATCATGTTCTCTCCCGCCGCATTTATAACACTCCTTTTCTTCCTTGCAGTATTTTGCTACGTGGCCATATTTGTAGCAATTCATACATACCACTACATTTATGTATTCTTCCACCTTTTTGTAAGTAAAATCCATCACTATCTTTCCTTTTTTTACTAGCCATTTAAAGATATTCACCTGTCTCTACTATTAAGTCCTCTACATAACTATTTACTTTTCCCCATGCCTTTCTTGCTACTATCTTCATTACATCCCCCATTTGCTTTTCCTCCAATATACTCTTAATTTTTGTATTCTGCATCTTTATTTGTTTAAATACTTCCTCTTCCGTGTACCCCTTTGCTATTCTTTTTATCACTACGTATGGTTTTGTCAATTTATTTATTCTGGTTATCAATCCATCAACTTCCCTAATTTTCTCCTCTACATTCATTTGTTGCGCTTCCGTTCTACACTTTATCACCACTGCTCCGCTTTTGTACTTCTTTACTTTTTCAAATCCGTCGTCCCCCACTTCCTCGATCTTCAATTTCTCATTTAATTTTTTCATTATATTTTTCCCTTTATTCGACCTTACTACTATCTCCCTATTAACCTCTCTTTCAGGGGTTTGCCATTTCCTCTCTGTATGAACCGTTCTGTTCGTTCCTGCCGATAGCGCAATTTCTGCATACGATTCTCCTTTTTTTATACCCTGGGTCCCTTTTATGGTCCCTTGAGATTTAGTACTCATTTTCTCCAATTTTTTTTCAAGTGCTTCTATTCTTCGCTCCAAACTCCCTGTTGTTTCCGCTTCAGGTTTTTTCGCACTCACCATACTTCTTTCCATAGCCAGTTTCACATTCGCCTCTATCCTGCTAGTTTGCGCCTCTACATTTTTGAATATTTGTGCTGCCACTCCCCCTTCGTTTCCTAACCGTGTCTGCTCTCTTATCTCTTTTATTGCATTTATCATTACTTCCTCCCACTCTTTCCATTCCTTTATCTCTTCTTTCAATTTCGCTTTTTCCCTTTGTTCAGCCCATCGTCTCATGTATATCGATTCCTTCGATCCTTCACCATACGCTGCTATATCTCCTGTTACCGTTATCTTTTATCTCTCTTCCCTTCATTACCACTTTCGTCCGTCTCAGCCCTTGACGTATATCTATCGTCATCCTCGGTCTCGCCAGGACTTTTATTCTTTCTCTTCTTAGCCTCCTGCGGAGGTGTCCGAAGCAATCCCCCTTTCCCCCTAAATGGGGCCGCCAGCTTTTCCCTTTTCATTTCCTCCCAATTTATGATAAAACAAAATCGGAAGGAAATAGCAGGAAAAAAGAAAAACAAAAAAAAGTAAAAAAAATAAAATAAAATCCAAATTCAATTAGCACCAATAATTCCACTCTCCGATAACACAACCGTATGTACACACACTTTTATTACTATCTCGAATTTTATCGACAAATAGCAATAAACATGTCCGACTACCTTCGCTGCTGGCACGGAACTCCTCTATCTCTTCTTACTTTATCAAATGCTTTTTCTAAATCTAAAAAACCCATGTATACATTTTTTTTCCTTTTACTTGGTTTTTCAACTATCTGCTTAATCGTAAATATATGGTCTTGAATGCTTCTGCCTTCCCTGAATATATATATAAATATATATATATAAATATAGCAAATTGTAGAAAAATATAGTAAAAAACTTATGATCAGAAGTACTCGCATCTTATGCACTAATTAAAATGTACCTATATTTACATGTTTACTAAGTAACACTAAGCAGCATTTGAAAAAATTACTCATTTTCGATGCTAAGTAGTATCGATACTTCAAATTCGATATTTGATTAGCATCGATACCTTAATATCACTGTACTAACAAGTACTTGGTATCGATACCGATCGCCGATACTGCGAACCCTAACTATAATAGTAGCAATATAAATACAGTAAATTCCAGAGCTGGACAGGGATGTGACATTTGTAATAAATTTCGTAATGAATTTCTTTTTTCGAAAAAAATTATTTTGATTATTAAATTATGTATAAATAAATATAATTATATATATATATATATATGTATCGTAAAGCCTGTCTACCATTTCTGGTGTAGGCTTGTTAGTCTTTATCTATTTTTCTTTATTTGTCTAGACTTATACGTTTTCGCTTCGCGTCACTGCGTCGCAACACTTTCTCCATTCTTTCCTGTTGTTTTCCATCCTACTAGCTTCACTCATCGTTATTCTTCTTCTTTGCAATATATTTTCCATTATGTCATTCCAGGTAGTTTCAGGTCTTCCCCTTTTTCTTTTCTATCCAGGTCTAGCTTCCCATACCCTTCTCACTTGTCTTACTTGTCCCATTCTTTTCAGGTGACCCCACCAACCCAACTGCTTCTTATCTATGTATTCGTGTATCACCTCCATTCCCAGTTCTTTTCTTATTTCTTCATTCCTGATTCTTTTTCTCTTTGTCACTCCCTTTACTCTCCTCATGTATTTCATTTCTATCGCTTGGACTTTACTTACTTCCTTTTTATCTGTTATCCATGTCTCACATCCAAATGTCAGTATTGGTCTTATTGTTTTATATACGTTAATTTTTGTTTCCCTTGTTATTTCTTTTTTCCCCACAATCGTATTGCTGATACTGTAAAACACTTTCATTGCTTTTTCTACCCGACTGTTAATTTTTTTTTCTTGCTTTCCTGAACTAGATATTTCTACTCCCAAATATTTCCATTTCGTCACTTGCTCCAATTTTACCTTATCTACCATGATTTTTATCTCCTGTTGTTCACCAATTACCATTACTTTTGTTTTCTCTTTACACATCTCCATTCCATTCTCTCTAAGTGTTTCATTCCATTTATTTATGCTTGTTTGCAACTCTTTTTCGTTAGATGCTACCACCATTATATCGTCTGCGAATGCTCCAATCTTTACTTCAACTCTCTCCATATAATTCCATCCCTCGTCAAGTTCTCTAGTTCTTTCTTTCGCTTTCCTTATTATGTTGTCCATGTAAATATTAAATAATGTTGGAAGTCCTCCTCCATGTCTTAGTCCATCTTTCGTTTTAAATTTTTTTGATTGTCTGTTTTTGACTATCACGCTATTTGAGTTTTCTTCATATATTTTTTTTATTAAGTTTATTAAATTTATAAAATTAAGTAATTTTCCTGCTTATCTGTTTCTCTGACATCATCTTCCACAATCTATCTCTTCTTACTTTATCAAATGCTTTTTTTAAATCTAGAAAACCCAGGTATACATTTTTTTTCTGTTCCTTGTTTTTTCCACTATCTGCTTAATCGTAAATATATGGTCTTGAATGCTTCTTCCTTCCCTAAATCCTGACTGAAACTCATCTTCTAGTTTTATTTCTTTTCCCTTTATGCTTCGCATATTCCATGTTGCTAATCTCCATATTTCTACTTTTTTTCTTCTCATTGTTTTCTGCTTCTTTCCTCACTTCTTTTTCAGTTTTTTGTTTGTTTCTTCTTTTCTTCCCAGCTTCCATAATCTATCCTATTTCTATATTGTTCCTCCTTTCTTGTGTATATTTGGCACTTTTAGCTAGTGGCCATGTGCTCTACATCTTTACCTTTAATTCTTGTACAGTTGGCGCATTTTATCTCATTTTTCTCACAATCTTTCCCTTCGTGTCCTTCTTGTCCACATCTGTAGCATACCTCCGTTCTTGTACAGTACTTAGCTACATGCCCATAGCAGCAGCATTTGTAGAAGATCGCGATCTTTATATATTCCTCTACCTGTTTTACAGTAAAATCTATCAGCAATTTTTCCTTTTTTACCACGTACTTGAATATCTCCTTATCAGCTTCTACTACCCAGTCCTCTACATAGTTTTTACTGTTCCTGAAGGCATTTTTTTTAACTGCTCTCATTACTGACTTCACCTCTCTAATCTCCACCATTTTTCTTATTTCTTCATTTTCTCTTAATATTTCATTTACGATTTCTTCTTCAGTATATCCTTACTCAACTTTTTTTATTATAAACAATGGCTTTGTTTCTTTCATTTTCCTCACTGTTATTCCTTTTACTTCCTCCAGTTTCTTCCCTATTTGCTCCTGTTGTAGCTCGTTTCTGCACTTCATCACTACCAATCCACTTTTGAATTTTTTTATTTCCTTTATACTTTCTTCACCTACTTCTTCTATCGTAAGTTTTTCTCGTATTTTTTCCATTACCTTCTCACCTTCTACCGCTTTCACTGCTATTTCTCTTATTTTTTCAGGTGTTTTCCATCCCTGTATCTTTTTTGTATCATTTTCTTTTTTCTTTTCCGTGATCGCCGCATATGTCGTTTTGCTCATATTTTGGGTTATTGTACCTCCCACTGTCAATTCCGATATTTTTGTTTCCAATTTTTCCATTCTGGTTTTAAGTTGCTTTTCCATTTGTTCCAGTCTTTGTACCACTTTATCTTCTTTTTCTGTTCTCTGTTTTTTTTCTTCCTTCACTATTTTGCCAAGGACTGTATCGATCATTTTATCTAATACTTTCTCTACGGTTTGTATTCCTTTTTCCATTTCTTCCCGTGTTATTCCTTCTTGTCTTTTATACCCCTCTTTAAATACCCAAATTTCTCTTTGTATCATTGTGATCTGTTTCATTATTTCCTCCGACACTCCGCCTGCCTTTTCTCCAGTATCTTCTCTTTTCTCTCTCTCTCCTATTTTCATTCTTTTTTCTCTTTTATCATCCACC